>OX411307.1:2213482-2572551 GCA_948150685.1 Rhaphigaster nebulosa
GGTTTCTCCTCCGTAAGAAAACCACGGGCATAAACGACGATTTGGTCAAAAACGAAAACAGTATATCAGTCTGCAACTTGGAAATGAGTTCTCTAAGATAAAAACTCTCAAGTCAAATGTTGTAGAGCAACATAGTCTGCTCCCATAGAGCACAAAAAATTTCAAATTCGGTGCACCTCTCGACATTGGCAATCTCCCGATCTCCGTCAATTGGCATTTTAGCTCAGTTTGGTTTAGAATTAGGTTTGCAAAAAGTTTAGTAATTTTAATTTTCAGGTATGTTATATTTATTGCTTTTCTTTTAAAAATCCCATGTTTTCGATCTCCTCTTAGTACTTTTTTCGCCATCTTGAAAAACCGCAAAGAAGAAACTTCTTAGTTTTTCCAAAATAACTCGCTTTCAGTTCATTCAAGATAGAAAACTGTCATTACCAATTTTAAATAATGTTAAATTTCCTGGCAGTTTTATTTAATATTTTTTTAATATACGAAATAGCTTCTGAGATACGGTGCCGAGAGAATTTGCAAAAATGTGCAAAACTCAAAAAGTTGGATATATTAGTGGCTTCTCATTCGAATTGATTTATTTTAAGAACACATAAAACTACAGACAGCCTATATGCTAAAAAACTTTGTCTGCCGACTTTAGGAGTTGGTGGGTTTCAAAATGGAGGCCAAAAAAAAAAAACAATTTTATTTTTTATTTTTCATCTATAATTCCTAATGGCCACATTCTAATGGAAAAGTTATGGTACATTAGAGGTAAAATTTGATGCTCTTTAATTTAATATAGCATATCTTTTTGGATAGAGTGCACCGTTTTGGAGTGAAGCTATTCCATCAATCCTTTCATCGATCCATCTCCCCAAGCTATTATATTCTTTCATTGATCTGCCCAAGCTATTATATTCTTTCATTGATCTGCCCAAGCTATTATATCCTTTCAAATCCATCTCCCCAAGAGCAATCCTCTACCGCTAATCCATAATATAATTCAAATATATTTTACCAAAACTTTGTTGAGATTTTATAAGAAACATTCGGCCATATTATTAAGAACATTTACTATATTATTAAGAGAAAAAAAACATTGCCATTGGCTGAATGTTTTGTAGAAGTAGACGATATCTACAAGGATAGAGATATCTGAGGAATAATTTGTTTAAATAATTTTATTTGAATATTTATAAATGTATTGTTATTTTACATGGCAGGTATTCTAAAGCAGATAAGGTTGAGGGAAACACGAGAGAAAAAAAAGAGCCGAAGACTGCATTCTTCGAGAACGAGCCTGTCACTCAACATGGCAAAGGAACTTCTGCAGAGGATATGTTTGTCTGACAGCAAGTCCAAATCCTGTGAGAACCTTCACGTCCTTTGAGCTTTTATAAGCAGGTAAGTATTTACCATATTTACCTTTTCACTCATCAATTATTAATAAATTTCGAATAAGTGAAAATACATGAATAAACGGAAGCTGGCTATTGTATAGGAATAAAATCGAATAGAAGTCATCACCTTTAAAAAAGCCACTTTACTGCCAGTGATGTTATTAGCAGAATTTTTTTTTTTTCCAAACCCCTGGATACTTATATTTACAGTTATTTACATTTAATTTGATGTTTTTCCTTTTGCTGAACCTGGGCTTCATTTTAAGGAATTTTTGTGGTATTGGTATTTTCTTTGTTATTTCTTATCCCATTCTTATTATAACAAAACTGTTGGGGCACACTTTAATTTTCTGTTTGTTTTTCTTTATACAACTAATTTAAACCTAATCTAATAAACTTAACTAAAACCTTTAACTAAATTTAGTGTCTATTGCACATTCTGCACTGAGTTTCCCTCCACTACTTTCTGCCATCTGAGTGGGGGTGGTGCTGGTGTTAGTGTCTTAAATAGTGGGTTTGCTACATAACCCAGCGAGTCCAGGAATTTGATATGCCTCCTCCTGATAAATTCCGGGGACCGTTGGTAAATCTAGCAGGGTGTGAAGTTCATGAGCCTTTTTCTTCTTCCATGCTGTTGTCCTTACCATCTTCCGGGGCATCGAGTCTTGAAACCTCTGGAGGAGCCGCTGAGTGCCACCGGTGAGATGTGTGAACAACGGTGCCCCGGCCTCAATATACTCTTGTATACTTGTAATTTAAGGCGGAGTGAAAGCGCTGGCGAAGTCAGTAGGCGGTAAAGACGGTAAGATCTTCTCCTGATCGTCCTGGTCTTTTGATATAAATGGGTACTAAGTTTGAGATGCCGTCAAGCTTCATACCCGGGGTATATTATGGAATTGGAAGGTGAGATGACGGTGTCTGCGACCTGGAGAGTCCTCGGCAGTGCTGATTTCTTGCCCTTTTGGTGCGAGAACACTACACAGTCCGTTTTAGCTGGATTGACCTGGATGTTGAGGTTTTTCAGCTGTTGAACTATCTCTTTACAGTTTTTCTCGGTCTGTTTTAGTGCATGTTTGGCGCTCATACTGGTGCTGTAGATGGCTATGTCATCTGCATATGCAGCGACGGTCGCTGTTCTGTAGTTTTTGCCAACTACCTCAGCAGTATATATTGAAAACAGTACTGGAGAGAGGATTGCTGCTTGTGGCACTCCACACTTCATAACGATGGTCCGGGATTGCTCATCGCGAACTCGCACAGAGATGGTCTTTTGTCGAGAAAGGAGACAATAACACTGAAGAGCTGTTCAGGACATTCGAGGTCTATGAGCTTACGGCATAGAATACCATGAGACACAGAGTCGAATGCCTTTGTACAGTCAATGGAAATCGTAGCCGTTGCCGTGTTCCGGTTGAAGCTGGTGTTCATCTCAGTTTGTAGCTTCATAAGATGATGTTCCGTACTGAGAGGGGCTTGAAAATCGGTCTGTTCGTAAGGAATTACGGAGTTTTCATCACAGAATTCCCTAAGATAATTCAGGATGATGTTTTCGTAAACCTTACCGTGGTGCGGCATCAGGCTAATTGGTCTGTAGTGTTCTACCACGTTCCCTAGCTTCCACTACACGGCTTGAGTAGTGGAAACAGGATGGCATGTTTCCATTTTTCGGGGAAGTATCTCAGCCTCAAGCACGAATTGTACAGGTTTGTGAGATGAGCAATCCCTTTCCTTGGGAGTTGTTTTAATAGCACCGTTTGTCCAGGGGCCCTATTTCCGTGGGCTCTTCTGAGGATGGCTTTCAGTTTCTTCGGAGTGACAAACATGTAGTTGTTCTTCTTAGCCATCTCCGGTGTTGAAAGCTGGACCCCTGTCCGCTCATCTATATCCTGCTGGCAGTGTTTAGCTAGCAGCTCGGCTTGCTCAAAATGATTCAGGAGGCGGTCGCTATCGTGTAGGCGGACATCAGAGGTCTTCTTTGTAGACGCTTTTGTGAGCTTCCAGAATTTCCGGTTACCACCATGCGTGGCCCTTAGTTGTTCATGCCAGGTCGCAGTCTTCCACTGGCGCAGGAGATTTTTGATCTGGGTAGTCACTGCGTTCAGGGTTCTCTTGGTGTCCGGGTCTCTGGTGCGGGAATGACTTTTTTTCAGTGTCCACCTACTTTGTATGAGCGCCATGATGTGGGGTGGGGGTTTCTGTAGGTGGGGAGGCTGTGGATAGTAGCTGGGGATGGCTGTCCGCGCAGACTCGACTAGTGCTGCCGTGAAGTCCTCAATGTAGTCATTTACTTCCTCCACGGTTCGCAGGGTCGGAACTTGTTGCAGCCTATGGCATACCTCGGCTTTGGAACGGCTCCAGTCAGCCTCCTGGTATTTAAATTTCTTCACCGTAGGTTCGGGTCTTCTTCCTTGAACTTCATAGATCACAGGTCGGTGATCCGACGAGATGAAGTCTGAGACAGTGCACTCCGTGATACGGTGTGGCTGCCTTGTTAATAGGAGATCGATAGTCGACGTAGAGCCATCTCTAAAGTGGCGGAAGGTGTGAGTGCCTGGGTGAACAACTGTAAAAGCTATTTTTACTAGCTGCCTTCCCGCCGGGTTTGCCGACGTGTTATGCCATAGGCTGTGCCTGGCATTCAGGTCTCCTACCAACCAGTGATTGGTTTTTGCCCCGCAGGTGTAGATGAGTTGCCGTAGCTCTCTCAGTGATCCCCTTGGATGTCGGTATATGCCCGTGATGTATGTTGGCTGATTCATGAGCACCTGAACGGTGACATGACTGGTCCGAGCGTCTCTGGTGTTCATAGGTGGTGGCATCTTTTTCCACGTCATTCCATGCCGGACCGCTATGAGTATACCTCCATGGGGATCGTATGAGTCATCTGTAGCTACGGCATATCCTCGAAATCGGGGAGAGCGCCCTTGTATTCTAGTGTCCGTGATGAAGGCCACAGTGGGTTCAGTGAGCGCCAGGAGAGCCTCCACCTCTTCTATTTTTGTGGCGAGGCCACAACAGTTGAAATTTACTATGGAGAAGGTATTCATGGCTGGTTTTGTGCCGCTGTGATCTGGACTGGGGCAGCTACCTGGTTCGCTAGGTTGAACATAAGCTGCATGAGTTGGTCCATAATGACGGGTGGTTTAGTGCCGACTGGTATCTGGTTGTCTGCCGGCTGGGTAGTGGAAGAGGTGGGGGTAGTCGGTGGTGGTGGGGATTCAACGACGTCCTTTATTGGTGGAGGAGTGGGTGGTCGAAAGTGGTGTCCCCACTTGTCATCTTTGCTGGCTTCTGGTTGGTTGCCGACTTCTCCTTTTTCTTCTGCTCGGCTATCTTTATTATTTCTTGACGAGCCTTGCACTGTCTATAAGATGCGACATGATCTCCGCCGCAATTGGAGCATTTAGGGGTTCCTATTCTGGGGCATTTTTGTATATTGTGGTTTTCCCCGCATCTGACACAGATTTCCTTATATCCACAATAATTCTTTGTGTGCCCAAATCTTTGACATTTGTAGCACTGCGGTGAACCTACGTCTTTCCTGGGTGTATAGGCGGTGACGTGGAATATGCATTTGTTGACATGTTTTTCTGATATCATCGATGGTGACGGAGATGGGATTCAGAGGGGTCTTCTTCCCAGTTTCGTCCGTGCGGTGTTGTCTCCTCACGTCTGTTACGTCTAGGGGTTTAAATGCTTCTCTGATGTCCTCATCCGGCGTGGTGGTCTCCAGATTTTTAATGACAAATTTGTTCATAGTTTTTCCTGCTTATGGAACGTATGTGTGATGCCTTATGTCGAGGGTCTTGAAGCCTGACAACACTTTCTGCCGCTCCTGTAGATATTCCAGGTGGATTTGAATGCCTCCCTTTGTCAGTCTCAGGAGATATTTTTCGGTTTTTATTTTGGCCAGAAAAGTTTTTACCATCGTTATGGAATATTTACTGGCCATTACGATGGGTGGTACCGGCGCTGTCTTCTTTGGTACTTCAGATGAAGACTCCTGAGCCAATCCCGACAGAGCAATAACTGATCGGAGGTGGGCACTGTTATAACCTGGCCCGGTTGTCTACGATCTTAAGTTGGCCTCTCGTTCGGCGTGTAAAAGTGCCTCCCGCGGCCTGTGTGGCAGTAACTGGAACCTGTGGTTTTCGCCGTGCCATTTTTTAATTGTCCTTTCACTAACTGAAACTGGCCGACCGTAGCGAACGCACTCAAAACTGTCACCAGCGCACTCTCCTGTCCTGATCGCGAAACTGCCAGAAAAATTTGTTTATTACATCATTATATGCGTATTCTCAGCTGCTATCTGAGGAAGACCAGCTCTTGCCTGATTGATCAATATCAAAGTTATCTTCGTCAACTCCTACAGCCTCAGTAATGAAATTATAGTACAATGAGGTAGCTGTCCCGATCCACATCTTCACTTGACAGTAGTTAAAATATTTTTATATTATTATTTTTTATAGTTTATTTTAATGATAAGATTAATAATATTTTAATTTGGCTATAAATTCTGACAGACAAAGTAAAAAGGTATCTGTAAACTTAACAGTTTTGAAAACCGGCGTTCACATATAACTCGTATTTTAATATAGATATCTCTAGTTGGAATTTTTATCTCGGTTATTTAAAGAAATTATTTAGATTGCATGGCGGTGAATCTGTCATTATCAAAGAGAACGTTTGATTTGATAACGGTTTAAATGTGTTTACTAACTACTTGATAAAGGAATGGTGTTTGATCATTGATTATTGGAATGATATTGTTGATTTGTATTCCATATTACTGTATTTCACGATAGGATTGTCTCACTATATGAATTTGATTATCGAAAAGAATTGATGAATTCGTTGCGACTTTTTGAATCCCTATTGATGAGGAATTGATTTTCAGGGAGGGGAGGAAGAGGCACACTTCGATTAATGAAGAAGAAGAATTGAAGCAAGATGTCAATGAGACGACCGCCATGTGAACATATCATTGACACAACATTTGTTACAACAATTATTTTTAAATTTAACCCAGATAATTTTATTAGATTTAAATATTAAAAATTATGTATACAGTATCATATGTCCAAACACATGAGGAGACTTTTCATTTGTAAAACTCTGGATTACTTTCATAGTACCTTTCAAAGTATTTTCACTAATATAACAAGCAAAAGATAAATTCATTATTTATGCCAATTCAATAAGTTTTATATAAATCGACTATCAGCTCAATTAATCCACACTCTAATTCAAACCTATTTAATAAAGACAAGTTCTCCATTGTACAACCGAGACCATAATCGAAAATATCAAAAAGAAAATGACAAAGAAAAACCAGTACACATTAAAGCGCATTAAATTTGTATAAACTATTTCTAACGAATGAAGGCCAACATCAAATCACTTATATGTACATATTGTAAATAATGAGTAAAATATACAGTATATAACTTTACTAAAACCGGAGCCAATACCTTCGATTAATCAAATGCTGCATAAAAATCAATCAAAATAAAAAAATCAGCAACATATTCACAAATGTAAAAATTTTCAATTATTCAATTTGTTTCCGTAGCAATTTCATTACGTTTATTAATTTTTATACGAATCAATCTGGTTTATGAACTTTTTTATAGTAATTTTAGGTAAATATATTTGGCGTCGATAGATTTATATTGGTATCTTCTCAGATTAACAAACAAAACATTCCTAAAAAGTATGGAAAGCATTTCGAAAATCGTAGCGTTCGAACTAACCTTGAACGCAAAAGATATAACTTAGTGATATTTTTTAACTCAATTCATTATACTATTGATTAATACCGACCAGTCTAATCAATAAAAGCTGTCGAAATCATGTTATAGTTTTTATTATGTTCCAACAAATCATTTCCGTGTTCTGGGACTGTATAGGCTGTATCTATAAAATAAATATGAAATCTAGCAGTTATCTATTATATAGAGGTGGTCCTCCACTAGTGGGACTAAGCATGGCCTAGTTTTATTTCTCCCATCATTAAGTCCTTTATTTCACAGTCGTCGTTCGACTTTCTTATGGTCAAAATCCACACTATTCGTGGCAGAGGCAGTGAGTTTCTTATGGTCAAAGTCCACACTACTAGTGGAATAGACTCAGACTGCATTTTTCTTTTTTTAAATTTGCATTGACTTTGGCCGAGAGGGAAAAATAAAGACAATAAAAAAAGAAGCTTTTGAGGGAGAAACGGTTGGTCAAAGAGAAAAAAACTGAAGGAAAACAATAGATCATAACGTTTTCTTCCAGGATGTGTCCATTATTTGATATTTTGACGTAACGTAGCCACCTCAGGCGCGTCCAAACTAATGTCGGTTAAAAGAAAATGATACATGATTCCAACCTATTTTTCTACCCCCTTTTTAATAAAATTTTTATGGAGCCGGTAAGAAAATTATTTTTCAAATAAATATATTAAAGATATGAAAATTCGGTTTGCAACATTGGTTTTAACTATTATTAGCCTTGGATAGGATGAGCATAAGGTGAGAGTGAGGCGGGTTAGTTTCATGTAACGGCTCTAATCTAGGAGCAACCCTTACCATCTACAATTTTTTTTCCTATAGCATTTTACTCTCAGAACAACTCTTTTGCCTTAAAATGCGTTTGAGCCATCTTAAAATGATGTCACAATGTTACCCTCAGTACTCAGAATAAGTTAATATTTTTTGAGTTGAGCCTTCAAAAACTTTGAATATTTTATAAGAAAGGTCAATTGTAAAATGAGAAAGGAAATTTTGATTTTGGAAGACAGTAAATTATCAGCCCAGAAAAGTGGTTACAATGGCTACCGCTACCTTCGATAGATAGCTCAGAAAGTGGTGATTGATAAAATGTTTTTAAATCATCACAAAATTGTTTTTCCATTTCCTGCCTCATGTTTCTCCCTAGCCATTGCAGAAGCCATTATAAAACAAATTCGTGTCTGTCACCTTTTAGAGTATACGTTTTTTTTTTTTTTTTTTTTTTTTTAATTAAACAAACTAAAACCAAGTTTGCTAAAAATAACTAGTTGATTTGGAATTGTATATTTTCCAGTCATTTTGAAAATCATGTCAATTCCTACCAACGATTCAGCAATGATCATGTGTTTAGTCTATCGAGCTGCTATTGCTCCCATCGCACGTCAAATATAATTTTCTATAAAGACGATAGTTTCCATTCGTTTCTTGATGCAATAAGTCGTTTCTTCATTAATAGCCAAAACGTGTCGAACAAGGTTTTTTTTTTATGTTTCTGGCCTGAAAACTATTCAAGACTTCATTTTCTGAACCACGTTCACAGAAACTATTTGTTTAGCGTTATCTTTCCTATAAAACCCGTAAGGATTGTCCTTTTTTTTGGAGGGGCCGCTCTGTATACATACAGCAGTCAAAATAAGTATTCGTACACTTAGTTGTTCGGGTAAAAATTTGTTTAATAATTTATCAAACATAAATCAACTGGTGAATATGATGAATACAGCATTCCCCATGCATTTGTACAGGTGAAGAAAATTAGAAACCCTAACACCCTAATTACCACCAATAACTGAATAATTCATCTTTTTAGGTAGAACTTGATCATTTCCAGTAAGGGCGCAACTACAAGGTGGCAATGTGGCCGAGGTGGGCCTTCAATTGCCCTTTATAACAATAAAATATAATTTCAAATTGTGTTTATATGTAGCAATACAATATTATGTGAAGTAGTACAATTGATTACTAACATTGAATTATTACGTCTAACACAGCCACATCTTCAAATTTCGAGTCGAAGCTTTGAAGCTTCAAAACCTGGCTGCAGGAGCTTTCTAATTCATACTCAAGCTACAGATTTCTGGGAATGGATAGTAAACCTAGTTAA
Source organism: Rhaphigaster nebulosa (assembly GCA_948150685.1). Lineage (NCBI taxonomy): Eukaryota > Metazoa > Arthropoda > Insecta > Hemiptera > Pentatomidae > Rhaphigaster > Rhaphigaster nebulosa. The sequence goes on from OX411307.1 coordinate 2,222,749, forward strand.
CAACGAAAATTGAAAATTTCTCTTGCAAAAAAAGCAATTCATACAGTAACAGTTGTGGCAATATTACATTTTCAATTTTTGTTGGTAATTAGGTTGACAACCCATTCCTCCATAATGGGTCGTACATCGAAATATAACTTAATCTACCTGAAAAGATGAATTGATCAATTTTTTATGTTAATTGGGTTTTACGGGTTTCTAAATTTCTTCATCTATAAAAATTAATGCAGAATATTGTTATTTATCATATTCATCAATCAGTTTATGTTCAATAAATTATTATACATATTTTATCCGAGCAACTATCTGCACGAATATTTATTTTGACCACAATAAGTAAAATTTATAAATATACATCTATATATATATATATATATATATATATATATATATATATATATATATATATATATATACCCTATATATATAAATGTTATATATATATATATATATATATATATATATATATATATATATATATATATATATATATATATAACATTTAAACATAATATAAAAATATTTAAAAAACTCTTCAAATTATTACATATTCTATTTCCACTAAAGTTAAAAGAATACAAAAAGTTAAAGGGATATAAGTAGAATACTTTTGGCAAGCTTCATCAAAATAGTTAGGGCCGTTTTGGCGAAACAGTCACGTTCAGAAAAAAACATTATTCGTTTATTTCCCTGCTACTATTGCAGAGGGTACCGGATTTGGTACACGCTACAAACGAAAAAAGAAGCGACAAAATGGGTCAAACCATCGAAGAGATAGTGGTGGCTGAGGCATACACAGATACTATTGCCCGAAAATGCATTTTTTAGACCCAGAAGGCTCTGAAACGAATAGAATCGTTGAAAACTGGACGTGAAAAATTTGACCCGACTGCGATTCCTCCCTTCCTCCTTACCAAGCCGCTATTTGGAGTAAATGGAATATTTATTTTCGTTTTTTTTTTAATAATCAATATATGGACGTATGATAATCCTAACCAGCTGTTATTTCGAAACGGAATGGTGGATGGCAATGTCGAGGATTAACCTGGGAGGAGTTGTGACTTTAGTGCCAAATCTGAAAAATGTTTGCCAAGGAGGCTAGTGCAGCTTCCTCACAATTTCTATAGACTACTTAAGGAAAAATAAAAAGCAAGAAAAAACTAAATTAATTATTTGTCTCGACATATTCAGGAAAATTACACACTAAGAAATATTAGCTCAAGATTTATATGCGCGATCAAACATCCGATTCAAAAACCGATACGAAATCCTCAGTTACCTAATATGTGATCCCTATATGGAAGAAAACTAATAATTATAGTAAATCGATGTACGCAAGCCCGATCGAAAATCGGACTCAAAAAACCGAACCAGAACTCTCGATTATCTATAATAAACGATTCCAATAAAGAAACAAACTTAAAAACTAATAGTAAATCGAATTGCGTTTGAGCAATCGAAAATCCGATTTAATATATCTATTGTTCATTTAAACCACATTCCTTACCGCTTCAAATTAAAATTAAAATAAAAAGTTTAACATATCTACAATAATATTTGTATCATAAAATATTGTAATATTCTGATTAATTTTTTTGCTTAATTTATTTGACATTGTAAACATTTAAATTATCTTTCAAATAAGCATCTGGAATGTCAAGGAGACGTATAGTTTAAGAGTTATCAAAAAACTAAAATAAGGTGAACCGTTTCCGTAGGAGCTTGAGCACGATACTTTGTAACATTTGAACAAAACGCGATATCTCAGCTAATACTGATCCGATTTTGACTACATTTGTTTTGTTTTGTAGGAAATTCAATAAACTTCCAACAAAGCTGATTAAAAAAATGTATATATTTCGAGTTATGAGTGAGTGAAATTTTATTTTTTTCATAAGATTTTTTTTCTATTTTTCTCGGGGATGTGTTATATAGGAAAATTAAAATTGTTTTTAAAAAAAGATTTTAGGAATGTTTCAAATCCATTTTTGTACTACAGTCTATGGAGTCTCGATTCCTATATCAAATAACAGTAAATCGAAATGAGCATGTGCAATGAAATATCCGATATCAAATTTGGAATTAGCGTCCTTAAAAACCAAATCAATTAATTTCTCAAATTTTGAGCGAAATCGGGAGAGTCGTTTTCGAAACAAAGATGTATCAAGGAAAACACGTTTTCGCATGCGTAAGCAAAAGTAAAATATGAAATTTGATAAAAGTGATATGGGACCATCTAGGTACCAACCCACACAATCCCTGAAAATTTCATCAAAATCGCATTAACTGTAGTAGGAGTTGTATCTGTAACATGGAATTTACTACAGACAAGCTCACACGAGACCAAATTTGTTTTTTGGTGTCTCAAACGTAAAACAAATGGAAATTTTCGATTCTGAGGACATAAATTTTTTTAATTTCCCGCATGAGCACAAGGCTTCGGTAGTTAGGAAGAAAAACATCGGGCGGCTAGTCTCCGAGAAATACCGCGGACGACGGAAGGAAAGATTTTTTATTATTATAATTTTGGATTATCCCGTTTCTAGAAAGATAAACCTAAAGTTTTGAAGTGCGTTAATTTTTGTTTTTTTTCCTGGTCGCTTACAAAAGTTCATTATTGCAAATAATAAACCAAAAATTGTTACTACTCCATTATCTCTATTCCCCTACAGGCCTACTATTTTAAAATTAATATTTACTAAAATAATAGGTGCAGCTATAATTAACAATTAGTTACACAGATGTGGACATTGCCTGTTTTGCTGTACTCGTATTGTCGGTCATTCCATTCCTTTATATACCCAAGTAGATACACATTGCAATGAGTGGATTTACCAGTTTAACTTATGTTTTTCCCTATATCCGAAATACTTATGTTGGAGACCAAGTGGCTGGAATAAATGTTTTTTAACCCATAAAGAGCATTCTGAACTAGGAATTAAACATAATTATGAAATAAATGTGACGTTTTGAACAGTCAACGGAATGGGATACGTCTACTGTGTATTGGAGTTCAGCTTCTGTTTGAATTAAATGATCAATGGTGACCTGGCCCCAAAATCGACATTGCAATTATTGGTAGTAATTTTTTTGTTAAAAGGCGTCTGTCTTTTATTCACAATTCTTTCGCTGATTTTACATGGGCAACCAGCTAAGATGATTGGTCGTTAACTTGATGGTTTTCTTTTGTCATGACTCTTTTTCAAACTTGGGAAAACTTGTGAATGAAAACCTCCTGCTATGCATTCCCCTTACTGCATTACAAGTCCAAAATCTAGCTTAAAAGAAAATTGAAAAACGTTGACGATGTTATGTCATGGCGTAATGGAAATTCTTATTCAACTCTCATTAGCACTGACTAAAGCTCTAAGGAGGAAAATCATGGCTCGTTAATAGCCTAAAAAGAGTTCTCAGATGTCCGATACAATAAGGTTGAACGTCAGTTTAGTGTTCCTTATATACGTCTCATTCCAAACGACGAACAGTGGTTAGAATGGCATAATTAGCGCCACGAAATAGGATTTTTCCAAGTTGTTATTTAATGATAAGATTTGTTCATATTTGTTGAGGGACTACTGTGTACCTCGACTCTGAAAGGATTAACTGAAAGTTTTATATTTTCTCGGTTGGCGAGCAGTTTTTATTCGAGATAAATCAGTTGTTTTCTCTCATCAAGAAAAAGGTTGTCTGTGCTTCCATTTTTATTTGACTATTTCCAATTATTTCAGCTCCCCAAGAAGGTAAGTAAATCGAATCTATAGTGTTAGTAATAAAAATTAATATTAATGATTAATATTGCCTCAGTTCACTGTCATCTATGGACATTTTAATAAACAGGAAGCTATATAATTCGACATTTAAGCCTTGACAGTCTATTTCAATGAGGATAATTAGGTGATATTAAATACCATTTTATTGTTCATTGATATCAAAGCTCATTGTTGAATCATAATCGTTAGAGCCTTTTTCGAATAAATTGTAAAAAAATAGAAAAATCCATTATATAAAGTGCTACTTCCGGTTACTTGATTTTAGCATAAATGCTGCAGTAATATTCCAGAAATATACTTATCTTAAATACCTAATTTCAGTTCCGTAAAACTTTTCGTTTTTTAAGCTAGGCATTTCACATACACTGTTCAGGAACACGCTGTATCTTTGCTAATACTGGTCCGATTTAGATAAATTTTGTTTTGTGTTTTTAGATAATTTAATTATCTTTTATATAAGTATATATAATTTATTATAAAATCCATACTTTTTGAATTATTAGCAAATGAAATTTTCTTTTCGTCATAACTCTTTCCACTGCATTTTTCGGTGATGTAAAAGAAAAGTTACAAGACTTTAAGGAGAAGACTTTAGCTACGTTTCAACAAAATTGTTACAAAAGTTTTATAGAAAGTTGTAAAAAAGTGTAAAATTGATGTTATAAAGTGGCACTTCCGGTCGGTCGATTTCATCGAAAAAGTTACGGTAATATCTCCGGCAAGCATCTCACCTATCTTAAATAGGTAATTTCTGTTTCACACAATTTTTCGTTTTTTAGCTAGGCTGTTCACACACACACACACACACACACACACACACACACACACAGATCATTTTTTGAGACTTTAAGGGAACCTTAAAACGAGTATTTCCGTTGAAACCTCGAATTCAAAATTGGTCACGATTGCAATACATTCCCTTATTTTATATATTATACTTAGGTAAGTAAAAGTAATACTATTAAAGATTAATATTGCCTCAGTTCATTGCTACATATGAGCATTTGAATTCGGCTCTCCATGAACGATTCTCGCCGACAATCGATGAGGAAGAAATGTCGAGCAAGTTAACAAATGTTGCAAATTTAGAAAAACGTTGATAGCGTTCTCTTGGTAAATTATCGGATTTTCATTATCAAAATTATTGTTGGTTAAAAAAGGACTTTGATATTACTATTCTATCAAAATTGAATGCTATCGGAACCGTTGGGAGTCCTTTTAAGTACTGACCGTGTATGTATGTCTATCTAGTAAATGTAGTGACCGCTAAACTGTGTAAATGTACGGAATTAGTAAAGTAAAGTAACCAAAGTAGCAGATCCCTCCATGAACTAGCTTCTGGTATTAAAACTAAACTGAATGTCTCTGGGAAACGTTTGGCCGCTGATATTGTTCATCAATCTCTCCGGAAGGCCTAGAATTGCATTCATTGTGAATACAAGTCCACGTTTTTCACCACATGGCTTCTTCCTGGTAACGAAAAAAAAACAGTATTTCATCAAGATAACTTAAGGCTTTAGTTTTTTTAAAGCAACATCATAACGTTATTTAGGATCAAAAAATACGAAATCAAAAGCGTACAATTGCGTGCGATTTTTTCTATGACTTTCAGAATGTTATCTATTCTAAGTATTCGACTCTGTTTATTAAAATTTCCACAGATGACAGTGAACTGAGGCAATATTAATCATTAATATTAATTTTCATTACTAACACTATAGATTCGATTTACTTACTTTCTTGGGGAGCTGACATAATAGGAAATAGTCAAATAAAAATGGAAGCACAAACAACCTTTTTCTTGATGAGAGAAAACAACTGATTTATCTCGAATCAAAACTGCTCGCCAACGGAGAACATATAAAAATTTCAGTTAATCCTTTCAGAGTCGAGGTACACAGTAGTCCCTCAACAAATATCAACTAATCTTATCTTGAAATGAGAAGTTCTAAAAATCCTATTTTGTGGAGCTAATTATGCTATGCTGACCACACTGCGACGTTTGCAGCTGAAGAGGAATTTGTAGATAATACTAAAGTTGCAAGCGATTCTTTTTTACTCTAATTGAGGGTTATACAGATTTATCTTCTCATATTTAAGTCGATTGATTTTATTAATATATATTTGTGAAAGCTTCAAAGTTGCTCTCCATCTCTTTTTTTATAACCAGTCATTGTTGAACCTAGGAAAAGTTGTTCTTGCATGTAATCCTGAAGCTCCTGCTATAGTAGATACGGTGTAATGTAGAATGGCTTGCATTATTGCTTGACATCCATCGACAATGTCCCAACTACTTAGGGATACTTGAGGTGGTTTTGCACGGGCAGACAAAAGTCTTGAGTCGGCTTTTTCCCTCACTCATCTCAGTTTTCTATTAAGGCATTGGACGTGCTACGAAATTTCAGTTATTGTGTTTTTTTAACCGGTCGTTAAATAAAAACATCTAATTATTATTTTAGCTACATAGTAAATTTAACATATAATCAAAATTATACTATGTTGACATTATACAGGATCATTCGCCGAGTTAGAATGTGAGCGAGTTTAGCAGAAAAAATGAGTCACATTAATCGGCTTGCTCAAGTAGAAGCCTTTTGTACTTAACATATACAAATGGTTAAAATGAGTTGTATATTTTTTCGTTGAGAGTTACAGTCATTGCAGTTTTTATGATTTATATTTCTAATACACTCTTCCATCGGGCACGACTTGTTATCTTCAGATTCCTGCATAAATAAGCCTCAATTTGTGTTATTTGGCCTTTAGCTCTTAAACAGATAAGGTGTATTAAATAATAATTTTATGTTACCTAATGCCTTTCCAACTAATTGTTCCTTTTCTCCACCCTCCTCTTGGCCGCAGACTCTATCTAGTGGACGACCACCTTAACTAGCAATAATTCGATGAGCGAGGTTGGCCAGATGGTCTTAGTCGGCGAGTTGAAACCTAGCATCGTCTTGAAATGATTTGAAAGTAGATAATATAGTGAGCTTGTTTGAGAGACCAACTGATCACTGCCTACAGTTACTGAATTTTTTTATGATTGTCTGGCCTCTTGCCGGCAATTCAACAGTGATATGTATAGGCCAGGTCGCTAAATCGGAATTTATGAAAAACGATTTATAAATATCTATATGTATTAAGATCTATATTGTTGACAATTTTATCTAAATGATGATCGAAATATTGATACTGACTGACTTCTACATGTCTTTCACACATACCTCAATATAGAAATTAGATCATAGGGTGATAGTTAATCCACTACATGTTACCATACAGGACATTAAGATACTGAAACCAGTTACTTCTGACAAAATAAATAATTTCCAACAACTAATTGAATTGTTTCACGAGCCTACCTGTATTCGTTCATTAACACTTTGCCTTATCAAATCAGTAATAGTTTCCTTTTAGCTTATAATTTCAAATGATAAAAAGTTCATAAATTGACTAAAACAATAAAAATGTATGGAGTTTTTTTATATTAAATGTTTTTGTACATTCAATGATCATAATATTATAGGTTTAATATATATATATAATGTATGTCTGTCTTTAATACGATAGACAGATATAGAAAGAGTGAGAGTGAGTGAGAGAGAGTGTGAGAGAGAGAGAGAGAGAGAGAGAGAGAGAGTGAGAGAGAGAGAGAGAGAGAGAGAGAGAGAGAGAGAGAGAGAGAGAGAGAGAGAGAGAGAGAGAGAGAGAGAGTGATTATACCTGTTTATGTGTATATAATGAATTTAGTTCTAAAACTTTCGTAAACATTGGCTGTGTCTATTGTTTAAAGGCCTATCTAACTATTTCTTCAAAATATTTATGTATATAATATGGTTGGCATGAAGATATAATTATTGAAAAAGGCCTAAATCTTTTATACTGTTTTCTCTGAAAATGTATCAAGACATTAAGAATAACTATTTAATATCTTTTTAGACTATATGTTCAGTGATGCATTGCTTAATAAGTTACCATATAACAATGTGTGTATATATATATATATATATATATATATATATATATATATATATATATATATATATACATATCGATGTCGTTTTTTGAAGAAGGCTTAAGTGCCATTTAACAAACTTTAGAAAACACACGAAACCATTTTTCTTCAAATAACAATATATTTTTTTAAGATTGTATTCTTCATTGCATACAGTACAAGTTTATTAAGATGGCTAAACTTTTATGATTACAATATATTTTTTAGGCCCCTAGGCCAAAGTGACGGCTGAGAGTCGTTAATATTTGGTGCTTACCTCTTCAATAATCGATTTTTGATCCATTTTTTTTTCGATAGATCGTGAGCGGGAATCGATAGAGGTGGTGTTCATGTCCCATATTAAATTCATGTCACAAACCTAAATTTCGAATTTCTGGCGCCTTCACGCTTTTTCAAAAAACAATATATATATATATATATATATATATATATATATATATATATATATATATATATATATATATATATATATAATTTATATTTCTTTTTTTACCAAAGCTAATCAGATCAATTGACATAAACGTATAAATCTGAAAATCAAGAAACAAATTTAGATTGATGTTGTTTTGTTAGCCTAACGTTGGTGTTATATTTAGACTGAGATTACTGTATAACATTTTATCATTTCTTTTGCAGCATATCTACGTTTATTCTACATTTCTAGTATGCTTTGTTATCCTAACTGTAACCCACGCCAAGGTATTTCTTTACTTCTTTTCATCGTAGAATGATGGTTAGTATGTAGTCAGATTGTTGTTACCTGAGTAAGTTGGTTCACCTGAGTAAGTTGCTGGTGGTGGTACACCCTACCCTTAACCCAACCATTTCTTTCATTTTCAAATGTTTTTTTCAAGCTGTATATGTTTGAATATTTTCACACAAGAGCTAGCTCATTGAGGGGTGGATCCAGAGCTAGTTAACTCCCAGGGCCACAACTTCCTTCTCCCCTCATGCAATAAAAGACAATTTTATAGCGGTATTATATGCAGTATATTTCGAAATGATCTCCTAACATTAACATTAACTGAAATCATAAAGCATAAACGAATATTTGTTACTTGACCAAAAAATATAATTTCGCTTGAAATTTGGCGCTCTCTAAATTCTTTCGCGTGGGGTAAGTGCCCCTTTGCCCCTCCTCCCTGATTCCGGCCCTTTATCTCAGGGTGACCACAGAATTTAGGATACTCGTGATACTGTTAGTGTTTGTATATATTCTTCCTTTAAGGCGCCAACCATTTTTAATTTACAATGGATATTTTTAAGTAAATATGTAAAGGATGACATGTAGAATTATGTGATTGCGTTGTGAGGAGGGATTGACAGGATATTTCAGAAATTAATAGCCTAATGAAAAATGAAATAGTTTGAAGCAAATTAAAACTATTTTGACCTCGATTAGGATTCCGTTTATACGATTTAACGACTGGATCATATAAATAAGTTTTAAATTGTTAACAATAATAAAACGATTCAAGTTTAACACACTTATTTTATTTGATTTAAAAAAAAATTAATTGATGTTGACGATTATATAATTATTACATTTGACATTTTCGATGATCGTTCTTTCAATTTCTCACAAGGTGAGCCAAGGTCAATTTTCCTCCTACATAATGAATGATAATGTATCTCAATTATTCACGAGTATTGTTACTAAGTGGTAAATTTTATATTTACTGTAGTTTATTTTATTTTTTTCTTCTTAATGGTCATTTTGGGAGGGGAAATTTCCCCCTCTCCCCCTGTGAATCCGCCACAGACCCCATTGAAATTATTTACCTACAATAATATTATGAGTGGGGGTTAGAATGATAAGCTTGACTTGCACCACAAGTATGCATTATTTCATTAAATTGAATGTTAAATAAATGACTTAAATGATAAATTCATAATGTATAATATGTATATATGATTCAAATATATCATTTAAGTACATTTACAAAAAAATTCACTTTCTCGAAATAAAGAAAACTTCTCTTACACCACTATCATTCTAATCCCCTCATAAATTAATCACATAAAAATTTATCAGTGAAAAAGATTAAAAAATAAATAAAAATTGGAATCTTCTTATTTTTTATCATGAGAATGCAAATTTTATGGCAAGAATTTTCATTCCGTCCATGTAAATTTAATAATTTAGGAAGGACTATTTATTATTATTATGGATTTAAAACTATTTTGGACGGGCTGAATATATCCCTTATGGACTATATATATGTATGGACTTAGGCTGTGTTATAATAATGTTTGGCCTATATCTGCCCATCCCCCTCTTAGTCTATGACCCACCCCCTCTCCCTTACTCAAGGATGTACCCTCCCAAACTTACCACTACAGCTCTTTAATTCCAATCCCTTTTTATTATAATTTATCAACAGATTACATTATTTTCATTTTTATTTTATTATACAATGTAGTAAAGGTGTGTTATGTAGTATAGGAAATATAGAGCAAACTTTTGCTTTAGTCGTAAATTTTGGTCAACCCCAATTTTCGGGTCACTTAAAACGAATCTGAGGTTTACTCATAGGTATTTTGACTAGAACCTTGTTTATGTAGCATACAAGCGTCAAAATTATAGATTTTTTTACCAATATTTCGGAAACTATTAATTTTTCCGATAAGACTAACTTATGATAAGATTCCTATATTTTACATCCATACCACTAAGCCGCTAGAGAGGGCTGAAAAAATGAAATGAAAACTGGTAAAAAGTGATTTATGGCTGTTTACGCCTGATTTCCATAAAAACTGTTCATTACCTTTGACCATAAAAACTTCATGAAAACACATAAAATACATGAAAAGTATATTTTACCTATGCACATTTAGCTTGTAACGTCTTTTGAAGCAAAGTGTTTAAAATCAAAGTGAAAGGGAAATTTATGAAAAATATGAAGGCAACTGATGAAAATTAATTTGAGGATGTGAACTGCATCCTCAAATCTCCCTTTCTGGGCTCCTCCCTTTCGTTTATTATAAATATTATAATTCACATGCCTTACTTCATTTTCTTAAGTTTAAAAATCAATAATTGTTGCAAACCTCTCTTCATCTAGCAACCAGTGGACAGCAAAATTACTTACCAGCATCATAATATAAAAGAATGGAAGTAAGGAATTTTTCAGTTCATTTACTTATATTATTATTACTTACTACTTACAGGTTATTATTACTTATATTTACAGGTTTTTGTTTGTGATAAGTTAAAATGTAAGTCAAAGTAGTTAGTTGAAATTCCCTGGCGCGTCCTTCTTCATAGGCGAGTGCTCCTCAGAGTCATCTCTTGCATATATAGAACAGAAGGAATAAATAAGAATAGAATTAGTTTATTAGGGTTATTTATCGACACTGGTAGTCAGGAATTAAATTTATTGATACCGGCGGTGAGAAATCAGTTTTGGAAGAGACAATGTTATAGCTGAGGGATTCTTAGCTTTTATGTCATTGCCTACCACTTCCAGTTTAGAGATAATAGGGCAAACTACTACCTCATCTTTGGATATTAGTATAAAATGTTCGTATTTATAAAAAACACCAACTTATTTACAAAAGTTTTTTAACAAGCAAAACAATAAATATTATAGCAAATTTTTTTAAGAAAATAATAAATTAAAAATACTGTTCAAAATCCAAAATCGAAGGCTATCAATTTTATATGACAACAGCAGCAGTCAAAAAACTGAAAATAAACCAAAAATTATGCAAATAAAACTGCATCCATCGAAAGTAAGATATTTGGACATTGCGAAGAAAATTATCAATATTTTTCATTTGGAAGGATATTGTTTATTTCCGATGATAGCATCCATCTTAGGCTTAGGCTTAGGCTTGCCCAATCTTTAAGCCACTGAAAAATAATTTGATAACATCTTAATCTCAATGAAATTTTCATTAATTTGTATCTTTTTTCACTCATTTTTTTGTCTGGTTTAGCTGTTGTTGATTACAAAGAAAAATCGGCTATAATAAGTTGACATCCGCATGATGGTATAAAAGGATCAATCCCTAATTCGGCTATAATAATTATAATGTCGACAGTTTGTTTCTTAAAAATCATACATTATAATTATTATAGCCGATTTTTTTTTTGTAATCAACAACAACTAAACCAGACAAAACAATGAGTTAAAAATCATACATTATTCCATGATTGGATTTGAAGGCAAGATACAAGTGTGTAAAAATTGAAATATTTACAATTAAATTAGTAAAATATTTTGGGAAACTATTCTATTTATCAATAGTGAAATCTTTTTGAGAATTTTTTCTCTTTTTCAGCTCCCTATAGCCAGTGACATATCCGGAAGGTAGATAGATAGATAGATAGATAAAAGAACTTTATTCTGAGACTAGGTCCCTTAAGAATAACTTGAAGGAACAAATAAAACAGTAACATTATCTGGCCATAAGACTCCAGAATACAGTCCAATTAATTTTTACAATATCTTCAGTAAAATAAATAAGCTTTTTTATCGAAAAATATAATTAATTTGAAGAAAACAAAAAAAAAAGAGAAAAAAACAATAAAAAGGTAAAGAAAAACAGAGAAAATGAAAAATACAAAAATAATTAATTGTTTGGTAAAGTTGAAGCTTGTGCATTAAAAACAAATATTTACTTCTGATCTATACGCAATTCTTAAATTGGAATTTTGTAATTAGATAGCATCTGTTTGGAAAGAAACAAGGTTGGAAAAGGAGGAATTTGAATTTGGATAGAGAAGAAGCATCGCGGATATTAGAAGGAATGGAATTCCAGAGGGTAGAGGAATGGGCGGGAAGGAAACGTTCGAATGTTTTGATTCTGTGGGAAGGGACATAGAGGTCAGTAAGGCGCGGTCTTGTTTCCTTTATATGGACAGAGGATTTGAATTATAGGAGGATGTAGATGTAGGTAGGCTGCTGGGTGAAGATAGTTCAGTATAGGAAAGATCCGAGGAAATATTGTCTATGGCTGGAGGAGCCACTTTAACTCGCCGTATAGGTGGGACACATGAGCCCGTCTAGAGGTACCGAAAACAAATCTTAAAAAGCATTTCATGATTCGCTTCAATCTGTATAACCGGTCCGGTATAACAAACTGCCATAGTTAAAATAGGGAAATATAAGGGAGGATACGAGGTGATTACGGGTAGGTTGGGGAAAAAGATGTCGAGACCAGAAAATTCGGGCGAGGTGGGTTTTCCAGGAAAGGATTTGGTTGATAGTAATACCCAAGTTTTTAATTGACGAGCTGAAAGTGATGGGGTGATCGTTAAGCATTAAAGTTGGGAAGGTGGCGTTGGATCTGAGGAGGGAATTGGAACCTATACCAATGGCCTGAGTTATCATAGCGTTTAATCTTAATCTATTCAAGTTCGCCCAACTACTGATCCAATATAGGTCTTCCTGAATACTGGCAAACGCTACTAATAGTTTAGAAGGAGGAAAGGATAAATAGATTTGGAATTCGTCGGCGTATAGGTAATGGATTGAATTGGGATGATTGATCATTGATGTAAGAATGGAAAGAATTGAGTGGAGTAATACTCGAATCCTGGACTATTTCTGAGGACAGGGTAAGCAAGGAAGAGAGAGGTTAATTAGGAATGGTAGCTGCTTGATTCCGATCGGAAGGAAAAGATTGAATCACTGAATAGAACTGTTGGAGAAAGATAGCAATTCTAATTTGGCAAAAAGGATTGAATGGTCAAGGGAATCAAAAGCTTTAAAGAAGTCAAGGAGTAATAATACAGTTAATTTTTTTAGGTCCTGTGATAGGTCATGTTGGAATGTCACTGGTGATTTTGATTAGAGCGGATCGTGTGGAGAAACTGTGACCGAAACCAGATTGGAGAGGATCGATTAGTTTGGACTTTTCAAGGAAATTCAAAATTGAAGTATGAATTTTATTCAGCGGATGAAACTGGGAGGACTAATGAGGGAAAGGATTTACTAAGAGTGAATTTGTGAAGGAGTTGCCATTTAGATTTAGAATCAATGAGTAAAGGAAAGGGCTTCAAAATAGGTAGTTGGATTTCGCTCTCCTACTAGTTGCCTGTGTCAAATTGCGGAGTACCCTAAACCCTTGGTAGTCATCTGCTAGCCTTGTGCGTTTAAAGCGTCTACGGGCTGCCTCGGGTCACCTCTGCATACCTTTAATTTGTTGACACATCCAAGGAGCCATCCAGGCGGGTGACGGAAAGTAGAAGTTTTGAGTGGGGCACGAAAATCAAGGATATACATAAGATTAAAGATGAGGATATTAGCCATGTCTGGTTTTCAAGGTCAGGTAAAATGTTTTCATGGGTGAGGGCTTCTAGGTTACGGAAAGTTATGGTTGAAGGAGGATCGCAGGAGTTTGGATATTGTAGGATATACTCATATACTTATTCTTATCTGAAAACAAAATTTTTATAATAAATATAAAGTATAAATAATATACCTAGGAACAGAAAATACTAAATATAGAGAAGGCCCCCTTCAATCCCCTATTGTTTGGGTTTCTTCAAAGTAGATCCTTGTGTGGATCCCTCTCCCCGAAACGAAATCCTGGCTGCGCTACTGGCCATACTATAGTGGCTCCAAATTTCATCATAGAGAAATATTTGATGGACATCTTATCTACTTTAATTTGGTATACAATTGTCTTCCGGGGGAAAAAAAAATATATTTACCGAGGTAGAGGTAAAAAAGTGCCAAGCTTTTGACCTTTTTAGAAAAACAAGATTCTGGACAAAATATCTGTCAGAAAATCTCAGATTCGAGTTCAGAGAAATACAAAAAACTGGGATTTACCAAAATTTACGTCTACTACAAAACTTTCTCCCTTGCCATTCTCTGTCCTAGTTTTTCTAGGCCACCACTTATATAATTTTATTTTTAGTGTACTTTTATTTTCTATTTATTCTGCAAACAACCACCCCTCCCCCTCCTGGAAAACCCCAAAATGCCAAAATAACAAAATTTGCTCTCCCCCAAGAATTTTAATGGCGATGCTTGCGTCATAATCCCCCTCCCCTCCTGTGGGCACCCCTGTCTATTTTTAACATACATGTATAAATGAACAACATATTTAAGTTGAGATTCGTATGAGCGCACTTTTAAGTTGTACTTATATTGGAATGACACATGACCTAGAATATATCTTTGAATATTGAAAAACTGTTTTAACCCAAGTATATTGTTCGTGGAAGTATCAATTGTAAGAAATAAGTCCATATTATGAGATTGTCTTGTTCAGTTGTCTCTTTCCCATATTTATTGTTATCGATTTAGGAAACACTAATGATTCTATAATGCTATTTTTCATCCGTAGGAAAATTATCTTTTATACTGACAAGGTTATTCTTTTATATTTCATATTTTCTTGACTAAAATTAGTGGTGGTTGAAAACATGTTTTAGTAGGACTGTGGTAAATGTATCCATTAAGCATTGAATTTGTCGATACTATCAATGGCCTGCTCTATTTGCCACAATACATGTAAATAATTATTAAAAGAAAGTTAAAACGGAAATTGTAATAAATAATGAAAGGAAGAATAAAAATAAGATTTTTACAGAATACCTGGTTGAAGGGAATTACAGAGGATCGGAAAGATAAGCTGCTGAAATGTTAAAAAACATTAAGCAATGCAATACTGTTAACTTGATATCCTACTTAGATTTAACAAGACGCAATGTGTGTAACGCGGCTGTGTGTGAATGTGGCTCTTTGTGAATGTGGCTATACTTGTTAAATCCACCCATCATTTTTTTTCTACCTTCATTGTAGCCAACCATTGGCATGAATACACAACTTTGTAATTACATATAAATTAATTTCAAGAGAATATAATGTATCAGGCTTACAATGAATTTGAAAACTAGAATTAAAATGTAAAATTAAATTTTTTACTAGTTATATTTATAAAAAAATTGTAATTGTTTATAATTTACTTTAAATAAAATTACAAACATTCATTGTGAGTCTTGAAACTCATATCAAAACCGTCTGTATCTTTCATGACTGTATCACTAACGGTTATTATTTCCTATCACTTCGATCATTAACCATTTTGTTGAAACTGACAATTATAAAAAATAATTTGTATGAAATAACTTATTTTTTCAAAAATTTGTAGCTATACTATAATTCTTCAGATAAGAATGCAAATGGTATAGGAAAATTAAAAAATATATGTTTGTATCAGTGAACATGAGTGACTGTGAGTGTAAATGCACAAATCATGCAAGTATGTCTAAAACTTCTGAAAACCTAAACGTGTTTCAAATCATGTAAAAATAACAAATAAAGCTCATTATAATAAAAAAAAAAGTAAATATATATATATATTCCTTACTTATCTTTATAGGCTGTTTTTCAGAGGTTATGAGATGATGACTAACTTAAGGTTGATAGTGATAAACAATAAGATATATGAGCAAGAGCATGGAAAAGCATGTAAGGTAAGGAATGCGGAAGTAAAGAGGGGACTCAAGGCACAAGTTCCTTCCAGTCTTTTTTTTAACATTTATATATATATATATATATATATATATATATATAATTATAAGTGTAGAGGTTGGGTCGAAATAAAACCGACCCCATGTGTTGAGAGTTTATTTGAAGCAAGTTTTTCCACTGTTCTCCATTCAGGTTTCCCCTATGATTCCATTTTATTTTGTATTAACTTAGGAAATATTAGACCTCAATTTATCACTGCAATACAAATTTTGTCGTGTTTTCTTCATTTTTTCTCAAACCGTTATGACCGTAATATCATACCTTTTCTATGGCCAACAATAATTTCGTTAAGGAATGCCTAGTTGAATATAAATGACGCAATGAAATGGAAAAATTATGCTAATTTTGAATGTGTTTAATCTGACAGAGTGACTGGATCCATTTCATACCATTTCATACATCCATCATTGGTTGGTTGGTTGTTTTTGTTTAGAGGCGTAAAACCTACCGGTCATCAACGCCTATTGTTTATAGTGAAGTCTTATTTTACATGAGTAAACATGGTTTGGTATAGACTAGCTTGTTAAATTATATATCTTTTAATAAATTATTTTCTTTCAGAAAATTTAGGACTGTTTGAATTGTTGTTTCATTTTCTCCTAAAGCTATTGCGACATCTGATGGAATACCTTTCTGTTACATTTTAGCGGTAAAGTAAGGACAATGTTGAAATATATGGTCTATTGTAAGTAAATTGTTGCATTTGGGGCATGTCGGATTCTGGTTTTTAGTAATGAGATGCCCATGGGTCATTCTTGTGTGGCCTATCCTTAGTCGGGTTAATGCTACTTCCTCTCTTCGATTTTTACGGTTTGAGGTATTCCATGGCTGCACAGTTTGTTTTATTGTCTTCAATTTTCTGGGAGGGCTTTCGTCCCACATTGACTGCCATCCTTGTTTTATTCATTCCTTAAGAGGTTGAGCTATTTCTGTTTTATTTACTATGGCCCGTCCTCGCCCAGGGAGTGCAAGGGCTTCTTTAGCTGCGTTATCTGCCATTTCGTTTCCTGTGATTCCTATATGACTATGTTGATGATGTTGTTGTTTTCGGAGTACATGTTATTTAGTCCTTTTAATGCACTGAGAGAGTCGACGATAATTGTGATGTTAACTGTGGGAGCAGCCATGGCTATGTGTAGTGCTGAAGCGATGGCATTAAATTGAGCAGTGTATACGCTACATAACGGGGATAATTTATATTTATACGTATCGTGAGCAGTCACCACGGCATAGGCTGTTGAAGTATTATTTTTGGACCCGTCTGTGTACATTATTGTATTATCCGGTATCTTAGCTAGAGTTTGATGCAATAATGCTTTGTATTCGACTGGCAAAGTGGTTTCTTTTGTATGTTTTGATAATTTTAGGTGAATAATTGGTTGTTCAAAGGTCCAAGCTGGCGAGTTTGCGTTGTATAGGTTCAGAGTTATTGTTTTTATTTGACGGTTAGCGGCTGAAATTCTTTCAGCTGGTGGAATGGTACTATTTGGTGTTTGCTGAAATTTCCTGGAAAATATCGCTTTTAGGATATATCTATGAGAAGGATATGAGGTATTTGGGTAAAATTTGGATAAATAATTTATTGCTTGTTTCTGTCTTCTGAAAAGAAGTGGCGGTAGCCCTGATTCATTGCAGAGATTCATTATAGGACTTGTACAGAAGGCTCCTGTAGATAGCCTGATACCCGCATGGTGGACTGCATCTAGTTTGGCAAGGGTTGTTAGGCGTGCTGAGCCGTATATAATCGAGCCATAATCTAATTTGGAACATATAATTGTCTGATATATTTTTAATAATGTGGACCTATCTGACCTCCATGTGGTACCACCAAGGACTTTTAAAATGTTTAACTTTTTTATACAGCTAAACTTGAGTTTCCTAATATCGGCAAGGTCCGACGAATGGCAATATATTATCTCCCAGTCGTAGTTCAGAGGACATTGGAGTGTTACGTTTTCTGGAAAAGTGTATGCATTTAGTATTTTCGTGACTAAAACATAATCCTGAAGATCTTGACCAGTGATATATGCGGCATAGTGCCTGTTGCAGTTTTTCTTTTATGACGTGAATTTCTTTAGCTCTGCGCATAATTGCAAGGTCATAGACATATAGCATAGCTTTAACACCTCTGGGAAGGTTTTTACACATTTCATTAATAGCTAGAGAAAAAAGTGGAGTGCTGATAACGCAACCTTGTGGAAATTTTTTTTTTTTTTTTTCCAAACCCCTGGATACTTATATTTGCAGATATATACATTTAATTTGATGTTTGTCCTTTTGCTGAAGCTGGGCTTCATTTTAAGGAATTTTTGTGGTATTGGTTTTACATTGTTGTTTCTTATTTAATTCTTATTATAACAAAAGTGTTGGGGCACACTTTATTTTTCTGTTTGTTTTTTCTTTTATACAACTAGTTTAATCCTAATCTAATCAACTTAACTAATACCTTAAACTAAATTTAGTGTCCATTTCACTTTCTGTTTCCTTCCACTACTTTCTGCCATCTAAGTGGGGGTGGTGCTGGTGTCAGTGTCCTAAATAGTGGGTTTGCTAGATATCCCAGCGAATCCAAGAATTTGATATGCCTCCTCCTGATAAATTCCGGGACCGTTGGTAAATCTAGCAGGGTGTGGAGTTCATGCGCCTTTTTCCTCTTCCACGCCGTTGTCCTTACCATCTTCCGGAGCATCGAGTCTTGAAACCTCTGGAGGAGCCGCTGCGTGCCACCGGTGAGATGTGTGAACAATGGAGCCCCGTATAGCAGTGCCGGCCTGAGTATGCTCTTGTACACTTGCAATTTGAGGCGGAGTGAAAGGGCTGGCGAAGTCAGTAGGTGGTGAAGACGGTAAGATCTTCTCCTGACCGTCCTGGTCTTTTGATATAGATGGGTACTAAGCTTGAGATGCCGATCAAGCTTCATACCCAAGTATACTATGGAGTTAGAAGGCGAGATGACGGTGTCAGCCACCTGGAGAGTCCTCGGCAGTGTTGATTTCTTGCCCTGTTGGTGCGAGAACACTACACAGTCCGTTTTTGCTGGATTGACCTGTATGTTGAGGTTTTTCAGCTGTTGAACTATCTCTTTACAGATTTCCTCGGCCTGTTTCAGTCATGTTTGGCGCTCATACTGGTGCTGTAGATGGCTATATCATCTGCATATGCAGCGACCTTCGCTATTCTGTAGTTTTTGCCAACTACCTCAGCAGTATATATTGAAAACAGCACCGGAGAGAGGACTGCTCCTTGCGGCACTCCGCACTTCAGTGAGATGGTCCGGGATTGCTCATCACAAACTCGCACAGAGATGGTCCTGTTGCCAAGAAAGGAGACAATGACACTGTAGAGCTGTTCCGGGCACTCGAGGTCTAAGAGTTTACGGCATAGAATACCGTGAGACACTGAGTCGAATGCCTTTGTACAGTCGATGGAGATCATAGCCGTTGCCGTGTTCCGATTGAAGCTGGTGTTCACCTCAGTTTGTAGCTTCATAAGATGATGTTCCGTACTGAGGTGTGCTTGAAAACCGGTCTGTTCGTAAGGAATTACGGAGTTTTCATCACAGAATTCTCTAAGGTAATTCAGGATGATCTTTTCGTATACCTTACCGAGGTGCGGCAACAGGCTGATTGGTCTATAGTGTTCTGCCTCGTTCCCTGACTTATTCGGCTTGAGGAGTGGAAACAGGATGGCATGCTTCCATTTTTCGGGGAAGTATCTCAGCCTCAAGCACGAATTGTACAGGTTTGTGAGATGAGCAATCCCTTTTCTCGGTAGTTGTTTCAGGAGTATCGTCTGTACCCCCTCATGGCCAGGGGCCCTGTTTCCGTGGGCTCTTCTGAGGATGGCCTTCAGTTTCTTCGGAGTGACGAACATGTAATTGTTCTCCTTAGCCATCTCCGGTATTGAGAGCTGGGCCCCTGTCCGCGTGTCTATATCATGCTGATAGTGCCCAACTAGTAGCTCGGCTTGCTCAGCATGATTTAGAAGGCGGTCTCCATCATGTAGGCGGACATTAGAGGTCTTCTTGGTTGCCGCTTTTGTGAGTTTCCAAAATTTCCTGTAATCACCATGCGTGGCCCGTAGCCGTTCGTGCCAGGTCGCAGTCTTCCATTGGCGCATGAGATTTTTAATCTGGGTGGTCACTGCGTTCAGGGCTCTTTTGGTGTCTGGATCTCTGGTGCGGGAATGACGGTTCTTCAGTGTCCGCCTACTTTCTATGAGCGCCATGATGTGGGGTGGGGGTTTCTGTAAGTGGGGAGGCTGCGGATAGTAGGTGGGGATGGCCGCTTTCGCAGACTCGACTAATGCTGCCGTGAAGTCCTCGATGTAGTCAGTTACTTCCTCCACGGTTCGCAGGGTCGGAACTTGCTGCAGCCTATGGCATACCTCGGCTTTGAAACGGCTCCAGTCGGCCTCCTGGTATTTAAATTTCTTCACCGTCGGCTCGGGTCTTCTTCCTTGCACTTCATAGATCACCGGGCGATGGTCCGACGAGATGAAGTCTGTGACAGTGCACTCAGTGATACGGTGTGGCTGTCTTGTTAACATGAGATCGATTGTCGACGTAGAGCCATCTCGAAAGTGGCGGAAGGTGTGAGTGGCTGGGTGTACAACTGTAAATGCTGTTTTAACCAGCTGCCTTCCCGCCGGGTTTGCCGTCGTGTTATGCCATAGGCCGTGTCTGGCATTCAGGTCTCCTACCAACCAGTGATTGGTTTTTGTCCCGCATGTGTCGATGAGTTGCCGTAGCTCTCTCAGTGACCCCCTTGGACGCCGGTATATGCCTGTGATGTAGGTAGGCTGGTTCATGAGCACCTGAACGGTGACATGACTGGTCCGTGCGTCTCTGGTGTTCATAGGGGGTTGCATCTTCTTCCACGTCGTTCCATGCCGTACCGGGGATCGTGTGAGTCATCCGTAGCTACGGCATATCCTCGAAATGGGGGGGGGGGGCGCCCTTGTATTCTAGTGTCCGTGATGACGGCCACAGTGGGTTTGGTAAGGGCCAGGAGAGCCTCCACCTCTTCTAGTTTCGTGGCGAGGCCACAACAGTTGAAATTTACAATGCTGTAACCAATCATTTTTGACACTGGCATCCTTGTTTCAGGTCTGTAATGAGTGTTTTCATGAAAGTCCTCATCTCTGAAAACATATGGGTGATGGTTTGATTTATCACTGTCAACATGAAAGTTTGTGATTGGTCAAGCTGAGGTTGTGGCGCTCCCTCCTCTGCCGGTGGTGGGGATTACTTGTCTGTTTCAGTCGCTGATGGCGGTTGAGGCTCTGAGGGACGCAATAGAGAAGAGTACGTTGTCGCCGTACTAACAGGTCTGTGTTCTCTAATGTGATTGGTTGTGGCAGTGCTGCTGGTTTGCACTCGTCTGGATGCAGCCTGTTCTTTTCTCTTCTGTTCGGCGATCTTGATAAGTTCTTGCCGGGCTTTGCATTGTCTGTCACATGGTTGCCCTGACAGTTTGTGCATTTAGGCTCACCCGTTCTGGGACAGCTGTCGACGCTGTGTCCCCCGCTGCAACGCACACATGCCAAAGCGTACCCGCAATAATTTTTGGTATGCCCGAACTTCTGGCATCTATAACACACGGGGGTGCGTTATCTTTCTTCGGTATGTATTTACAGACCGAGAAAATGCACTTTTTGACGTGCCTAATCGCCTGCACGTCCTCAATGGTGACCTTGACAGGTACCGTGATTACTATTGGTGACAGAGGGGTCTTTTTTCCTGTTTCATCTGTCTTCTGCAGCCTCCTCACGTCCACTGCTGCAAGAGGCTTAACAGCCTCTTTTACGTCCTCTATCGGGATGCTGACGTGTAGATTTTTTAGCACAAATCTACTCTGTGTCAGGCCTCTTCTTTGTGCATACGTGTGAAAACGAATGTCCATTAAGCGAAGTCCTCTTAGGACTTCGTTTCGGTCCTTCACATTATTCAGCAGGATGTGTACTCCAGCACGCGTTTGCCTTAACAAGTAATCGGAGATTTTTAACTTCGTTAAGAATTTTTTGGCCTCCGGAATGGTGTGTTCTGGAGCCAACATGACAGGTGGTATTTGGAGCGGCTTCTGGGAGTCCTGGGTCACAGTCTCGGTATCTGCTATATTGGCGAGTGCCGCATACCTATTAGAGGTCTCAATCTCGCTGGCCTGTATGGCTTTGGGTTTTCTCTTCTTCCTCTGACGCATGGCGCGTGTTTCACGTCCCTGTGGGCTCGAAGAACTAGCTGCTTCTACATCTGCTTCGTCCTCAGACCTGGGAAGAGGGGCACTCTGTGCTGTGTCCATCTCGCGCACTTTATTGTCCTGGAACTAGCACTACACTCGCGGGGGGTTACTACTACGGACGGACCGTAACGGACGCACCACGCACAATAACTGGCACTGTCACAAGGGTGGGGGGACTTGCTAGCGCAACGCTGTCCGTACCCAATAGGATGGCTGCCGAGGTTAGATCCAAGTGATATGCATGGACCTCAGCAGCTCAAGGACGCTAACTAAGCAAGCAGAAAGTAAAGAGAACCGGTACACTTCACAGGAGGTGGCACTTCAATAGATGTTTCCTCTTCGGCTGCTGACTGCTGACTGTGATGTTGTTGTTGTGGAAATCCGTTCTTCTGCTCCTTATATCCCATGGTGACACCTCCTATGCGTACTCTGAACAGTCTTTTAGCCAGAAAAATTTTAATCAACTCTAAAATTTCCCCCTTTATCGCTAAACCAGATAAATTCTTGTTTATAGTTTTCCTACTGGTTCTGTCGAAGGCTTTTTCCATGTCGAAAAATATGGCGACCGCTTGCTTTTCCAAAAATGTGTACTGCAACTCCGCCTCTATTTGTACTAAGTGGTCTAGAGTCGATCTTCCTTTTCTAAAACCTCATTGAAAGTTTTGTATTCTATGATTATTTTCCAGGACCCAAACGAGCCTCTTATTGATCATTCGTTCATATACCTTACAGAGGCAGCTTGTCAGAAATATTGGGTGGTAATTTGCTACTTCACGTTTATCTTTTCCGGCTTTCAAAAAGAGAATTATTTCAGCTTCATGCCATTTGCTTGGAAGTTTACAGCTGTGCCAGATGTTATTATATAGATCAAGAAGCCAACTTAGAGTTTTTGAAGGGAGGTACTGAACCATCTGGTGCGCTATTCCATCAGGTCCTGGTGAAGATCCTTTGAGTTGATGGTTTTGAGTTCCCAAATGGTGAATGGTTTGTTATAATCATTATTTTCATTACTATTGGAAGTTGTATAGTTTTCTGTGGGGGAATCTGTTTCTTCTAATTCAATGTAGCTGGGTGCATTGTATAGATTATCATAAAATCTGGAAAATTCCTCTGCCACAGTGAGGTTGTTGCTAGTTAGTTTGCCTTCTTTTGTTATGGTATAAGATTGAGGCGTGGTATTTCCCATTACTTTCTTTATTTTGTCCCATACTATACTGCAAGGGGTGGAGCTACTGATTGATTCAACAAACGTTATCCAAGATTTTGCTTTATTGCTATTAATTGTTTTCCTGCATATTGCTCGTTGTTTTTTATATTCTTGAAAGTATTGGGGGTTCATTTTTTTAGTGAATTTTTTATACGATTTTCTTTGATTTTTAACATAAGTTCTGCATTCATCATTGTACCAGGGTACTGGTATTCTTTTAGGTGAGCAAGCTGTTTTCGGTATGGAAATTTCGGCCGCATGTAGTATAGTCTCGGTGATAATTTCTCAACCTGTATCTACGTCGAGTTTAGACGGGTTTGATTTTTGTGTTACAATAAGTTCTTGGTAGAGGTCCCAGTTAGCTTTTTTGATGATCCAGCGTGGATTCCTGTTGACAATAGTACTTCTATTGGGGAACTGTAGGCGAAGAGGGAAGTGGTCACTTCCATATTGGTCGGGAAGTACATTCCAGTCTATTCGATTGAAGAGTGATGGGCTGCAAATAGATAAATCTATAGATGAGTAGGTGTGGTATGAGCTGCTGAGGTAAGTTGGTTCGCCTGTATTTAGTACTAACATACCAGTTCTGTCAATGAATTTTTCAATTATTTTTCCTCTGATATTGGGATGTGGTGAGCCTCAGTGTAGGCTGTACCCATTCAGATATGCAATAAAGAGGACTGGTGGTGGTAGCTGAATAAAAAGGTTTCTCTAAGTTCGTCTAAGGTAATATTTTGGGCTGGAGGGATATAAATGTTACATAAGGAAAATGTAGTATCTATGTGTATTTGGATGGCTAATGCTTGTAATGGGGTGTCTATTTCAATTTTTTCTGAGTAAAACGATTTTTTACGGCTATTATAACTCCTCCGTGATTTACTATTGGACTGTCCTTACGATAGATATCATGCCCTTTAAGTGAGAATTTTTCACTAGGTTTCAGGCGGGTTTCTTGTAAACAGATACAGGTCGGGTTTTCTTCATAGAGTATTAATTTCATGTCATTATAGTGAGTTCTTATCCCGTTACTATTCCACTGGATGATAGACAATTGATTGATTAATTGTCTAATTGATTAATTAGATAATAATGTGCTTGGGCCTGCATCGTTAGATTAACAGTAATAATCGTTTGAATGGTGATTGTGAGAAAACCAATAAATGAATAAATACGGGGGGGGGGGGGGGGGAGAGGCTCTATCTAATACCTGTGCCTGGCACCTCGTAATCCTAGGAGGCTGTGGAGCACATGCAGAGGAGAGGGAGGGGGAAGGTGTCGGGAGAGGGAAGTTTTGGTTTTAATATTTGTTGATTTTAAAACTGTTTGTTTTCGACCTCTTTTGGATTTTTTTTATTTTCTCCAAAAGTAAAAAAAACAAATCTACTTGAATACCTACTTCTTTTTTTTCGGTATTTTTAATTTTTTGCCTTGCTATTTCAGCGAAAGATTGAAACAATTCGGGTTTCTTTCTTTATAAATTGGTTTAGCTTCCTGCAATGATACTTTATTATTAATTTGGATTGTTTTAATTCCTTTTTGAAGTTTGAAAATGGGGTAGTTAAGATCAAGCGCATTATGTGGGCCTTCACAATTTATACATTTAGGTGGCAAGTTACATCTTAAATTTTCACCATGTTTAGAATTTCCACACTGAACGCGGAATTTCCGCAGTATTTCCGAGCTTCTTTTTTACACAGGGTTGTTGGATGAGAAAAACCCAGGCAATCAAAACACCGTAAAGGGTTCGGGATATACGGTTGGACTCTAATGGTTTCATAGCCTATTGGAATAGTTTCAGGTGGTTTCGGTGTCGATAACGTAATTATATATGTGTTTGTCAATATCTCATTGCCAGGTTTTTTCTTTTAATTCTTACTATATCCTTTATAATACGGGACAATTCCTGTTTTATTTCGTCAATTTCGAGATATTGATCGTATAACGCCCTTACAATAATTTAGTGTGTTATGGGGACTAACCTGGATTGGAAATTGACCTCCAAAATCCTTACATAGCATTAGGGCTTCTGACTGTTTCCCGTTTAATGTTTGTATCAGTAACGAACCGCTATTGGAGAATGTGGAATAATTTTTTCAGTCGGGTCCGAGCCCGTTTTCTACTACTTTGGCTAGGGGAGTTTAGATGCTCACCCATTTCTTAGTGGCTTAAATTTAATGATAATAAGAAAAAATTAAGTAAAAAACAAAAACAAAAATATAATAAGGTGGATAAGGTGGATAAACGAAAAATAAACAGATAATATAGCTAAAATATAAGTAAATAAATAAAAAATAAGAAATATAAGATAAAATAATTAGATAATATAAGATAATAAAAAAGAAAAGATAAGAAAAAATCTGTAAGCTGATCCTATACGGAGCAATTAGAGCTGCTACCGTTGAAGCCGGATGCTAAACTGAGACTGAGCATCCATTATCAATTAAGGATATAAAAACATTCTTACTAAAACGACTAGAGAGAAAACCAATTCTCTATTAAAGTCACACTCTTCTAATTCATATAATTAGACTTAAATCGTTTTTATTAATTAAAATTTACAAGTTGCCACAAGACAAATACATAATTTACATGTAATTGTATAATTACCTTCTGCGTGTTACAATAAGGTGATTTGATTTTAACAGTTTTTAATCTACACTCGAGACCAAAAAAACCGGCGCACTTTGGATTTCTCTTGAAAAATACAGATTAAAGAAATATTGTTGGGTTTGAACCAGCTCATACATAAGCCAGATTAATAGGGTTTACATTACAATCGTCTTTTGCAGTAATCCCTCTAGAATTAGTGACTAATATCCAAACATTACAAATAAATTTAATTCAGTTAGACATCAGTTCGGCAGAGTAGTGTTATACTTACCCGTGTGTTTTTTTTTTTTTTTAATGTATTCATTATATTCATCTTTTTGGTGTTTTTACTTTTTCAAAATGGTGTTAGATGCCACGGTAGTCGCTCAAGTCGTCGAGGACAGGAGAAACTAGAGATACGCGGCCAGTGCCCTCGGGCTACGGAAAAGAGCGGTTCTGGGAGTGGTCCAGAGTAGGGTTGGAACATCGAAAGAAAAATATCGATATTCGATATTTTGATATATTGCGAAACCAAATATCGATATCCACCGATAATCGGTAGAGAAATATCGATATATCGAAAGTAAATGGACGAAAAAGCAAAGAAAACCATGCATTAAATGAATATAACGTTATGAAATTTATGAGAAGGTTATGAAATAATATAATTATTATTTATAGAGCAATCTTTTTATTATCCATGAATCATTATAAAAAAAGATAGAAAAGAATAATATTTTGGTAAAAAAAAAAAGTATTATAATACATTTTTATCTTAAAGGTTTTTGTCATATTTCATATATTATATTATTATACAATTTTTTCTAAAATAAAACCTTGTTTTATTTTTCTAAAAAAAAAATTGTATTTTATAAAGTTTCCATGCATACATTGAGTATTCTCAAAACATTTATCTAAAAACATGTAATTCATCTGATATATATATATTTCAGTACAATCACCATTTATATTATTACCTGTTTGTTTTTACATTGGATTAATTAATAGTATATGTGTTTCAATCTTATCTAATAATTATTGTTTGGCAACTAAATATTGTTTATTCTCAGATTTACCCCATTACATTTATAAATTAACATGTGCTATATTTTCACCAATGATTATATGCAACAATTTATTTACATTTATAGTATTATCTATTTTATTTAAATTTGATGAATGATTGATCCATATTATTTTTCGTTTTGGTAATCTTAAAATCTTAAGTTTATTTGAAGGGTGAGGAGGAAAAACCTGGACCCTATTTCATATTAAAGTACGGAAGTACAATTACGAGGAGATCTATGATTTACTATGCATATGACACACTGTGGAATGTTGAAATACAATAAAATTTAAAACTAGTTGTTAGCATCTATCTAATGTGCCTCGATTCCTATTCTTGAATATTCTGACCTGTGTCTTCACTATCTAGAAATACTTATGGTAGTGTTATCTTTTGTTTTTGTAATTCTTCTAGATCTTATTTTTATTTTAAATTTTCTATTTTCATTACAATTGTTAGTTCTTTCATTATATATCTATTTTGTTTATTATGTCTATGTATTGATTTTAAATTTCATATCGATTTTGAAATTGAGAACTTCTTTTATACTTCTTTATTACTATTAGAATTTTTGGAATTTGTCTTATGCTGCTTTAATCTTGTTTGCAAACATTGGGATATTTCCTCTATATAATACTTTTCATTGTATTCTTTCCAATGTAGAAAGGCAGAATATCCTTACAGATAAAATAGCATCATTAATTTTTCTTAGTCTTCGCCTCCCTCTTCAAATGATATAGCGATATTCTGGAAACTACTTCTTATGTCAGAAGCTTTTGACGGAGGAACTGTTTCATTTGCTTCTGATTTAGAAGTAGATGGTGATGCAGAAACACTGTGATGGAGACGAAAAAACGTGTGAATGGGAAGTTTTGAGGTGTGACGGTAGTAGGTTTGTTGTGTTTCCCGATGTCCGAAATATTTTGTGAAAATATTTGCACTCCGCACTTTTACTGTCTCTCGATTTAAAATGTTTTCATACTTCACATTTTGGCGGCGACATGTTAGTTTCTGTTTCACTTTAATCACCACACTAACAACAACAACAACAACAATGAACAACAGGTAACTGATCGTTATTGACGCCTATGAGTTCTAACAGTAAGGAAGTTACAACAGCTCAATAACAGCGTCTTAGATTGATTAAATAATTAAAGTATAATGTAAAGTACAGCTCACGGATAACATTAAAAATATGATAAAGAATAAAGGAAATTTCTAATTAAAATAAAATAATAAAGTGTAAAATATCATTATCACCGATATATCGGTGTAAAATATCGATATATCGGGTGTTAGGATATCGATATAATATATCGGTTTTTCAAATCCGATATATCGATATATCGCGTTTCGATATTCCAACCCTAGTCCAGAGGTACTTCGAGGCAGGCGGCTACTACTGGAGGACGTGGTCAGGGCGGCCGAGAGCGACAGACCAAGCCGACAAACGCTTTATATAGATACAGACTCTCCGAAATCGGTTCGAGACCTCAGAAGAGATGTCTGGCCGGTTGCGTGTTGCTCGGGATGTGGATGTCAGTGTAAAAAAAGTAGGCAGACAAGTCGCTGAAATGAAACTGCAATCCAGGGTGCCTGCCGCAGGTCCTCACCTCGGTTGGCTACATGATGACCAAAATCATGACCCCTGGACTGCGGTTGAGTGGGCTTCTGTTATGTTTCCAGATGAGTGGAGATTTAGCCTATATAGTTCAAATGCTGGAGTTAGAGAGTAGCGAAGAAGATCAGAACAGGACAGCTACAGTCCAGCGGGCATGAATTTGGGCAAAACGGAGGCGAGCTGCTCGGTGTGCTGTGGTGAGGAGAGGGCCTGTGGCAGGCACCCTGGAGTACAGGTTCATTTCTCTGATTATTCTACGTATTGTTTGCACATTGACATCCACATCCCGAGCAACACGCAACCGGTCGGAGTGTCTGTATCTGTATGAAGCGGTTGTCGGTATGGAATCTTGGCCGGGAGATTTCTTGGTTTGCATTTATTTGGTTATTTTAAATTTTCTTTGGTGATATAAACGGGAAGCTAGTTAGTACTAGTTTCTTAAGAAATCGTTTTACGGATATACTCCATATATCAATGTGCTTGGATATCTTGGAGTGATGTGCTGTTACTGGTTGATGCGTCTTTCTGAACGGTTGATGTAAGATGTGCTGTATTTGATCTTCATAGATGTGATTTTTTGTTTTATGTCCTGATGGTGCCTGAATTGGCGATACGTTGACTGGTTGGTTATTTGTCGGTATTTTAGAGACCTGAGGCTTTTTGTTTTGGAATCTTCCAGTTGTTTTATAATAAAAATTATTATTAAATTTTATAATTTGAGGGTAAATATAAAACTTTTTCAATATTCTCGACATTGAAGTTCATTATTATGTTGTCGAAGGTGCTAATTTTAAAATAATATTGATTTTAAGATCGCTTGTTCACGTTTTGGTTTCTTTTAACATTGATATTGAAGTCCATTATTGGGTAATGTAAGGCACTTATTATGAAAATATTATCGATTTAAAGATCCTCACGTATCGGTGTAGTTTAACAGATTTATTAGATTGTTTTATCGGAGGTGCTTTTTTTCAATATAGTAAGTAAGCGTGCATTAGTTTTTGAAGATACTATTTTTATGAATTTCGTAGGAATTCGGTTAATTATTACTTTGACAGAATTCTTCATCGTTTATCAGGTTAAAAGACACAAATTGCGAATTTATTATAGAATTTTAGATTGCGTATATGCATTTTGATTAACTGTTAATATTGCTTAATGCAAATTAACAGTAATAAAATGGTGGAAATGAGAATTCTTTACAAGATCTTATGATTTATAAATTAAAAATGTAGGAACTTAATATTGATGAAATCGGAAAAGTTAAAATAAATCAATACGCGATCATATCATCGATATTCATACTCAAATAATAAACAATTAACGTTGGCTTTTATTTCTCGATGCTGTTAATCATACAATGAGTTTTTTCGCTCAGAGAGAAAAAAGGAGTTAATTTCAACCCCTGCCTTTATCTCTAAATTATTATATTTTGCACTTATAAGTCAAAACGTTTATTATGAAAGAAAAATCATAATTTCTATTTCCTAATGGTTTTACTTTACTTAAAGGAAAATATTATATTGCTTTTTTCAATCAAAAATGAGTAAAAACTAGATTAAATCGGTTTTTATCCGCTAAATTTTTATCCGACTAACTTTTCATCGGAATGAAATTTTATTCATGTTGAATATTTATGATTTGAAATACCGACTAAAAATCTAGTCATTTTTTAGCCTGATAAATTTTCAACTGACTAATGCCCAACTCTAGTAAGCAGTGCATTAGTTGTATATTTGTATTGAACTATGCTCTCTATGAAGCTTATGCCATACGATGGATTACTGAAGCCAAAGGTATTGTAATCAATATTAAAGTAATAAACAAATAAAATGATATAATATAGATAGTTACTTTATCGAAATTATAAGCATTTCGAACTTTTGTCTATTAATCAATTAAAGATAATAAACCTTCAACTACAATGAATATTTTCGACATGCTGTCTTCTGTGGTTTTTATTTCAGAAACAATATTTTAAAATTTGTTTGCTATTTTATTTATGTTAAATAGTTTTGAAATATTTTTAAATTCGTTAATACATTCCGCGATAGAAGGTTCATTATTAAAAAAGTTATTTTCCTCGATGTTGTTGGAGAATGTTTTTTGAAACCATTTTGAATCCGTTTTTGGCAACGTGGGAAAATCGTGTGGGTTTCGACTTTAATATATTCCGTTGTGAGGGATTGATGGTTGTTGGTTATTGTTAAATTTCATATGTTGATTCCTTAGATAGTGAGGGCATTTATCATAGTTGGAAAAATGTCTTTTCCAAGTCTCTCTTGACAATTACTACATTTCGGGACGAACCCGTCACCGAGGATATTTGGACAGTCTTTTGATAAATGTTCTTCTCAACACTTGGGTTTTTGCATCAGTTGCGAGTGAAATGATGAAATTTTGGACGCAAATAACATTGTTTGAATTTTTTCGCTAGCATATTTTTCCCATGATATGACAACATCGTTGTAATATTTTATATGATTTATTTTAGTCAGCTGCTGTTGTATTAATATATATACAGTATTAAAACTGATATTGGCCACTTAGTTTCTTTGCCGTCAGATTTTCTAACCATTTGAAATATTATGTAAATCTCTAAGCCTTGGGGATTAAAGTATGTCTTCGATAGGATAGCCTGGGGCATGCCTTGATGTACTACATTAGGTTTGATTTCATGTTTAGGAGTATAAGTATGAAAATTTTGATGGGGCAATTTTAGTTCATTTTTAAATTTATAAAATCCTCATTGTATTAAAGGTAAAAAATAGTTTTAACTGTTTTATTGGGATTTTAAGTTTTGTCCATACCTCCTTATTGTTTTTGAAGGAGGAATTCACCACTACTGGGGGAAATTTAAGTCCTGTTTGGTTTTTGTTGTTAAAATATCAGTCTCTTCCTCTTCATCTTCATCAGAGAATATCGAGAAACTATTTGCAGTTGGTATATTATGTAACGTTGTGTCACCTCTTTTCCTCTTAGCGGCTAAGCCACATTTTTCTGTAATTTTCCAAATGCTCACAACGACTTCATTCTCTATTAACACTTAACTCCCTCTTGGGGAATTCTTGATTAGCTGTTCATTTCAGGAAATAATATAATGCCTGAAATGATTATTAAAAAAACTCAAACTACACCAAGTTATAGTTCCACTGTGTGAAGACAAAAAAAAAAAAATAAATCAGTATAACAGCTGTACATCGTCGTTACTCTGCGGCTGCTAGCGTTCACTAACATACATTTACATTTATAACAGCTCACCGACATTTTTTAACTTTATCTATTTTTATCACCTAAAAAACAGCTATTTTTAAATTAATTACCTACTTTTCAAATTGCTACCTATGGTGTTTTAGAATCACATAACAGATATTCAGATATCCAGTATTATAGCATTTCCAAGTCAATTGTAACCTTTTCCAAATCAATTGTCACCTTTTCCATTTCAATTGTAACTTTTTCCATTTCAAATGTTACCTTTTCCATTTCAATTGTAACCCTTTCCAAATCAATTGTCGCCTTTTCCAATTCAATTGTAACCTTTTCCATTTCAAATGTAACTTTATCCATTTCAATTTTAACCCAACCGGACATAGTTGGCAATATTATTTATTTTAATATTGAAAAATAATTATTTTAATTACATTAATGACTTTTGAAATAATTTCGGCATATTCTTTCGACATTTCTTTCGTTTTTTAAAGAATTGATATTAGGTGCTAATTTCAAGTAGGTAGTTTAAATTTTTGAAATAAAATTGTCTTTTATTTATTTTTAAATATTTATTATTTTTTATTTATTTAGTGGGGGGAGGATGGATTTCATCGATTTGGTGATCGTTCATTAGGTTTTCGAAGTTGTTAATGTCAAATATACTACCGAAATTTTATTTGGCCATGAGTATTTCTACTTAATTTTTATTTTTCAAAATTCTTCGGCACAGGTATCGTTTACTAGGGTTTTCAAGGGCGCTATTTCCGAATTCACTATCGGATTTACGATCGCGCATGCGCGTTTTGCATTTCCGTTACTGTTGGAGTTTTCTATGATATAGGGATCGCTTATTAGGTTTTCAAGGGCGCTATTTCCAAATTCACTATCGGATTTCCGATCGCGCATGCGCATTTCGCTTTTACGTTGCTATTGGAGATTTCTATGATAAAGGGATCGTTTATTAGGTTATCGAGAGTTCTGATTCCATTTTTTTAGTTGGGTTTTAGATCGCGCATACGCGTTTGGCATATCCGTTACTGTTGGAGTTTTCTATGATATAGGGGTCGCTTATAAGGTTTTCAAGGGTTCTGATTCCATATTTTTAATTAGATTTTTAATCGCGCATTGCATTTCCATTACTGTTTGAGTTTTTTTTACGATAAAGGAATAGATTATAGGATTTTCGAGGATTCTGATTCCATATTTTTTATCGCGCATGCGCATTTTCCATTTCCGTTACTGTTGGAGTTTTCTATGATATAGGGATCGTTTATAAGGTTTTCGAAGATTCTGAATCCTTTATTTGAATTGAATTTTTTATCGAGCTTGCGCATTCGAATTACTATTACAGCTGACATTTCTTTGGCACTGGTATCGATTATTAGGTTTTCGAGGGTTCTGATTCGATTTTGTTAATTGAAATGCGATTGCGCCAGCGCTCTTCCATTTACTGATACTGTTGAAGTTTTCTTTGTTACACAAACCGGTTATTAGTTTTTCGCGACTTCTGAGTCTTTTTCTCAAATTTTATTTTTCATCGAGCATGTGCATTTTAAATTACAATAAAATATAAAACCGAAAAAACAATAACTTTAACGAGAAAAAGGTCAATGGTAACGGTTATCCGAAATGAGCATGTTCGATGAAATATCTAATTCCAAAAACTAAATCAGAACCTTTGGAAACCTAATAAACAGCCCTTAGAAACGAAAAGTTCAATAAGAACAGTAAATCGAAATGCGCAGACGGGAACAAAAATCCGATTGTAAATTCGAAAATATGATGATTGATAACTTCACAAATGATACCTGTACCAAAGAGAACCTTCGAAAACCTTATGAACGATCCCTATAACATAGAAAACTCCAACAGTAACGGAAATGGAAAATGCGCATGCGTGATCCTAAATCCAATTCAAGAAATGAAATCAGGACCCTTGAAAACCTAATAAGCGATCCCTATATCATAGAAAACTCCAACAGTAACGGAAATGCAAAACGCGCATGCGCGATCGTAAATCCGATAGTGAATTCGGAAATAGCGCCCTTGAAAACCTAGTATACAATACCTATACCGAAGAATTTTGAAAACTAATAATTAAGTAGAAATACTCGAGGCCGAATAAAATTTCGGTAGTAAATTTGACATTAACAACTTCGAAAACCTAATGAACGATCAACAAATCGATGAAACTCACCCTCCCCCCACTAAATAAATAAAAAATAATAAATAATTAAAAATAAATAAACGACAATTTTATTTCAAAAATTTAAACTACCTACTTGAAATTAGCACTTAATATCCGAAATTATTTCAAAAGTCATTAATGTAATTAAAATAATTATTTTTCAATAATAAAATTAATAATATTGAATTATTTCATGTCCGGTTGGGTTACAATTGAAATGGAAAAAGTTACAATTGAAATGGAAAAGGTGACAATTGATTTGGAAAAGGTTACAATTGACTTGGAAATGCTATATATCTGGAAAACATATTTTTAATAATTTATGGAATGGAATGTAAGATATTGTTATTACCGAATCGGAGCCAGGTGCCCTTCGTCACCACTTAATCAAAATTTCTGAGTTTCTATACCTTCATTTCCACATTACTTATAGACTTCAGATGCTCTGCATGTATATACATAATAAAACAGATACCTGACAACTATCTGTCTTTTTTTAATATTCTACACAAAATTAATAATAATTGTAAAAAAAATAATAAATTAAAAAACAGCACTACAAAGGACTCTGCAATATTTTATAGCAATAGTGGTTTCAACCAAATGCTTTGAAACATTGCAGGGAGCTAGTTTTTGTAATTCTGAGCAAAAGTTTCAGTTGGCCCAAAAACAATTCCATGGCAGGATTTTGAGTTATATGCGAATTATAGTCTCATTTTACGTATACAATTGGTATACTGGTGTTTCAGACTCTCTGCCGCATTTACGACGGAGAGACCTAATTTCTAACTGCTGTCCGCCGGCTCCTGGTACTCCACGCAGGGGTGCGTAATTGATATTTAGTTTCATGGGGTTGGACCATTCTGACCCCGAAAGAACTTGCTTCTCGCAGATGTACCAGTTGGCTTTCGGAGTCTCTTTAAAATGGCGAACACCAACGCCCTGCCACCTGCAATTTGCCCATTATTCAAAAAAAATTTCCAGCAGCGACCGTCGTCGAGCTCTCACTCTACGGTAGCCCTCATGAACATTCAGTGTTTCGGCACATTCCGCTATTTCCTCTTCGAGGACTAGAACAGGGCATTCGGCACATTAGACAGTCGCTGGGCAATGGACCAATGCTGTAAAGGAGCCTCCCATTGAAAGTGGATCAGTCCTAATTCTCAAGACCTCCTCGGTGCATATAACATCGCCGTAGAGGATTTAGCGGGGAGTCCGATGATGACCATATTGCTCCTGCGGATATTCATATCAATTCCCTCTAATACCGCTGGACGCATCTTTGTGAGGGGCGCAGTCTGGAGAGGATATGTAAATCCCGGGAACAGATATTGGTTGACAACGTTGATTTTCCGGTTTGAGCAAGCAAGAGCTCAATAATTTATCGAGCTTACTATTTAATTTTGTCACCACGTCCTCGTTAAATATCAGCTCTCCTGAGAATGTACTTCTTAAACACTTGATAGTATCATCTGCTTACGCTGTTTGGATGAAGTTTCAGTTCTCAAGGGAGAGCGTCGTCGATTGCAGCTCTCCATTATTCACCACAATTCCCATAGTTTTTTGTAATTACAGCCAGACCAATATATATATATATATATATATATATATATATATATATATATATATATATATATATATATATATATATATATGTATGTATGTATTTATACACAATGATCCATATACTCATTCTTGAGATCTAGATTTAAGCGTGTAGAGAACTTGAATGGACTTGAATGATCCAAAACAAATACATTTTTTAATTTAATTGATCTTTCATTACAATACCCTCAATTTGTCTTTTTTTGTCCTCTGAGTTCCAAATCACCCTCTTTTCGGGTAATTTCCCACGCCAGCCTTGCAATACTAGATTTTCGAAAGCAGAAGGCGATGCACAAAATCCAGTCGAATCGGCTGAAATCGTGTAGTTTTTACGTCTAAGAGTATAGTCCAACATGATCGGACAACTCATGAATGCAAGTTTCGGCTATAACCGCAACTGCGGCCGAATATGTTTTTTTTGGCCGAAACTTCGGTCGGTCACTACCAAAAAAGTTATCTGAATAGTTACCTTAAATAAGGCAATTAGCTTAAAAATAATAACTATGGCCTCATTCATGTAATGCTTTTGCCATTTTATTACTGGGTGTTATTTCTTATTTATTTGTAAGATGTATGCATTTATAATTGTTTGTTTAGTATATTCATAATTTCCACGTCCCTTAACTAATGTGCATAATCAATTATTTTGATAATCTATTATCGTCTTGAGCTAACATATTTGGTGCTTCCATTATATTTTGGAGCTAGTAAACGTGGCCCCGCAGTATTTCATAGGAAAAGTGTGGTCAAATGATCTGAAACATTGCAGGGAGCTAGTTTTTGTCATTCTGAGCAAAAGTCCCTGAGTAATAACAAATATTTCTGGTAAATCATGTAACAAATTTAATGCCCTATAAGTATTGTGCATTTTGCACTAAATTGTACTTAAAAACAGTTATTAAGGCGAAACCCCTGAACATCGAACTTAGCGTTATCTTGACATTTTGCTGATGTTTACGATTCCGTATCTTATTAGCTGTTCCGAATTTTTAAAAATAATTATGCATAAAACTTGCAGAATATTTAACGTTCTTTAATGACAAAGTTTTAGCTTGAATGCACTAGAAGCGAGTTATTGAGGAAAACCTTCAAAAACTCCTCTTTCTTTTAAATTGTTAATTCAGTTTTTCTTGGCGTCTGTTGAGAATAATTATAAAATTTTGTATGAATCTTATAGGAAATTTAATCCTCTATAAGTTTAGTTATTATGAATTGGGAAATAAAAAATAGTTATTAAAGCAAAACGACAGAATATTTATCTTTTTGCGATTTCTAGACATTTTGAAGATGTTTACGGTCCCATATCTCAGTAGATGTTCCGAATTTAAAAACATATAGCAGATAAAACTACTGGTAGGAAATTCAACTTTCTGCACTGGAAGCGAGTTACTGAGGAAAGTATGAAAAAAGAGTCGAAAATTACGATTTTGTTGACCAATAAAATTTCATAGGAACCGATCTAGAGTGGTGGACGTTCATCTTTCCAGTCCATGGTGAGATTACTTTGAGCCTATACCATCAAAACATTTCTTGAAATCAGGCACGGTTTTTGGCCTCATCTCCCGCTCCACCGGCAAAAAAACCTGTTATGTTATATTCTTATATTATATACTCCTTAGTAATGCGAATGGTTAACGAATTCACATTAACTGGCTAACAACCTTGTTACATAACAAAAACATCATAGTTACCTTAATAACTGAAACCAGTCTAACCAGCCAACGAACTTACCTCAGTACTATATTTATCGAACATAGCACTTCGATGGAACTACACTGCTGTCCTCATCCATTCATACCTCTCACTTCACTTATTCTCCTTACTAGTCCATAATTTCCTCAAAACCACAGCCGTAACAATTTAAAATTTTCCTTTTGTTTTCTTATAACACTTGTTGCGGTTTTTTCCCCGCCGTTAATGCCCATTTCCGAATTACAATCCAATTCCATTCCTTCCTTAATTCCTTAGGGCACCATTATCTTTCGAGTACGAACTTAATGGAAAACACTAGCGATGGGAAATTATAAACTCTCGTGGCTGAACATCATGGGCGTAGTCCGGGGGACAGGGGGGTCCGTGCTTCCCCCTAAATGTTATTGAAACAAATAAAATACAAGGGAAAAAAGAAATTTAAGTTTAAGAAGAAAAGATGTGGTTTCAGACTATTTTTATTTTCATGCACTTACTTAATTTTCAAATTAATTAATCTATGTACTTTGTATTAGTTTTTAGTTGATCGACATTAATCTGTCGCAGGAAGTTCTACGTTATTGGCAATCCAGTAACTATTTTGTCTACGCTGACAAATATGAGACGAGTCCACAACAACGATGAAAGACATTTTACTACTTTGTTAATAGATAACTGTAGCACATTCTGGATCCTTCTGGGTTTCTGAATACATCTAAGAAAACGTACAGAGAGTAGAAGCGGCAAGCCATTGAAGACATGAAGCATCTGCTATGCCCCACTCCTGTAGGCTACAAGCTGTAACCCTTATCCCAGTTTTTTTAAAAGTCAATTTTTTTTTTTTTTAGATCTAAGCTAAAAAATCAATTTTCTACTTCGAAAGACCTATGGGAGCTGCCTAGCAGCCAAAGAACATCGAAATTTTGGTATTATTTTCAGTTATACATCCAGGTTATACTATCATCAGCTACATCAAAACCCACTTTGGTAGCAACGCCTCTCGGTTGTTTTCGATGGTTATTCAGAGGACGCGGTTAATAAGATCACCAAAACAGCTCTTCTCACTTCTCCCGTGATATAATTTTTGAGGAAACCACCATGATCAAACTAGCACAGGAAAAAGTATTGGCCAATGAGAACAACACGAAGCGCTTCATCACACTTCTTTACGATTCATTTGAGCAGCGGAGCACTCAAGTGAATGTTGCCGAAAAGATGCAGATCGGAACATCTGGAACATTTGACCGTGGGATGGTAGTAGGAGAAGATGTCTATCTCCTCGTTCTTCTCAATGGTTTAGGTTCTTATGCTAGTAACATCTACATCCAAAAGAGTAGCAGAGGTAAAGCCGGCAATTGCCATTACTCAAATTCCTCTTTCAGTCATCTACTCGTTCAACACTCAACAGGGATAGTATTTTTATTTATGCGTTCAGCGGATGTGACTCTACTTCGAAACCATTGGCCATGGTAAAACCAAGTTGACTAACATATTAAATGAAAATCCTCAACTTGAAACAACTTTGAACTGGTTGAACGTTTCCAGCAACCAGATTATGGAGTCCATGGTAAATTCTGGGGAGAAGTGTTGGGTATGATTTCTTAGGAGCCACTTTAAATAGCCGCTACCAGCTACTCGTTAAATCTGTAGCTAGCTCCAAAATTAATGTTGCTTGCTTGCTCTTCAAAAATTATCTTGAAAAAGGCGAAATTACATAAATTACATATATTTCCGATTTATCAGCAATGTTCTTCTAGGACCGCCCTCTCCCCCTATACATATTCCTGTGTACACCCTAGTTCGGAAACTTTAATTTCGGTTCGCCCTAAGAGGTGGGCGATTTGCAACGCCTTTTCTCTTATTAATGGTCGGTAATTTCACTTACCAATCGGTATGTGAACCGTCCTTGCACGACAAAACCAGTCATACACCAGCTTGTCAATTACTAGGTCTCCTCTTTTCAAAAAAGTTATTTACCCCTCGTCTACTCGATGTAAAATTATTTTTTTGTTTTTTAAAGTGTCCGCCACTTTTGTTTTTCCGACGTTAAAGCGCGATGCGAGAGCCAGGATACTTTCTTTATGTATCACAAACTTTTATCAAATGAACTTTTCCTTCTTTTTTGTTACTATTTTAAATGTTTCCAGTTTTTTTAAAAATACGACACTGCATTATTATTAATAACACTACATGTATTCTTATTTGACATCCGCATGATGGTATAGAAGGATCAATCTGATTGGTCAGTTGACATCCGCATGATGGTATAGAAGGATCAATCTAATTAGGGATTGATAAATTATTTGCCACTTCTATAAATTTGTTTTATTGAAAACTAGTTTCGGATGTTATACATTCATCCTCAGTTCTAAAAATAGACAAAAAATTCAAAAATAAGCAATTAAAAATATAGTTGGTATTATTATACATATTAAATTATATAAATCAGTATTATAAAACATTTATGAATTATGAATTTAATTAAGACATGTATTTGATTTCTTGTCTTAATTAAATTCATAATTGTTTTATAATACTGATTTATATAATTTAATATGTATAATAATACCAAATATATTTTGAATTGCTTATTTTTGAATTATTTTTGGTCTGTTTTTAGAACTGAGGATGAATGTATAACATTCGAAACTAGTTTTCAATAAAACAAATTTATAGAAGTGGCAAATAATTTATCAATCCCTAATTACATGTATTCTTATTATCACAAAACACTGTACATTATTCACACTAGCACACAGGATGAACCTAGTTATAATGTCATGTAACAAATGAATATAAATTGTTAAAACAGCCTGGAGGGAGATAGAAAAATGTTCTTTGAAACAGTAATGATTGTTTACAAACATAAAACGGAAAACCCATTAGGCCGTTCTTGAAATAAAATTCTAAGAAATTACTTTACCAGAACGTATTAACTATATCCATCTGCCTTTCGAAGAAATTATGCCATTTGTTGCTCTACTGTTAATAAGAGAGAATTTTCAAAACAAAAGCAAACAAAAAGCACTAAATCTGTGTCCCTGTCCGTTAATTAGAAGATCCGGTTAATAGAAGTTGAAAACAATGTAAAGTAAATAGTATCACCCCGAAGAAAAGAAAACTGTCCCGTTAGGAGGGATGTCCGGTGGTCAGAAGTGTCTGCTTGGGGAAGTTCCACTGTACTTTCAAGGCCATTACTTAAGCAGGGCGCTTCACCCCAACACTACTCAATATAGTTTCAAGGTCATCTTACTTTTGCTAGCCGCTCTACCCCCAACACTACTCAATATATTTAGGGATTGATAAATGATTTGCCATTTCTATAAATTTGTTTTTATTAAAAACTAGTTTCAAATATTATACATTCATCTTCAGTTCTAAAAGCTGAATGTTCTAAAAACATTCAAAAATCAGAAATTTAAAATACGGTTTGGTATCTTTATACATATTATATTATGTGTCGTCAAAATACATATACTTATAAAATTAAATGTAATATAAATAAGTATTATAAAACATTTATGAATTTAATTAAGACAAGAGATCAAATGCCTGTTGGTACTCACGAAGATAATATCACACATAACAGTTACATTGATTTTTTCTCGCACTGAACTAATAATGGAAATGTATCCGATTTGAGTCCCGGAATACTTAATGAGATGTCGAAGAGTATCTATTCAGTTCTGGTATCTGTTCAACAAATAGCCCAAATTGAGTCCCGGACCTTTTTTCAGGTATTGGGTCCGAGGAGCTAGATCGTTTCCCAAATTTTCCTGCGTTCGAGCAAATAGGCAAGTGCAATTAGTGATTTACGATCGTAATAATTCCGGTAGTTGCAATTGTTTAATATGTTCTATCTCATGTAAAATATGGTCTCCTCATGTAAAATCCGAGTTTTCGACTTTGCAGCGCTTTGCTTGAAAAAATCGTTTTCCGCCTATATATCTCCTTTCTAATGCAAATTTCGGCTAAAGTACAATACCTTTTAACATGCGTACAAGTTCATAAAAACCAGTAAAATGCTCAAGGTTTGATTTTTTGTGATCACCCTGTTTCTAGTACAGTTTTGAGAAAAATTAACTAACAATAATGTAGCGGAGCATAAAATTTCATAAAACACGTGGATGTTCTTATTATGTCTATCATAATAATATAATCATAATAGTATAACCCACCGAAAACAGCCCGAAAATTTAATAATGTTTTGAACTTTTCATTCCACCATGTCAAAAATTGAAAAAGCGGTGGTGTTTTTTTTTTTCAATTTATTTTATATGTAATTGTTGGTACTGTCTTAACATAGACAAAAATAAGTGAGGTTGTACATAGGAATGGTAAATTTTTTTCGCAAAATTAAGATTTGACAACAAATAAGTCATGAATATAACAACAATAATCAATTTTAATTTTTCTTAATATTATAATACAATTATATTTATCTCATTCACATTTTTGAAAATACGATAATCAATCTGAGGTGATCCTGACCCCTTAATTAAATCATACTTAATAAGCATACTTGCAAGTTCTGACTTGGCTTTGTCACGATAAAAATCCAACTGAATGGGGGTGGAAGAAGGATGCTCTTGGGTTACTAATTTCAGTACCAATGTTGAAGGAAGCTGCACCTCAGGCCTTGCTGAACTTTATATCCTGCCAAAGCAAAAGGGGTTGCACTAGAAAGTGCACCTGCAGAGAGTCGGGGATGAAATGCTCTCTACTCTGCATTCACTGCAACTGCAAGTCGTGCAAGAATGATACATAGTTAGTGAAGACAAAGAATGAGGAGACCCAGTTGCCACAGAATTGGCTGATGAGACAGATGAAGAAAATATTGAAGATGTTCCGAGACCAAGTACTAGCCTGAAAATTTAATTAAGGGACCAGGATCACCTCAAATTGATTATTGTACTTTCAAAAATGTAAATGAGTCAAATATAATATTAGAAATCACTAAAATAGATTTTTGTTGTTGTATTCATGACTTAATTGTTGTCAATAAATGTTAATTTTTCGAAAATTCCAATGTT
Organism: Rhaphigaster nebulosa; assembly: GCA_948150685.1. Classification (NCBI taxonomy): domain Eukaryota; kingdom Metazoa; phylum Arthropoda; class Insecta; order Hemiptera; family Pentatomidae; genus Rhaphigaster; species Rhaphigaster nebulosa. The sequence goes on from OX411307.1 coordinate 2,265,479, forward strand.
TCAATTTTTTACCATTCCTATGTACCAGTGATGTACGCAGGAAGGATGGATCAGGGTGATATATCCCGTCTATAAGTTATATATTAAAGTTTTGTATTTTAAGTAACAATTTTTGATCCAATTTTTATTCTCATCCTTAAAACTTACGCCTTATTTGGCGATTATAGATATTTAATGATAACTTGCCTCCATATTAAATCCCTCCCCCTAATCTAATTGAACTCCCACCATACGCTATATACTACATTACTTATTATTATGTCTATTTTATAACTGCATCAATAATTGTAAATAAAATAAATTTGTTAAAAAAAATATGAAACATATAGGATTTATAATTATAAAGTAATGATAAAAATTGTATAATCTTGTACAGAATTTTACTGGCTTTTACAAACATAAAGCGTCAGTATCACTCCTAATTGATTATTATTTTTTCAAAAGTGTGAATAACTTTAATATAAACTCTAATTTAATTAAGAATTATCAAAATCGATTTTTTTTTTGTTATATTAATATTTTGATTAAATATAATTCAATAGACCTATATGAAAGTTGCATAATTTAATTATATCAGTTAAATAAATTAATTCCCTTTATTTAATATTACTTTTTTTTTTACTACGATTATGCTTAAAACGGTGTTGTAAAAGTATATTATTTACTATTTCTTGATCACAAATAATGTTTTTGAATTGTAACATGTGCCTGATTAAGAACCCAGTCTTGCTTAGGATGTCATAGTATATTGAATATTTAAGATCTTGTTTAAAGTTTAAGCAAAACATTATTTGTGATCCAGAAATTGTAAATTTTAGAGTGATACAATATTTTATAACGAAATAATTGAATTTTAGATTGGTTCGAAGTGTCCATTGAATTATAAGTAATGAAAAAAGTATTCTTCAACGGAATGAAGTATATTAATAGAATTTTTTTATGATATCTTTTTACACAAGCCTTTTGAGATAATGCTATAGTTGTTTATATGTACTGAAAAGAAGAAATTCGCCTCTTTCTAACGAGTGAGTAAGCATATGAGGAGAAATAAATATTTAATGACAACTAGCAGTAATTATAGATAGATAGATAGATAGATAGATAGATAGATAAGAACTTTATTCTGGGACTAGGTACCTTAAAAATAACACGAAGGAACAAATAAAACAGTAACATTATCTGGCCATAGGACTATAAAATACAGACCAATTAATTTTTACAATATCTTCAGTAAAATAAATAAGCAAATAGATAATTTTTTTTCATCGAAAAATATAATTAATTTGAGCAAAACAAAAAAAAAGAGAAAAAAAAACAAGAAAAAAGTAAAAAAAACAAACAGAGAAAATGAAAAATACAAAAATAATGAATTCATTAGCAAAGTTTGTACATTAAAAAACTATTATCCATTTCTGATCCAGATGTTAATCCTAAACTAAAATTTCGCAATTAGAGAGCATCATTTTGGAGAGAAATAAAATGTTGGAAAAGGAGGGATTTGAATGAGGATAGAGAAGAAGCATGCCGGATATTAGAAGGAAAGGAATTCCAAAGGGTAGAGGAGCAGGCGAGAAAGGAGCGTTCGAATATTTTGGTTCTGTGGGAGGCAGTATGGAGGTCAGAATGGCGAGATCTTGTTTCCAGTGCGTGGACCGAGGATTTGAATTGTAGGAGGCTGTAGATGTAGGAAGGATGGTGGGTGGTGATGGTTTGGTATAGAAAAGATCCGAGGAAATATTGTCTACGGTTGGAGGGAAAGAGCAACTTTAACTCGCCGTAAAGGTGGGACACATGGGCCCGTCTCGAGGTGCCGAAGACAAATCTTAAAAAGCAGTTCATGATCCCCTTCAATCTGTCCTCGAGCACATTCGAGAGGCCCCCGTATACCACACATCCGTAGTCAAAGTGGGGAAAGATAATAGAGGACACAAGGAGTTTGCGGGTAGGTTGTGGGAGAAGATGTCGAGAACGATGGAATAATTTAAGGGTACTTATTGACCGTCGGGAAATTTGGGCAATGTGGGGTTTCCAGGAAAGGGTTTGGTCGATAGTAATACCCAAGTTTTTGATTGAGGAGCTGAACGTGACGAGGTGATCATTTAGGATTAAAGTAGGAAAGGTGTCATTGGATCTGAGGAGGGAATTGGAACCTATGACAATGGCCTGAGTTTTCATAGCGTTTAAACTTAATCTATTCAGGTTTGCCCAGGCACTGATTCTATCTAGGTCTTCCTGGATACTGGCAAAAGCTACTAATAGCTCAGAAGGAGGAAAGGATAAATATGTTTGGAAGTCGTCGGCCCCTTGCCTTAACCCTCTTGAAACATCGAACTCTTCTGAGAAATCTGCACCAACCCAGACTGAGCACATAACTGTTTTCATCGTTAGCTTTATCAGTCGGATAAGTATAATCTACATTTCGTCCATGGCTCGATAGAGTTCTTCCCTATTGGCACTTTCATTTGCCGACTTCCAGTCGACGAAAAAGTGATGTTTCTTGATTTTGTATTCGTGACCTCTCTCGAAGATGGTCCTCAGGCTGAAAATTTGGTCAGTAGTGGATTTACCACCTCTGAAGCCGCTCTGGTACGGTCCTATAGCTCTATCAGCATATTGTAGGAGGTGCAGGAACATGATGTTTGAAAAAATTATATACTTTTATTGAAAATATTATATAACCAGTTGGCAATAAGGATATTCCTCTTTAGTTGGTGCATTCTAGATGGTCACCCTTTTTATGTACCAGGTGAATTACAGACCTTATTCATCCAGAGGGCATCACTTCTTCTATCCACACAATCTGGAGTAGATTATGAAGAGCCTTCACCACCTCATTTCCTCCATATTTGAGGAGCTCTGCAGGAATTCCATCGCAGCCAGGGGCCTTATGGTTATTGAGCTTATCAAGGGCATCCATTATTTCTTCTTCGTCAGGTGGTTCTTCCTCAACTTTCGTTGATGATCCAGCTGCAGGAGATATTTCGTCGACATTGATGTGCAGGCCATCTTTTGTCAGAAGCTCAGAAAAGTGGCTTCTCCACTGACCTAATATTTCTGTCAAACTTGTTAGCCTCTGTTGTCCAAACAATAGGTCAGTAGAGGAGCAAATGGTTTTCTCCATTGATTTAATTTACAGAAAAAATTCCTCAGCTCTTTAATACTATGCCTTTCTTCAATTTTCCTAAGTTCTTCTTTTTCTATCGGTAGTGCTTCTTCTCTCCTCTATGAAGTCTTCAGTATTCGTTGACCTTCTGCCTTGTACCCAGCTGAGTCATTGTCAGGTAGGCCTCGTTCTTTCTACGTCTTGAATTTTCGCAACCGTTATCAAACCAAGAAGAGCGAGGCTCCTTTTGTTTAGACCCAAGGATAGTGTTTGCTATATTTTCTATTTCTTTGAGGAAGTTTGATATTCTTCCTCAACTGTCATTCTCCCAAATTACATGTCCGGAGCTTAAGGTCCAGCGCTGACAAATATTGGTTTAACACATCTCGAACCTTTAGTTCTGGAGATTGGAGCAGGATTTCCAGGTCTCAGAAAGGGGATCCTTTCTTTGAGATACGCTATAGAGAGGTAGTGGTCCGTGTCTATATTGGCGCTTCTATAGACTCTTGCATCTAGAAGATTGGTCCTATGCCTTCTAGCAATTAATACGTGGTCTATTTGGTTAACCACCAGTCGGGGGTGATCCATGTCGCTTTATGGATTTTCTTGTGGGGGAAAAGAGTTGAACGAGGTCTCGTGAAGCTGCAAAATTTATGAGTGGCGTACCATTATTATTACACGTGTTGTGCATGCTATGTTTTCCTATTGTTGGTGTGAAACAATTCTCTCTTCCAATCTTAGAATTGAGATCACCTGCTATGATTTTCGCATCGTACCTAGGGCAGCGAGGTCGAGCGTTCTCTCGAGAAGATCATAGAATAGGTCCTTCTCATCACTAGCAAACTCAGTAGGGGCATGGACATTCAGAATGCTGGTGTTGCAGAATTTTCCCCTGATCAGTATAAGGCATATTCGTGGAGTCACAGCTTTAAAACCAATAACACGCTGTCTGTATCTACCTCTAGCAATAAAGCCAGTGCCAAATTCATGCAGATGGTTGTCACAACTCTAGTAGATGGAATGCTTACATTTTTCAAGGATTCCACTTCCTGTCTAGCGTACTACTTGAATGGCAACTAGGTCCATTGGGGCGCCACATGCCTACGCCGAGGTCTTATTATTTCATGCAAGTATATGTTCCTTTAATCTCATATTTAGTGATCCTCTAGTTTTTCCCGTGTATTTGGCTGCACATCATGCAAAATCATTACAACTTAATTCCTATACCCCGCTTTTTTGAAAAGGGTCCATTTTGTCTTTAGGAGAAGGGAAATATGAGGATTGACTTCTATTGACCAGCTATTGACTTCAGATAAGAATATTCTCAGTTATTTTCCTTTTTATTTTATATTTTTCTTTGTTTATCTATATCTTTTTGGATAGTTTATTATTTATTTTCGTCTTATTATATTTACTATTGTAAATTGCTAAAAAATATATTAGGCAATTAAAACGAATGAGATATGTTTTAGCTCAAATAAAATACGAAAACGAAGTAGGATGAAAAATCCACCTGACCCAATATAATTAAATGAAATCATAAACAATGTGCCCACTTATTTATTAATAAATAGAGAAGGAGGTGAGGGATTCCAAAAGGTGTCCCTGTTTTTAATTCATAAATTTATTACTGGTTTGGTTGGATATGTAAAAAATGTCAAAAAATTACTAGACGGAGATCTGCTTATTGAAACATACTCGTATAATGGTAAAAAAAAAATGGTCAAAAAACTGCAAATAATTTTCAGAACAATTTAATACGAGTATATCTGTTAAACCGCCTTCTACACTGAATTACATTAAGCATATCAGATCTTTTGATTTACAATAATTAGTCATGCACTTTAACCGCAAAATTCATAAATTGCGAATATAATCTAGGTATATAGTTTAGACCACTGATGCCCTATGTATAAACTTAATAAAGAGATTAAAAGAATACAATTTAGTAAAAAAAGTACCCTAAAACGAGAAAAAAAAGATGTATGAACAGGATAATCCTCAAAATTATAATAAACTTTTTTCTGAAATAACTAGATCTAAGAAAATTTTTAAAATACAGACAGGAAAGAGGTACCCATCTAACGACATCAGTCGTGCTGGTACCGAAGTCGCGCTGTGCGATCGTAACACCTTCGGTTACCTCGGCTGTAGGTTGTCCGATATCGATCGATATGGGTACAGTATCCATACTTTTCTTCCGATACCACGTTTTTTGGTATCGATACTTTTTATTCGATACTATTCCTCGCAACGTATCGAAACGTTAGTATCGGTCAGTATCGTATCGAATCAAAATCAATAATGACTGTAATAGTCGTCAAATTAAAAATGGAAATAACCGGTGTTGACAGTTTAGGGTTTTGCTTAGCAATATTTGGTTGTTTCTTCTTAGGAAGAATTACTAAATTTTCGTAGAGGGAAGGAACTCAAATTGGTTGTAAATGATGTTCACTAGAGTATCGAATATTTCGAATGTTTCGAAACTTGTGATTACTAACGTCATTTAATTTTTATTAATTTGAAAGAAATGAAATTGACATTAGATTCATAGTATCGAGACCTGTACTAGAATGAAATATTCGATACCAATATGGTATCCAATGCAAAGTATCGTTACTTGTGTGTACTAACTTCACCTCTTATTTTATTTGATAGAAATAAAATTAGTACAAGAGAGGTAGTAACTGTAGGTAATTAATAAGACAATTATTAGGACACAATGAAGTTTATTTCCTCACACAATGCGGTCTGATAACATGGCGTGTTTTCGCGACTATTACATTCGAGGTTCCAACTTACAAAGAGGCCCAAAATGAGTACAAAATGGTTCTGTATCTTAGAGACTGATTAGATTCAAACAATAATTGATGCTTCAAGTCCCCACATTACCCCCTATCAAGTGAAAACGTTAACATTTTTTTATGAAACACAATTGTGAATTACATAAATAAGAACTATAGCATTCATTGCATCATAAAAAAATATACCTGAAATTTCAAGAAACAAAATAGAAAAATATTGACTCGAAACAACATTATTATATACGAATAGCTTCAAAGAATAACAAAGAGAATATAGAAAATATAGAAAAAATAAAATATTACATATATATATAATATATGTATATATATATATATATATATATATATATATATATATATATATATATATATATATATACACAAAATCCATTCAAATAATTATTTATTCTAAATATCTTGCAGGAAACCGCACAGTTCTACCACTCCTAGAAGAGGTTGGTACAGATTTAGGTCGCTTCTGTTGTTCCTCCTGGTCTGTAGGCTGCGTCATCAATACTGGAAAATCATCTGGAGACTGGGCTAAAGGTTCCGTCGAAGAGTCCTGTTGGTTCATATCTTCATCGGCAAGAAAATAAGCTGGTTTTAGACGGTCAATAGAAATTACAATGTCCTTACCATGGATTTCCAATCGAAAATTTTTTTCTAAACGGGTGATGACATGGAAAGGTCCTTCGTATGCTGGTTCTAGGGGTTTCTTGATCTGATCAGTGTGCATAAAAATATGTGAGCACTTGTGTAAGTCCTTGTAGATAAAAAAGCTCCTAGAAGACTTGTGATTTACAGGAACAGGCTTCAGCTGACGCATTTCCTCTAGAAGTTCTCCGACCCAATCTTGTGAATCTGATAATGTCCGTGATCCATTTGCAAAAAATTCTCCAGGTAATGTGATAGTTTTTTCATAGAGCATTTGAGATAAGGAAGAATTAGAATCGGAGTGAATCGCTGCTCGTAAGCCCAATAGCACAGTTGGAGAGGTTTCCGTCCAACTCCGGAAATTATGTGCCTTCAATGCTGTTTTCAATGTACGGTGAATTCGCTCAATCTTGCCTTTGCATTGAGGGTGAAGGCGTAGAGCGGTAACGTTTAAGGCCACATAACGCACTAAAGTGTTTAACAATCCCGAGTCAAACTGACGACCCTGATCACTCGTTATGCGTCTTGGAACACCAAATCGCGCAACCCAGTGACTATAAACAGCCTTAGCAACTGTTTCAGCAGTGGTGTTGTTGAGTGGTATAACTTCCATCCAACTGGTGAATCTATCAATTATGGTTAAAGCGTAAACGTTTCCTTCAGAAGGAGGAAGGAGACCAACTTGGTCTATAATAATCTCAGCTAAACGTTCATCAGGCACTTTATTTTGTCCTACCGGAAATTTCATATGACAGTGGATCTTACTACGCTGGCATGGTATACACGCTTTAGTCCAATCCTGGATGTTCTTTTTAACATTGAGCCAAACATATTTACATGATACCTGCTTGACGGTCGCCTTAATACCAGGGTGAGCTCTATCATGAATACGATGAAAGACCCGTTGCCGGAATGCCTTAGGGATGAATGGCCGGATGGCGCCTGTACTGACATCACACCAAAGATGATTTCCACTAGGAAGCTGGTGACTTTTAAATTTTAATGCAGAATCAGATGTCATAAGATCCTGAAGTTCGCTGACAGCCTTCTGTTCTTCGGTTATCTTGTCAAAGTCTAACACGTCTAGAGCCTCAATCCGCGACAATATTTTGCTTTCCACTAATATGGCGGATGTCTGTGGTAAATTCAGATATGTACTGCAATTGTCTTTGTTGGCGAGGGAAAGCTTTATCATTTCTTTGCTTGAAAGCAAAAATAAGAGGTTTATGATCTGTAAAAATCACAAAATGACGCCCTTCTAACAGATGCTAAAAATACTTGACCGATAAATAAATGCTCAACAACTCCCTGCCATATGCACTGTAAGACTTTTGAGCATCACTTAGTTTTTTAGAGTAAACAGCTAGAGGTCTCCACCCATTAGCTTCAAGTTGCTGGATCACACTACCCACGGCAAAATCGCTGGCATCAATAACAAGTGCCAAGGGATAGTCTGGGCAAGGATAAGTGAGCATAGTTGCATTAGCGAGACCAACTTTGCATTGCTCGAATTTGGCAACTGCTTCCTGAGTCCATGTGATTTTTCTATTGTCCTTTTTCCTTGCTCCTTTGAGATAGTCATGCAAAATGGCTTGGGTTTTTGCAGCCTTGTGTAAATAACCTCTGTAAAAATTTAGCATTCCCAAAAATTGGCGAAGTTGCTGAACAGTCTTGTAGTCTACGATGACACTGACCTTCTCTGGAAGAGATAATGATCCACCTGGAGTGATTCTGTACCCCAAAAATTCCAATTCTTGCACTCCAAACATAGATTGCGTCCCATTCGGATTTCGATGGTCGAATTATTCCATGATACAACATGAATTGGAACTCTTCCTTCGCTAACTGTAACTTCCTAGAGTCCAGTCTTCTAGCTTTTGAATAAATAGGCTTCCCGGTAGTATGAATGTAATGCTTTACGTTGCCCTTGCATTCACTAGGTATTAAATTGGGTTTGGTCAGATTCGGAAACTTGGCCAGTAGGTCAGCAAATCTTAGACAATTTGACACAGTGCTAATGATGTCACCATTTGAAATAGTTGAAATCTCACCACGGATCTGTGCACCTGTGACATTATCGACAAGCTTCTTATTTTTTAAATCTATTAAAAGATTAAAATGGGCCAAAAATCTACACCAATTATTCCTCTGTTAACTTTAGCCACAATAAAGGGCCAGTGAAACTGGCGGCGCAAACCCAAATCAATATTTAAAGTTTGTGCACCATATGTTTGTATCACTGATCCATTGGCTGCAAACAAAACCAAATCTTTACTAGGGGAGTCATACTTTGATTTTAACGGAATTATGGACATATCTGCCCCTTCTATCGACAAGAAACTTTAGTCTGGTTTTTATATCCTGGAAAAATAAACGAAAAGTGTGACCGACTGAATTGTTATTAACGCCCGAGGCCACATCTACTGTTGCTTGTGGGAGTTTTCCGAACGCTGTTGCCAAGCACAAGGTTGTTTACACTTCTCTGGTCTGCATTTTTTTACAAATCTATGGTGGAAATAACAACATTTTCCTTTGGGGCTAAAAACCACGCCTCGAACGGGAAGAATCTATGGACGAACTGCGAGACCTATTCCTAGAATTCAACGAACAAATTTGGATTTCTAGACTAGAATTTTTTTTCATCAGTTCATTGAGTAGGGTTGGAATATCGAAAGAAAAATATCGATATTCGATATTTCGATATATCGCAAAACCAAATATCGATATCCACCTATAATCGGTAGAAAAATATCGATATATCGAAAGGAAATGGATGAAAAAGCAAAGAAACCGTGCATTAAATGAGTATAACGTTCAAATGTGATGAAGGTTATGAAATAATACAATTAATATTTATAGAACAATATTTTTATTATCCATGAATCATTATAAAAAAAGATAGGAAAGAATAATACTTTGGTAAAAAAAAAAAAAAGTATTATAATACATTTTTATCTTGTAGGTTTTTAGTCAAATTTCATATATTATATAATTCTAGAAATTAAAAAAAAAAAAAAACTTGTTTTATTTTTCTAAAAAATAAAAGTATTCTCAAAACATTTATATAAAATATGTAACTCATCTGATACATATTTTAGTACAATCACCATTTATATTGTATGTGTTTCAATCATATCTACTAATTATTGCTTGGCAACTAAATATTACTTATTCTCATATTTACGCCATTATATTTATAAATTAACATGTGCTATATTTTTACCAATGATTATCTGCAACAATTTATTTACATTTATAGTATTGTCTATTTTATTTCAATTTGGTGAGTGATTGATTCATATTATTTTTTTGTTTTGGTAATCATAAACTATTGAGTTAATTTGAAGGGTAAGGAGAAAAGACCTGGATTCTATTTCATAATAAAGTACGAAAGTACAATTGCGAGTAGACCTATGATTTACTATGCATATGACACACTGTGAAACGTTGAAACACAATAAAATTTAAAACTAGTTGTTAGCATCTACCTAATATACCTCGATTCCTATTCCTGAATATTCTTCAGCATCCCGTGCAGTCACCATATCTGGAGCACTTGTGTGTTCACTCAATATAACGCTGATATGAGGCCGAAGTTCTAGGAAACGTTCGACCATGTAATATTTGATGTTCCATCTGGTAGGGACATCTGAAATTAGCTTGCATTTTGTGCCACCTTCAGTGGCTTAACAGTAGCAAACCAAATTGTAATGCTGCGAAGCTTTCTAAATAATTCTTCCAACTAGTCTTTTCGCACACTAGATTTAACAAGTGAGCAAAACAGTGTACATGTTTAGCCTGTGAGAACGTATCCACTGCCTTCACAATGCTTCCTCCATTGTCAGTGATAATGTTTGTTACTTTTTCATTTGAGATGTTAAAACGTCGGCACACATCTTCCAAAACATGAGATATGTATTGGGATGTATGCCTGTCTGTGAGTTCTCGAAGTTCCAGGAACACTGAGTACATTTCATCATTTGTTTCTAAAATAAAATGAACAGTGACACCAATTAAACTTTTCATCTGGTGGGACTCCGTTCATATGTCACAAGTCGATGTCACTGAATTTACTTCATTCAAATGTTTTTGAATAAGAGAGCGCAGTTCTGAGTATTTTTCATTCAATAGTTTTTTTAATCTATTTCTAGAAGGTACCTTATAAAAAGGGGCTAGAATTTTAACCAAGCTGAGAAAACTTTCCTTTCCAACTGTATAGAATGGCAGAGTATCCTTACAGATAAAATATAAAATATCATCATTAATTTTTCTTCGTCGTTCGTATCCCTCTTCAAATGATGCGATATTTTGGAAACTCTTATGTCAGAAGCTTTTGACGAAGGAATTATTTCATTTGCTTCATTTAGAAGTAAATGGTGTTGCAGAAAAACCTGACCCTGATGGAGACGAAAAACGTGCGAATGGAAAGATTTGAGGTGTGGCTGCAGGTTTGTTGTGTTTCCCGATGTCCGAAATATTTTGTGACAATATTTGCACTCCGCACTTTTACTGTCTCTCCATTTAAAATGTTTCCACACTTCACTTTTTGGTGGCGACATTTTAGATTCTATTTTCACTTTAATCACTACACTAACAACAGCAATGAACAACAGGTTAGTGACCGTTAGCGACGCCTATGAGTTAAAACAGTAAGGAAGTTACAACAGCTCAAAGACAGCGTCCTAGATTGATTAAATAATTAAGCTATAATGTTAAGTACAGCTCACGGATAACATTAAAAATATGATAAAGAATAAAAGAAATTTCTAATTAAAATAAAATAATAAAGTTTATAATATCAATATCACCGATATATCGGTGTAAAATATCGATATCATCGATATATCGGGTGTTAGGAAAACGATATAATATATCGGTTTTTCAAATCCGATATATCGATATATCGCGTTTCGATATTCCAACCCTATCATTGAGCATTGAGTCCTGACTAACAGAATAGGCACTTGACTGAGGGGTAACTTCAGCAATTTTGTCTGCCATAGCTGCCACTTTATCTAAGGTCTCATCGCTAATGATTACAATATTTTTTATTGAATCAGGAAGTTTTTTCAACCGCACCGTTCTCAGAATTTTGTCTGTCATATCACCACCAGCCAAAGCCTGCATTTTACGGAACAACTGACTAGGCTTGAGATCACCTAACTCTAAACCTGTCAACAGCCTCCTAATTTGCTGGTTATCGCTCTCCTTAAACAGCTGGAGAAGATGCTCCTTAGCTAAAGTGTCAGTTTATTAGTTAGTTTATATTTATTAGTGTCAGTACCTTTAATAATGTGCCATCTATTTTTCATGTATTTAGCTTCTAGCTGAGAAACGAGATAGTTGAACTTCGTGTCTTCTTTGATAATACCCATAAGATTAAATTGGGCTTCTATTTGATAAAATCATAATTCAGGTTTATCGGCCCAGGAGGGAGGAATTTTAATTGAAACTTTAGTTACCTCGGGTTGGTCCTCAAGTTTTTCTTCAGATTTCTTATTTTCTCCTTCCGGCGGCGCCATTTTGGGAATCACTTGAAGAAATGAGTTCGTAAATGTCGGGTCACCAATTGTAGGTAATTAATAAGACACTTATTACGACACAATAAAGTTTATTTCCTCACACAATGCGGTCTGATAACATGGCGTGTTTTCGCGACTGTTACATTCGAGGTTACAACTTACAAAGAGGTCCTAGTACAAAGAGGTTCTGTATCTTAGTGACTGACTAGATTCAAACAATAATTGATACCTCAAGCCCCTACATAACGTAACACGCCCCCTTTTTTCCATATCTAGTTCAGTGCAAGAACAAACCAATACAAACTTTTCTGTTTGATATAATCTACCTTGGTGAGTACCAAAATGTATTTTATTTCTTGTCTTAATTAAATTCCTAATTAATAAATGTTTTATAATACTAATTTATATTATACTTAATTTAATATGTATAATAATACCAAACTGTATTTTGATTTGCTTATTTTTGGATTTTTGTGTTTTAGAAAGTTTTTTTATAACTAAAGATGAATTTATAACTTTCGAAACCAGTTTTCAATAAAAACAAAATTATAGAAGTGGCAAATAATTTATCAATCCCTAATCACATGAATCAAATATTCGATTCCACTAAGTTATCGAATGGCAGGTTTCGATACTAAGGATGATTCAGTTAATTTGGTCTCTTATTTGATTTTTATTAATATGAGGGAAATACAATTAATATTAGATATATAGTATCGACATCTGTACTAGAATGAAATATTCGATACCAATATGGTATCCAATACAATTTATCGTTACTTGTGTGTACTAACTTCATCCCTTATTTAATTTGATAGAAATAAAATTAATACGAGACAGGTAATAACGTAACTGGTACTTGAATCAAACATTCGATACCACCAAAGTATCGAAAGAATTGAATTGATACTTGTGAGTACTAACTTCTTTTTATTGCTTTATTACATATTAATTATTATACAAAAATAAAATTAATACTAGGAATATAGCATTGTCACCGGCACATGAATTAAATATTCGATACCACTGGCAGGTATCCAATGGTAGGTTTCGATCCTTGGGAGTAGTCAGTTATTTGTCTCTAATTTAATTTTTCATTAATTTGAGGGAAATAAAATTAATACTAGGAGCATAATATCGATACCGGTACTTGAATCAAATATTCGATACCACTGGCAGGTATCCAATGGCAGGTTTCGATCCTTGGGAGTAGTCAATTCTTTGTCTCTAATTTAATTTTTCATTAATTTGAGGGAAATACAATTAATACTAGGAGCATAATATCGATACCGGTACTTGAATCAAATATTCGATACCACTATGGTGTCGAGCGGACTGTTTCGATACTTGAGTATTCACTTCATTTAATTACTTAATTAAATATTACCAAATTGAAATAAATAAAAATTAATTGTAGGAACATAGTATCAAAGGCGGACTTGAATCAAATACCGAAAGTACTGTTTCGATACATATGAGTGCTCACTTCATTTAATTATCTATTATATATTACTAATTTCAAATAAATAAAATCAATACTAGAAACTTAATATCGATAGCGGTGCTTCAGTACAACAATTGATACAATTAAGTTGCCGAATGGGAAGTTTCGGTACTTGCGAGTACTCACTTCATTAAAACACTGGTGGTAGTATATTGGGTTTTAAAAGTATAATTTTAATTTAAATACATGTTTAGGATTCCCCGCTCATTTAATTCATTTACTGGAGGTTCAGATCTGACCAACTTTTGGGAACCACTGAGATTAAGTACTTAAAATGTAGTAAAGAAATGCAAATAGTACTTTGAGTAACGAGTTACGATTTATATATTTATTTTACCGAGTACATTGGACCCTCGTTATCATTGGTGAATCTAGACCTTGCGGAGCCCTGGACGATACGGAATTACGTGGTCCCTCTTAATTAGGGGGAGTTGGGGGTTGGAGGGTACTGGTACTGTTAATGATGAGGGGGGGGGGAGCGAGTACGACAATTGGACCTACAGAATACCTCCCAAGTGGGAGGGGATATGTGTGGCCTTCTTCCGGCATAATTTAAAATTTTGAGACAGCATTTTATGTCATATAAGTTGTTTAAGGTTACTCTCAAAACTCAGTTATTCAGCTTATAATTTAGCATTATATTTCCAATTTGTATGTGATTTTTTTCTGTTTAAAAGCAAATTCGTACAGTTCAAATTATATTTTTGTATAGTGTGGAGCACTGTGATCAGACAATGAGGTGTTAAATTTTACCATGTAAACTGTATTCCTCTTTTATAATTCCATTACTTAATCTTTGCAGATGGCTCGGGTCTTGGCGAACAATCTTCAATATGAACTATAAATTCGTCTGTTATGAATAAGACATTTAATTGAATTTCCTATTCCCTGGGCGGTGGATCCGCTATTGCTCGTTATATCGCGGATTGAGACAGAGCCTGGGTCTAGCCTTGTTTCCGATCTCTCATTGTTCTCTTATTATTCTCTCATTGTTCTCTCAGTTTCCTCTAAGCTGTATAACAAAAATATAATGTAGAGATAATAATAAGGTATTAAGTACATTGTCGACGCATTTGTAATTCTGTACTTTTTTTGCCTCACAATTTATTTTTCATCCTCATTTCTCTTTGATACTTTATTGTATGGAAATTTTTCCGACTTAGCATTCGCTTTTCCCCTTATATCTCGTGGAAGGGTGAATGCATTTTCTATTTTCTCAGTCCAAACGATTTTCCGGCTGCTTATAGGTTGACAAAAAAGCAAAACACTGTGAAAATTTGCCTGTTTGCCCATAATCTTGAAAGAACATTTGAGCATGACCTTGAAAGAACAACCTTGATTGTCCCATTCGTGATCACAAAGGTGGATGTAACTGCAGCCACGCTGAAAATTCATAATGGGAAATGTCCAGGAAATAATAACTTACAAGCCTACTGGCTAAAAAAATTCACTAGTCTTCACGGGAGGTTAGCGGAACTCTTCTAATCAATAACGGACGGATCGGCAGAAATACCAAACGAGTTAATTAGCATTGGATATACATATCTGCTAAAACTGTAGTAACTCACCTAGGTTTGAAGGTAAAAGAGAGAGATGTGTTGAAGAAGTGGCAAACCAAGGAGTCTAATAGACTACCTGCTTGGAGAAGACTGGAAGGGAAAATCACTGAACTACGAAGGCGAATCGGAATAATAACAAACTACATCCGAGATCATGCTAAAGCTTCAAAAAAGAAACATAGATGAGATTGTGGTTCTTCATCTTGGTACTATTATTCTCGAAACTGAACTCATTGGGACTCTCCAGCTCTATGCTGACAAACTCAAGCAAAAGCAGTTCATGTCAACAGAATACGAAGATATACAGCAGCAGCTCCTCGCAGAGAAAACAATAAGACTTATGAAACAGACCAGCGTCGGTTTTATAAAAAAAATAAGCTGCGAAAGACTAAATCTGAATGCAAAACTACCTTCGGTATATAGCATGGAGTTGTTTTGGAATGAATTATGGGAGCAATCTGCATATCATGATGCAAATGCTACATGGATGCCCGATATGAAGGATTCACTTGAAAAAACAACCTTGATGCTTCCAATGATCATCACCAATTAAGACGAAGCTGAAGCCGCTAAGAAGATGCATAACGTCATGGAAAAGACAAAATCCAGGCTTATTGGCTTAAACATTTCAGTAGTCTCCATAGAAAATTGGCGGATCTCTTCCAATCAATTATAGAAGGGATTGATGAATTATTTGCCACTTCTATAATTTTATTTTATTGAAAACTAGTTTCGAATGTTATACATTCTTCTTCAGTTCTAAAAACACACGAAAAATTCAAAAATAAGCAATTCAAAATATAGTTTGGTATTATTATGCATATTAATTAGATGTAATATAAATCAGTATTATAAAACATTTATGAATGATGAATTTAATTAAGACGAGAAATCAAATACATGTTGGTACTCACCAAGGTTTAAATGGATTATATCAAACCGAAAAGTTTGTACTGGTTTCTTCTCGCAATGAACTAACAATGAGAGAAAGGTGGGATGTCACGGTTTAAGGGCTGGAGTTTTTCCAATAATGCCGGTAAAAATTGGTTTTTCTGTGATAGATGGGAATAAATTTAAGATTGGACTATTGCAGATATTTATTTGGTCATTTAAGCAAAAATCTGGATTGGATTTGAAGGATTTTATTATTTCAAGTGCTTCATATATATTCAATTTGAGGCTGTTTTCTACGTGATGTATTAATTTAACTCCTGAGTCTTTGATGAATTTATTTTTTTTTTCATTTAAATGAATTGCAAAGTTGGAATTCTCTGTCTTATTATTATATGCACGTATATGTTCCTTCAATCTCTGATTTAGCGATCTTCCAGTTTCTCCGGTGTATTTGGCTGCACAATGATTACAATTTAGTTCGTATTCTCCGCTTTTTTGGAAAGGGCCTATTTTGTCTTTTGGAGGAAAGAAACATGAGGATAGGGTTTTTTCTATTTTAAATGCAGGGTTTAATCCAAGTTTTTTCAATTCATTTCCGACTTTGATGAATATAGGGCCGTAATATGGAATCAAAACATAAGTTTGAGGATGGGCCTATCTTCGGGAGTTGTTGAATAGATATTATCAAATGCCTTTTTGGGTCTTCAAATAATAAATAATTAAATAAATAAATAAAATAATAAATTATTCAAATAAATAGCAAAAAATAACGGTGAGAATAAAACCACTATCAACCATATTTTAAAAAGAAAATACAAAAAAAGAAGGGCCTTTTCTGTTTCGAGAACCGCAGTTACTAACCGGTGATTTCTGTGATTATAAACATCTGTTGTTATTATCCACTAACCTCGTTACCTGTTTTGTTTACACTAAAAAGTTCTAAATTCGGTTAAAATAAATTTCTCTACACTTGTTACTGATTTTAATACCGAGGATAGTTCTGTTCGTTATTACATGGATCAGTGTGTCATTCCCCATAGAAAACTGTGTCCGAATGTACACGATATGAGCCTTTCCATCAAGGGAGTTTCGTCAGTAATTTGGAGATGTAGAAGAATAAAATACTATACAACTACCCCTCTAAGAACTGGAATATGGTTTGAAGGCTGTAAGTTATCATTTCTGGCTTCATTCTGGTTTATATACTCTTGGGCAAGCGAGTATTCTACAATAATAAAAAAATGTTTATTTTTGTTAGTCATTGCATACATTATTAATAACCTTAACTAAAATCATATGTTATACTAGAGACCACAGAAATCACCGGTTAGTAACTGCGGTTCTCGAAACAGAAAAGGCCCTTCTTTTTTTGTATTTTCTTTTTAAAATATGGTTGATAGTGGTTTTATTCTAACCGTTATTTTTTGCTATTTATTTGAATAATTTATTATTTTATTTATTTATTTGAATTATTTAATTGAATATTGGAATAATTTATTTCAATTTCTTTATTATAGTTCTTTTCATTTAATGGAACGTTCAAAAGACGGTAAATCATGCTATTAAAGTCTGCGAGTTTATGTGCTATCGGTCTCCTAGCACCATTGTTTATAACGACATCCGTGTGGGTTGGTTTCCGGTAAATTCCAAATTAACGATGTTTGTTTTTTACTAGATTTCTAAATCTAAGGAATTGAATTAATACATCACGTTGAAAACAGTCTCAAATTAAATAAATATGAAAAAATTTAAATAATAAAATCCTTCAAATCCAATCCATATTTTTGTTTAAATGACCAAATAAATATCACCCATAGTCCAATCTTAAATTTATTCCCATCTATAACAGAAAAACCAATTACTCAACGGCATTACTGGAAAACCCCCGACCCTTAAACAGTTTACCTATAAACATCCTACCTACCTTTTTTTCATTGTTAGTTCAATGCGAGGAGAAACCAGTACAAACTTTTGTATTTGATATAATCCATTTAAACCTTGGTGAGTACCAACATGTATTTGATTTCTTGTCTTAATTAAATTCATAATTGTTTTATAATACTGATTTATATTACATCTAATTTAATATGTATAATAATACCAAACTATATTTTGAATTGCTATTTTTTTTTTTTTTGTGTGTTTTTAGAACTGAAGATAAATGGATAACATTCGAAACTATTTTTCAATAATTTATAACAATAACAACAAATAATTCATCAATCCCTAATTAGATTGATCCTTCTATACTATCATGCGGATGTCAACTGACTCTCATTCACGTTGTACTTCAACTTTAACTCCTTCTTTTCACGCCAAAATTTTGCCACATTATAAACAATTTCCCTTGCCTGTCCAAGAAGAGCACATTCATTTTTGTATGTATAGAAATGAAAAATATTAGTTCTTTTTGAAAGGATAATTTTCCCCTATGAGAGTATGTATATGATTTTAATAGGGTCGGCCCAGTTCTACCCCAGAAAATTATAAGTAGTCAAGGAGGTAACTACGATCATATTATAAGGGGTCATATTATAAGAGAGCATTATCCTTTGATATATTAATCATATACATGAAAAAAGTTGTACACTCCTCATTAAAAAGTGAATTAATTTTAGGGAATAGAACTATTAAGTAGAATTATCAAGTAAATTAAATAAATACATAGACAAACCACATAAAAACCAGTTTATGTGTGGTTTGCCAATGACAAGTATACCAAAATTAAATTAGCTTGTAATAATTATATTTACCTTAAAGTTCATGGTTTGACTATTATAAGGGTTTATTAATTATCTACTATAATTAATAACCTATTAATTATTTATTAAACTCATATTTTAAAAATTTATGTTTTATTTCATTCGTATAATTACATATTCTTCTTCAAATAACTAGAGATCCTGTAATATAATTCGTTTGTTTCAAATTAAAGAGCATTAACATTATATATCTAAAAGCACTTTTGTAATGTATCAATAACTTGCAAATTATAATGAACTTCAAAGCTCCATGATTAATATATGCTATTTATCAGAGGGATAGTTAGCTACTAATTTATACAAATCTTTTTCTAATTATATAAATATATAAGATACCCTAATGAAATCGAATATTTGATAGAAGTATTTCAATGAATACTGATATCGATACTATGTCCTAGCTATTAATTTAATATTTTTCAAATTAGTAAAAATTAAATGAGAAATAAAATGAAGTGAATATTCCTAAGTATCGAAACATTCCATTCAATACCATAGTGGTATTGAATGATTAATAAAAGTATTTGAACGGGTACCGGAATTGATACTGTATTCCTACTATTAAATTGATTTCTTTCAAACCAATAATGTCTAAATAAGAAATAGAATGAAGTGATAACACACAAGTATCGATACCTTCCATTCGACACCTTAGTAGTATCGAATGAATATCCAAGTACTTGAATGGGTACCGGTACGATAATATATCCATGCTATTAATACAATTTCTTTCAAATTAATAACACTGAAATAGAATTAAGTGAGTACATAAAAACTTTCTATTTAATTCCTTATTATTATCGAATGATTATTCAAGTACTTGAGTGAGTAACTTTATCGATACTATTTCACTAGTATTAATTTTATTTTTTCAAATTTATGTTACTTAAATAAGACGAAAAATGAAGTGCGTACTCACAAGTATCGAAACCTTCCGTTCGATACTTAAGTAGTTGGCAACTTATGGCCTATGCTCCGCCCACAAGGGTAACACCCCTTTTAGTCACGTGATCCAGTCATTATAGTATGTAACATTCACAACGGTTACTGAACCTTCTCTATCTTTACATCTTTACAATACCGAACAGAAATCTTTACAGAACCTTTACAATATTTAACTTTACCTAAATGTACACAGGTTGAATCATGCATTAGCAAGTTGAATAATGTCCAGGTAAAATTTAAACATGGATTTTGGTCTTTTAATCCTTTCACGATATCAGGATAGATAATGTCACACTTAAATAATCCTATATCTCTTCATTATTTTGCTGAAAGTAAACAATGGACTTTGAACTGGTTATCTTTACAGCATAAACAAAGAGTAGGGCTTCTTAATCCTATAACAACTGTTGGACTTTGAACTGTTAATCCCTAAAGCATAAATAAATTGTAGGGCTCCTCATTCCTATAACTGTTTTTGGACTTTGAGCTGTTTTTTTTTTTTTTTTTTTTTTTTATTGAATGGTATTGGAAATTTCCATACAGCCAATCGTGAAATTATGATGAATTTATTAATCAATGCGTCGTAATTTACTCCTTTAAACTGATTTTGCACTAAATATATTTATTTATTGCACGCAAATACTGGGTGACACTAATAATTTCTTCTGATTTGTTTGATTTTAGCAATTTTTCGTATTGGATATTATTATCATATGGCTTTAAAAAGTTAAGAAACTTTTCCCTTTGGTTTTTGTATGCAGGGCATTCTATAATTATATGCTGGAGGGTTTCTCTTTGCTTGCATTTATCACAGTCTGTATTATTCTCAACTCCTATTCGCCGAAGGTACACTCTGCATATGCCGTGATTAGATCTTAGCCTAGAAAAATTTTTTACTATTTCTTTTGTCAGGTTCAATCGAAAGAACCACGGTTTATTTAAAATTTGTGGTACATTATCCTTATAGAACCTGCCTGTGGGTGACTCCTGATAATATTGGGACCACTCACTAATCATATCTTATTTAATAGTCAAAAAATAATCCGTGTAGGGCAGTTTAATGTTCGTTACATGCGGTAGGTTGGTGGACGTTTTAGCAAGGCGGTCTACCTCGTCTTTTTCGGGAATTTCCATGTGTGACTTGACCCATATAAATATTATTTGTTTTTTATTTTTTATTGCGAGAAAGTGTTCTTTGATTACATTAACTAGAATGTTATTTTTATTTATATTGCTATTATTTTTAATTGCTACTAATGAGCTCATGCTATCCGTTAGTATTATAAATTTATTTTCACCTGATCTGTTGATGAACTCTAGTGCTTGTAATATAGCATATAATTCAGCATTGTAAATAGACGTGTTGTGAGGTAACTTGTATTGAGCGGAATATTTATACTTTGGCATGTATACTGCAGAGCCTGTATTATCATTTGTTTTGGATCCGTCTGTGTAAATATTGATATGTTGGGGCTTTCTTTAGTTTTCTCTAATCAATGATTTTATATTTTCATTAATGATAATGGGAGGTAACGAGTTGAGTTTATTGTTTATTATTATATTAAATGTTTGAAATAGCATATCATATTCGAGTGAGTATAATGGTAATTTAGAACATATGAATAAATTAGCGGCTATATGTTGATATTTCATAAAACTATTATAGATAATGGGAACATATTTTTTCTTTTTCCAATAAGACGAGGTTAGAATAAGAACACACAGGGATACTATTTTGTTATAACATTTGTTATTACCAGATTTGATCCTGAAAAACATTCTGTCAGTTAATAATTGTCTTCTAAACTTTAAATATGTTTCTCCAGCCTCGTTATATAACACGTCTATTGGCGTGGAATTAAGTAGTCCTAAACACATTCTTACGCACTTATTATGTATCGTGTTTAATTTCTTTAGAGTACTATCAGGCGCTTCACCGTAAATTGTTGCCCCGTAGTCGAATATTGCACGAATGGTGCTTCTGTAAAATAATAGCGACATACTAGGATCAGCCCCCCACTCATTATTAGTACAAATCAGCTTTATTGTTCCCATTAATTTTTCTGCTTTTTTATGAATTTCGGTTATGTGTTGGTTCCAGTTTAATTTCCTATCAAAGCGGAGCCCCAGAAATCGAACTGAGGTCACACACGGAAAGTTAATCCCGGCCAGTACAACTTCATCTCCTAGGGGGAAAACATGTTCTCTACTGAATGGACAAATAACCGACTTAGAGACAGATATATTTAAACCCGTATCAAGTTGCCATCTTTTAAGTCCTCTCACTGCTTCCTCTAACAACTCGAGGCAACGTTTAATATTTTTATGTGTTACATATAAACATGTATCATCCGCGAATTGCAATATTGCTACTTCTTCGGGTATGTATTTCCTTAAGTCTGAAGAGATTATGGCAAAAAGTAGACCGCTAAGTATACCCCCCTGGTAACCCAATCTTAGCATTTCTTGTTCCAATTATGCAATTATTGATCTTTAAAAACAATTTTCTATCACTGATTAAGTTCAATATGAACTTAATAATTTTTCCGGAGACTTTAGTGGCTTCCATTTTTTGTGACAGTATATGTATTGGTATTGAGTCGTATGCCTTTTCTATGTCCAGAAACAATCCGATCGTTTTTTTACCTTCACTAAATCCTATATTTATGTCTGTGTGCTGGGCATAATAAACTATCCATGCTCGATTTCCCTTTCCTAAAACCATATTGCGAATCGGGTAGTTTATTCTGGGATTCTAAACACCATTCAAGCCTACACTTAATCATTCTTTCGAAAGTTTTGAGTATACAGGAACTTAATGAAATAGGTCTAAAGGAAGTGGCTAATTTTGGATTTTTACCTGGTTTTAGAATCGGTATCACACAATATTCTCTCCATGATTCCGGAATTGAATTTGTTGGCCATATATTATTGAATATATTTAATAATATGAGTTTTAATTGTTTTGGTAATTTCTGTAACATTATGTAGTGAATATTGTCTTTACCAGGGGAACTGTTAGCATTATTTTTTATTGATTGTAAAAGCTCTGATAAAATAAAATTACCTGATAATCGGCTGTGAATTTCTTCATTTTCTCTATCGTTGTCTAATTTGCATGTAATTTGGGGCACTGCTAAAGGGGGGCTAAGATATCTAAAAATTCTTCGCACCAGTCTCCTATGAGGGAGACCATTCTATTTGAGGTTTTCCGATTTTTCAAAATGGATAATTTATTCCATACTTCTTTGATAGGGTTACTTTTATTTATGCTTGAAGTGAACTCTCGCCACGAATCTTTTTATTTATTTTTTGTGACCCTTTTGAATTCGGCATCCGACCTTTGATATTTTATTAGGTTATCGATTATAGGATTATTTTTATATGGCCTATATAATAGTTTTCTTCGATTAAGATACTGTCCACATTCGTTATCCCACCAACTTCTACTGTATTTTTTATTAAAAACAGGATGGTATAAAGGAATCGTACGTTCACATGCATTATTAAGAAATTTGACAAATTCGTCGTACGTGGGGTTATCGGGGAGTAGTGAAGCATTTTCAAGGATAATTCTTTCAAATTCGGTCCAATTTGCCGTTTTAATTTGCCATTTTCTTGTGGAATTTTTTATGTTTTGAGTATCATCACTTTTATACAGAATTTCTATGGTTATGGGGAGATGATTAGAACCTAAAGGATTATCATGCACTTTCCAAATAGAACTGCTGGCAATGTTTATTGAGCTTAAAGTTATATCTATTGCAATATTTCTTATCTGACGTATATTGTTTACAAAGGTTGGGGAGCCGTCATTCAAGAGAACGAGATTATTTTTTTCAATTGCTGAAACTAAATTTTCTCCGATTTTATCGCTTAAGTCACATCCCCATTGATAATGATGAGCGTTTGCATCACCGCCTATAATTACGGGGTGTTGAAAACTTTTTAAAAGATTTTCCCAATTGTCTATTGTTGCCTTGTTACCGGGTTTTGCATAAAACGATACAACATTTAATTTGAAATTTTTGGAAATGGATATATTTGCAGCGACTATTTCAATATCTTGAACTCTATGAATATTGTGAATTTGTTTAAAATGATATTTCGATTTTATTAAGATGGCTACACCTCCATAACCATCATTTCGATCCGATCTAATGATATTATAACCTGGGAAATTGACATATTTTTCTGGTTTGAACCATGTCTCGGATATTAAAGCTATATCTATTCTTTCTGAAAATAAAAAAATATTCCAAACTATTTTTATTCGAAATGGCTGATCTGGCATTCCATTGTAATAATTTTAATGATTCAATCATTTTGGTACGATTTAGTTTTGATTATATATATTTATTTATTCGTCTGACTACATTGGAATGGATAAATTTTTAGTTCGGTCCTTTATCATATTTTTAATTTCGTCCTCGTTAATTTTTTCATTTTTGGATGCTAAAACTGTATTTACTACCGCTATAAGTGCATCCGTAAGTAGATTTATTTTGTCTTCTTTTTTCAAAGTAGTTCCTACATCCCTAAACGATTTTTCTTTATATGGATTATCTAAGATAGGTTGCGATGGCAACAAAGGCACGGAAAAATCTTTAATGATATTTCCCCGCGATTCTGAATTCGATATTTCTTTTTGTGGGCTTGTAATTCTTTGTCTTTTAACAACAGTAATTTTATTACGAACGTAATTATTAGAGGTAGTTGCTGTATTATTATTCGCTTGCTCTAAAGTTGGAAAAGCATCGGGAGTATTTCTTAACGCTACCCAACTATACGATTTTCCTTCTATTTTGGCCTTAGCTTCGTTGTATGTCAGGCTATAGTTGCTCATTTGTTCCTTAATATTTTTCTGTTTAATAAATTCAGAACATATTTTTTTAGCTAGAGAGGAGTGATTCCCTTTACAATTAATGCATTTTAATAATGTATTAGGTGGGCAGCTGTCGGTTTCACGTTTATCCGAGCATTTCTTACAACGTGTTATTGTACTTTTGCACTGCGCAGTATTATGACCGTACCGTTAACAAGAGTGGCATTGTATTACCGATTGGATGTATGGATGGACTTCGCACCGTACGTGGTGTATCGTGATATATCGAGGTAAAAGTTGACCTCTGAACGTAATCAACACTGATCTAGTAGGTTTATATTCAAAGTTATTAGTTTCTTTATTTTTAATTTTTTTATTGAATCGTCTGACACCGATAACTTTTTGAGTGTCGGCATATAACGTTTTTAAATTTTCTAGAATTTCTGCTTCTGATAAGTCTAAATCCACATCCCTAATAACTCCCTTTTTTTCTAATGTAAAACCCGGAATATAAACGTTCATTTGTTTCATTTTCAAACTTTCTGACCCAACCAACGCATTGGCTTGTTCTCCTTGCCTGGATTCCACTTTAATTCTATTTCTACCAATTTTATATATATTTAGAATATTATTATATATTTCCGGACACGAATTATGAAAAAGTTTTCCTATCGACATTGGGTGTAATCTACCTATTCCTGCCCCTTCTGAAGAAATACTCTCAATAAAAACAAAATATGGGCCTAAGTCTGTCGGTTCGTAATACCTTTCTGTTTTAATCTTATTTTTTTCTAAATTATTGTCTATTTGAGGGAATTTTTTGGCAATATCACTATTTATTTCTATTACCATATTATTTTCTATTTTGCGATCATTATTTACATTAATTATTTCCTGTTTCCTATTTACAATATCTGGAGGAACCACCTCCCATCACCTCTTACAGACATTTTACTGTCTAATCCTATATTAAATACCAAACCCAATTAAAAATAAAATCCAACAAAACTATCTTGCTATCTAATTATCTCTAATCTAATTAATAGAAAAAAAAAATTAATAAAACTCAAATCAAACTTCTATCCGTGTATCATGTTGGAGAGCACCAATCACCCAGATCCTCACAGCTCGGCTGTTGAAGCTAGACTGACTTTGAGCTGTTAATACCAAAATATAAAGAATGATATATGACTTATTAATCCTTCCGCTAAAAAGTTAACAAATTTAGATTTCGCAATAATGCTCTATCCCTTAATCCTTCCTTTGAAAGTAAACAATGGATTTTGAACTGTTAATCCTTAAAAAGTTTAACCTTTATACACAAATAAATATATAGACCTTCTTAATCCATTTATGATATCCTGGGTATATCATGTTTGTAACAGAATTAAAATATAGGTAATAAAAGAAAATACAACTTCAGAAAATAAAAAGATTTATTTCATCAAAATATTAGATACAAGAAATAAAATTTTTATTATGCTTCGTTAATTTGTTGATGAAACATTTACTTCGAGATTCATAGCCTGCAAATTATAAAAAAAAATGCAAGTTTACGGCTTAAGGAAATATCAATCTGCTTTTGTATCTTTAAAACACTTTTTTACGTTTAATAAACTTTTAAATAAATGATATATCATCTTTATAACCGATTCTTCCATTATACACTAAAAAAATTATTTCATCGGTATTGTTAAAAGTCTCGATGTCTTCAACCGACATATAAAACGTTAAGGAAGATACATTCATAGAATTATCATGATAAATAACGTGGCGACCAACGCTAATCCCATTTTTGTTTCAACATGTTCCAGTTCTCCGATGATGTATGACCGTCCGATTTGAATATAATTCAATTTATGCACTTAGCGAGCGCCATCGTTTAATCGGTTGAAGAGAGCTTTAAAATCTCTAATAGAACTAAAAAGAAAACGGATTTACATAAGCAGAGAGCAGGCTTACTTAAAAATAAGAAATGATTCAAGCAATAAATAAACTTACGAATTCATGATGATTGAGATGAAGTATCTGCTATGATCGGATGCTAGAACAAAAATGAATCCTTAGGTAGTCGCTCGCAGCGGAGTATTGATGGAGAGTAAATCTACGCTAGTTGCGCATGCGCTACCCCCTCCATCATCCACACTCTTCCTTACCACCACTACCACAATTTCAAGTTATTATTTTCGACCTTGTTCAGTTCTCAATATTTAAGTTTTATGTTTTGTGTAACATTCCTTACTGATTTTTTGTCTTTCCTGGAACGTTATAAAAGCATGATTTCATTATAATAACCAACCCTGGACCATAATTTGGCTCTTATCAGGTGACGTCATATCATTAGCCAAAGTTTTGTACCTTTATCAGTTCTCAATGTTTACATTTTATGCAATGTTCCCAATTTTTACCTTTACCTACCAATTTCTTTCTTAAATTTTCTATGTAGGTGACTGTCAACATTAGAATATTTGTCATCATCGGATGATAGATAATATTAACAGTAACTAATATGAGCAAAATCGGGGTAGTTAGACACAATTCTGACCGCACTTTCCCCCAAAAATATCATAATTTCGTCTATGAGGCACCACTACCAGTGCCTATTCAAGTCTCTCATCGAAGTTTGTTTTATCGATAAATCAACAATCAGTTCAAACGATTTTAACCAGTTCATCTTGCATTTGCACGCTAACTTTCTGTTGGACAGAACATTTGTGGACTTCATCAGAATGAGAATCATTGTTAACATGTGTTTCATAGCTCCGTTAGATTCTAAAATGAGTAGCTGATAGAGGAAAAATAGGTTGGTAGAGCACAATGCTGATCACACTTTCTATGAAGAATAATATCAGGTCTCGTCTATGAGACTTTATTGAAAAGTTCCTGTCCCCTTACCGAGTTGTGTTTATTGCCAAACATATCAATCACTGACTTGAATTTATTTGTTTTTATTAGATTGATATTAATTTATTATTATTATCTTTTTTTACTTAAGACGGAATCTGGACGTTTTTAAGACTCTAATATTTTTTAAGAATTTAATATCTTATAATAATCGCATGCAGTTCTGTTGATAGTTTTAATAATCATCGATATGTTGCAGCTCTTAGCATTTTGGGTTGATTAGCATCATTTCATCGGCGATGTACTAAATAAATGAAAAATTAAAGGCCTTTATGAAGAATAATTTAGGCAAGTTTCATCAAAATCATTAGCACCGTTTTCGAGAAAATTGTAAAATGGATTATATAAAGTCGCACTTTCGGTTAGTCGATTTTGACAAAAATGTTGCTGAAATATCACATGCATGTGTCTGCCTTAAATACTTAATTTCAGTATCGTACAACTTTTCGTTTTTGAGCTAGGCTGTTCACATTCACACAGACACACAGATCATTTTGCAAGACTTGGTTATTTTGGCTCAGAGGACTTTAAAATGTGTATTTCCGTTGAAAACTCGAATTCGAAAATTTACGCAATACTTTCCCTTACTATATATTTCATAAATAAATATGAGAAAGTAAAAAGGGGCTGGATCCGGTGATTAAGGCTAGGTCGAGGTGAAAATTCTAATTCAAATTTCCCTCCATAGGTAACGTGACCACATGCTGGCTTCTGATTGGTTGAAATGTTTCGTGAACCAGCTCCCCTGTTTTCCCTCTATTCACATATAAGACCTTCAAACCAATTAATTCTTAAAGGGTTTGTCGTCTACAGAACAGATTGTAGTCTAAATAATGGGCGGGCGCGTAGAGGAGTAGCTATAGTCGTAAAAGATGCCATCATGTAGAAATCGATTACCCACTTCTGGTAATATCAGTTACACCTCATCTGAATACCACTTTCACAGTCTGCAATATTTATCTTCCTCTGGACAATACCATAGAGACAGAACACCTTCTCCATGGACAGTTGACTCAACCAGTTTTGTACACCGGAGATTTCAATGTCCACAATCCATTGTGGGGCTCAGAGGATACAACTTCCAGAGGTCGAATAGTTGAAATTTTTTTGGATTTAACAAATTTTCTGTTACTGAATTCTGGCGAACCAACATATCTATGCTCCACCTTCGACACATTTTGATCAATAGATCAACTCTGTTGTGTATATTCCGCTGAGATTAATGCTATAGCAATATCTCTCCGATATGTTATGAAATCCCCAGTTGCGAATTTGGCGATGGCCAGACTGCCTTAGAACTCCGCCATAACCGATCCCAAGCCCTGTTTGAGAAAGGAGGAGTACTGGACTCTAAAGGTTTGTAAAACTCATCGGGCAGGTAAGGCACGTTAACCTGGTAATGATACGCGCCTACGTGAAGGACAACCCCTAACGAAAAACCATGTTGGCGGGCAGCAACGTCAACATTACTTCAATGGAGCCGAAAACATAGTTGGCTGGGTCCTTGAAGATAATCATCAGGCGGAGTGGAGATACTACAGAACGGTTGATGAACTGCGGGGGGACCTACCCCTGTCAAAAAAGGCCGCCAAAGAAGGACACATCAGACCGAAAGGTACAAATATACCCTTGTATCCAGTGGATGACAAGGCAAACGTGATTTCATACACTTCTTCCCTTACATGGTTAATATGAGTGGACGAAATGGATTGCTACGAGATGTGTCTCTTGCAGATTCCCGCCAGGCAAGTAGAACGTCTGGCCCTATTCGGTGGGGCCGCCTTGAAGTTACTGGTGGTAACCTCCCTCCTCGTCGCGTTGTCAGGACTAGTGGACAGAGGGTATTAAGAGCTACTGAAAAAGAACGACTTATCAAGAAGCCCCTTAAGATTCTCCAATGGAATGCCAAGGGTATCTTAACCAAAAAATTCTTTTAGCAAAGAATGCAGGAAGAAGATTTTGATATTGTCTGCATTCAAGAGACATACCTGAACCTCCGTCTTAGATTCAGCATCAGAGGCTATCAGACTTCTGAAGAGATTTCATTGGACAAAACAATGGTGGAATGCTGACAATAATTCGCAATACTTTTCCATCCAAAGAAATATCTCCAATTGAACTTCCACAAAACTTAGAAAGTGAGATAATGGGAGTTAAAAATCCAACGGGAGGACTGCCAACTAAAAATTGTCAACTAATATTGTTCAAATAACAAGCCCATGTCCCTTCAAGCCATGAGTATTGCTGAAGAGGACTATCTAGTCACTAGTGATTTCAACGCACTTTCGCCAGCATGGGGATATGGTTTACTAGATGCAAGAGGAGAAGGGGCCGAAGCATAGCAGTTGGAAAATTCGTTGCTACTCCTGAATGCTCCTGATGATCCCCCACGTTCTACTCTCGCACGTGGAAAACATGTACTACTCCTGACCTAGCATTCGCAACCAACAGTCCGGCAGTAAAAGCTACCAGAACGATTATGGATCAGCTTGGTGGCAGCAATCACCGTCCCTTTTCAATCAATATCGATATAGTGGGCCCAAATACCTCGACTTCTTCTCTTCCCCGATGGAATTTCAAAAAGGTCAACTGGAAAAAGTTGGAAGATATTATCAATGAACTCACCTCCCATATAAATTCAAAGTCTACAAAAATCAACCTACTGGACACCTGAATTAAACATTCTACAAAAAGAATTATCGCATGTCTGGGATACTGCTGAAACCGAACCATCGGCCGAGAATAATATAAAACCTTAGAAAAACTCAAATAAGCTCTGCAAACGTCAAAAAAAGAAGGCCTGGGAGGAAAAGACGGAGGAACTGAATCTGGACCGGGAAGGTTCCAAACTCTGGAGACCGGAAAAAATTCTGGCGGAAGAAAAATCAAATCCTAATATGATCACACTGGAACAAGGAAGTAGACTTCTAAACCAAAAAGAAGCAGTAGACACATTTATGGAACATCTAAGTTGTATAGGAGACCTGGACATATGCCATGGAAAAATACATAAGATGCTACAAACCTACCTTAAAGCAGCTAAGTCGGTTCCATTCCCAATGCTGGAACTAAACAATTCCCTGAACTCTCTGGAACTAAAATGCTCTCCAGGTGAAGACGGAATCATGAATGAATTTTTGATTGAAATGGGGAACGTTGCCAAGACCCAGCTCCTCAAACTATTTAACACCAGGTGGTAAACAGGCATATGCAGAAATATTTGAAAAAGGGGAAGCATTATTCCTCTCCTGGAGGAGGGAAAACCCACTGGGGATGTCAATAACATTACTGAGTTGCCAAGGAAAGCTTATAGAGCGCTTAGTAAATAATAGGCTAATGTGGATCCTAGAGCGGAAAACCTTTTGGCTCCAGAACAAGTTGGCTTAAAAAATACAGATCCAAGGAAGACCAAGTTGACTTTATTACTCAAGAGATCGAAGATTGCTTTCAAAGACAAGAATACACCCTTGCAGTCTGGGTGGATTTTTAAAAAGCCTTTGGCAAGGTGTGGAATGATAGACTAATGATAAAAATAGCCGAGATGGGGATAGCAGGAAGACCTCTTATCTGGCAAAACAACTAGTTTGAACAGAAAAGGTCAAAGTTTGCTCAGTAACCCATCGCAGTAGGCTTAAAACAATAAAAAATGGAGTGTCACGAGGTGGAGATCTCTCGCTGACTTCATTTCTCATCTTCATAGATGATATTATCAGAGAACTTCCAAAAAATGTCAAAACTTCTCTATGCGCAAACGACCTGGCCTTCTGGAGCCATGCCAAATCAATAATAATTGCAAAATACAGAATCCAAGCAGCCCTAAACTCTATATATGGATGGGCGGAGAAGTGGGTAATCAAAATCAACGCAGAGAAAACTAGTTACACTATATTTAGCCTCTCTCCAAATAAGCCAGCAAACCTGAAGCTCAAGCTAAACCTAACAAGTATCAGCATAGATGACAATCTGACCTACCTAGGAATAGTTTTGGACCCCCGACTCACTTGGAAAAAAACATATAGAAAGGTGTTTAGTCAAAGCTACCAAAAGAACAGCCTTATGAAGAAGATCGGAGGTTTCAATGGGGAGCGGATCACGAGACGCTAAAATCTCTCTATATTGGGTACGGCCGACCAGTGATTAAATATGGAATTAGCAGTTGGGGGACAGCAGCACCGTCAAATTTCGATAAAATTAATGTAGTTCAGAACCAAGGACTCAGAATAACTATAGGAATGATTAAATCCACTCCAATCAACAAAATAGAAAACGTCACAGGAATACCCTATATGGAAGACCGGAGAGTTGTAAAGCTTGTAAATCTCAATTCAAAAGCCAGAAGCATTCCGGACCATCCTCTGCAAGCCAGGATTCAGGAAAGAAACCCTAATAGAATTAAACGCATCAGTCCAGTTCACAAAATGAATAGCCTTATTAGGGATTGATAAATTATTTGCCACTTCTATAAATTTGTTTTACTGAAAACTACTTTCAAAAAATTCAAAAATAAGAAATTCAAAATGTAGTTTGGTATTATACATATTAAATTAGATGTAATATAAATCAGTATTATAAAACATTTATAAATTATGAATTTAATTAAGACAAGAAATCAAATACATGTTGGTACTCACCAAGGTTTAGATGGATTATATCAAACAGAAAAGTTTGTACTGGTTTCTTCTCGCATAGAACTAACAATGAACGAAATGTAGATAGGATGTTTATAGGTAAACGGTTTAAGGGTCAGGGTTTTTCCAGTAATGCCGGTGAGTAATTGGTTTTTCTGTTATAGATGGGAATAAACTTAAGATTGCACTATTGAAGATATTTATTTGGTCATTTAAGCAAAAATCTGGATTGGATTTGGAGGATTTAATTATTTCAAGTGCTTCATATATGTTTAATTTGAGGCTCTTTTCAACATGATGTAATAATTTAACTCTGAGTGTTTGATGAATTTATGATTTTTTTCATTTAAATGAATTGCAAAGTTGGAATTCTCCGTTTTATTATTATATGCACGTATATGTTCCTTTAATCTCTGATTTAGCGATCTTCCAGTTTTTCTCGTGTATTTGGCTCTATTTCTAAAGGGTCTATTTTGTCTTTAGAAGAAGGGAAATATGAGGATAGGGTTTTTTCTATTTTAAATGCAGAGTTTAATCCAAGTTTTTTCTATTTATTTCCGACTTTGGTGGATATAGGGCCGTAATATGGAATCAAAACATATTTCGGGGGTTGTTGAATAGATATCATTAATTGTATTTTTTTTGTATTTGTTTTTTAAAAATATGATTGACAGTGGTTTTATTGTACACGTTATTTTTTGCTATGGAATATACTAATTCAATTTCTTTATTATAGTTCTTTTTATTTAATGGTACGTAAAAGACGGTAAATCATGCTAAAGGCTGCGAGTTTATGTGCTATCGGTCTCCTAGCTTCATTCTTTATAACGTAGATGTCAACTAAATAGCCTTGTCTCAGAATTCAATCTCTACTCCGTTAAGCTTGAGCCTTTTGAGCCCGTGGACATATCACCCCCGTGGGATTCCCCTCTTTAGCCCCAGATATTCCTTACAGTTCCAGGTATAAAACGAAAGGAGCCCCTCGAACCTGAATTAATGAGATCTCTCTCCCTGAAGATGCTTAGTGAAAGATACCCCTCTACCTCTTGGACCCGGATATACACCGATGGATCAGCTACAGGTGCCACCGCAAACGGGGGAGCGGAAATACGTATAGAATTCCTGATTAGATACACTTTGGAGAAAGCAATCCCAACTGGTTCCATATGCACCAACTTCAAAGCAGAGCAGGAGGTAATCTTAGAGGGTAGCAGAATGATGAGGCGACTGAAGGATCCAAACTCAAAAATAGTGTTTCTATCGGATACCACATCGGTGTTGCAGTCCCTCAAGTCCAAATGGAATGTAGGACTCCACACTCCAGCGCTACTCCTTCTATTTTCATAGCTTTCTAATTTTCGCTGGCCGCTCAATTCCTACAGGACTTAATGTAGTTTCAAGGCCATCTTACTTTCGCCGAAAAATCTACTACTAAGACTACTCAATATAGTTTCAACGCCATCTAACTATCGCAGGCGGCTCTTCTGTCAACACTACTCAATATCAGGTATTGAAATTTACTGTTTATTTATTTCTCCTAGTGAATAATAGTGTCATGATGTGATTTTTATATTTTTTTTGTTTTTAAAGTCAGAGTAACAATTGTTTTATTGAAGGTTTTATAGGCTATCGAAGGAGCTGAATATGAAAAAAACTATCAATTTTAAAATCAGGCGCTCACCTATAGATTTATTTTAAAAATTTTGATTTCATAGATATTGAGGTCGATTATAAGATTATCGAAGATGCTGATTAAGAAAAAAGTATCGATTTTAAAATCGCATGCTCATGTATCGAATTATTTTAACATTTCGGATTTTATTTGCATTCAGACCCATTACTAGGTTATCGAAGGTGCTGTAATGTATGTAAAATCTATCGATTTTAAAATCTCACGCCGCACAGTGGTCCAGAATGGCCGATTTGGCGAACAAATTATATTCTATATTAACTTTTTTTTTCATTTTTATGAATCAAGAATAAACAAATTCTCAATAATATGTATAAGAGTTATTTACAATTAATGTAAGATTTATATAGGGTTTTCATACATGTATTTATTTTTTAATTGAAGTATTAATTTTTATTAATATTTTTTTTAAAACAATGAATGAAGTTTTTTGGATGAAACTTATTTATATAATTGATATTGTCGTTACCCGTTGTACATTGTCTTCACATTAATTTAAATTTGTAAAAAAAAAAAAACATATATATATATATATATATATATATATATATATATATATATCTTAACGAGTCCGGGTTAAATAACTTTAAAAAAAATAAAGGTTTTAAATAAGTACGCAACGAAAGATGGTTGATAACTGACTTTATTCAGCAAGTAATCCTACTTATATACTCTTAGGGAGTTGTTTATCTTACTAGTAGGATTAAGTTCTATTCTTAACCAGGTCTGGCTCCCCCTCCCAGTTTCGGACACTTCCGGAAACTCAAAAAAAAAAAAAAAATACCAGCCTAAGTAAGTCATAGAACTCACTCCTGTACAATACTGATACTCCCTAAGTACAATTTTAGCAATTCATATAATAATAATACATACAATAATAATAGTAATACAATCAAATAAATAGACTACATTCGAGTGTCTTACTTTAATACACAAAAACAAAAACTGTCTGTAGCTTACTACTGGAACCTATATACTACAGAGGCAAAGAAAAAAAAATTACAAACTAGAAAATACAAAATACAACCACAATACATTCTTTTGAATACAAGGAACATTACACACAGTTGTCCCCCGCCCGCATAGGCGAAGGCGCTCCAGACCCCAATGCATCACCTAATGGAAATTTAAGTTGTTCTATATGAACAGTTCGCCTCTTTTTTGGTTCATCCAACGTTTCGATTGTCACAACGTTATGTTCCCGGATAACGATTACGCGGAATGGACCCTCGTATCGCCGTGTCTCCTTTCCCCTATTAGAACCAATGCGGCGATATACAATTGACCCGATTCTTATATCCTCTAAACGGTCTCTAACCTTCACACTTTCCCGGGCTACCCTGGTTCGTTTTTCTTTCGCGATTCGCTCCCGCACCTTTTTCCATACCCCTCGGACTTGTACCTGATTCGTCATGATGTCCTGGTCCTCCGGCGAGTTCCCCGCCGTCCCCGCATAGTCCCTTGCAGGTCCGCGTAACCCAAACAAGATCTCAAATGGTGAAAATCCCGTGACCGAATGGATCGAGTGATTATATGCCGCTACCGCTTTCCGCATTGCTATGTCCGGTTCTAATCCCTTCTCGACCTGGTAGACCCTGAGATGATCACTGAGAGTGCTATGTAAGCGCTCGATCCCTCCCCGACTCTTCGGATGACCCGGCGTGTTGAAATGCCATGTGACCTCTAAAGTTTTCATTTCCTCGCTCACCGCCGTATTGTCAAACTCCCTCCCTTTATCGGATGTAATATGCTCCGGTACCCCGTAAAACATGAACCACGTGTGTAGGGCCTCCAAAATCGCGTCTGCCGCTTTCGCCTGTATAGGATGCGCCATAGCAATTATACTAAATACGTCAATGATCGTCATCCACTGATATCCCCTCCAGGTAAACGTGTCGACCTGTAGATCGCGCAGCGGTTTATCCCCCGTAGGTGTCTCCTCCTGTACTGCCCGTGGTGGATGGCGGTCATATTTAGTGGTCATGCAAACCTCGCACGACCCAATAACATTCCGTATCGTTTCCTTCATGCCTGCCCAAAAATATTTCCGTTTCAAGGCCTGTAGGGTCTCACTGACTCCCCGATGATTAGTTTTGCCCTGGTGATACGCTGTTGTCAATTCGGCTTGGCGGTCTGCTTCCCTAACCGTTTCCACCAGTCTCCTACAGCGAACAAAGACGCGATCTAAGATTTGCTCCGTTTTCCACACCTGCTTCACCTTTTCCCAAATCGTAGCATTTCCCACGTATAAGTGGTGTGTGCGGCCTGGTGAAGACGCGTCCTTCAAAGCCTGACAGACCCTATCGACGTGAACTCCCGGCGGTGATGAAATGACGTTAATACGCGAACGTCCATATCGGAGATATTCAATGGATAGCAAGCCCGCAGTTTTGGTTTTCCAAATTATCTGCCGTGGTTTATCATTGACGATCTCGTCGATTTCCTCCATCTCCGCTGGTCTCTCGCCTGACGAACTCTCTGTTCCTGAAGATGCCCCTCCCTGATCTACCCCCGTAGTAGCCGGTTCCCCCTCCCCGTCTGGCGACCAATCTTGAAGAAATTGTCGGATGTCGCGGGATGGCCCAGCGGTGGCATCCTCTATGGCATTGACCGTAAGGGCTCCTGATAGCCAGTCCGCGACTACGTTCTCCTTACCGGGTTTATAGACAATGTCCATGGAATACTGATTTAATAGCTCCTTCCATCGCGACACGCGTGCAGATGACTCCTTCAGTTTACCCACCCACTACAGCGGACGGTGATCTGTCTGAACCCGAAAACGTTTTCCAAATAAATTAGGTCGAAAATGGTCGATTGCCCAAACGATCCCAAGGAGTTCCCGTTCCAACGCGCTGTAACGCGCCTCCGCGTCTGTCAACCTCCTGCAGGCGTACGCAACGGGACGATCTCCTCCCCCGCCCTCCTGCGACAACACCGCGCCCAAGGCATATTCACTGGCATTGGTAGTAAGCGTGAACTGTTTGGTGAAATCGGGGAACGCTAGGACCGGTTCCTCCTGCAACCTTGACATACACTTCCTAATATTGTCCTCCATCGTGGGTGCAACGATCATACGCGCCCCTTTTTTTAACATATCTGGCACGAACCGCCTATAGTAATTCAATGCCCCTAACAGCCTTCGAATCCCTTTGATATCGCGAGGAATGGCCATCTTAGTGATTGCATCTACTTTCGCGGCATCTGGTTTAACCCCTTCCTTCGATACAGTGTGGCCTAAAAATTTGATCTCGCCTTTCCCCAAAACCGATTTTTCTGGCGATAATCGTAGCCCAAATTCACGAACCCTCTTGAATACCTGCCTGAGATGCTGGACATGCTCTTCCCTCGATTTGCTGAAAACGAGAAGATCGTCCATATAAATTTGGCAAATACCCTCGTCGATACCCCGGAGAAATTCGTCCATTAAGCACTAAAACGTGAGGGGTGCATTCTTCAACCCGAACGGCATCCGCGTAAATTCATAATGCCCCCTTTCGAATGTAAATGCGGTCTTTGCCTGGTCTCGCGGGTGAATTCTGATTTGGTGATATCCGGCTTTCAAATCTAGTGTGCTGAAAACCGTTGCCCCACTTAATCTGTCCAGAATGTCATCAAATCGCGGAATAGGGTACGCTTCATCCACCGTGTTGCTGTTTAGCTGCCTAAAGTCCACCACTACGCGGTATTTTTCCTTAGTATCCCCCGGAATAGGTTTCTTTTTAACTGCCCATAAGGGGCTATTATATGGGGAGGAGCTATTCACAATGATCCCCTGCCGCTTCAGTTCGTCTAATTCCTCACGAATGTGCTGCCGCATCGCTTGTGGGTACCGCTTCTCTTTTACATACGTCACCCTTTCGTGTTTAAGGGGGATTTCATGTACTGTTTTCCCTGTGGCCCCTAGCACATCCCCTTCCTCATAAAAAATGTCGCGAAATTCACTCATCAGCGACTGTCTCCAATTCTCGACTGCGCTAACCGCCCCGACCAACTCTCCTATCGCATACCTAATGTCCTGGGCGTTGGCTCTCTTCAATTTCAACCGCTCTATGGCATTAGCTTCCGCTGCGGCAAGATTCGCGTGCGCCTGCACTAGCGTGGGTCTCGCGGCGAGTTCCGCGGCAGCCTGCGCCAGCTGGTGTGTCGTTTGAAGCGGGACATCATTAGGTACCGTCAATGTAGCTGCCCGAAGAATTCCTTGTTGTTGTCCGGTCGCAGGTACTCCTTCTGGCATCTCGTCATTCATACTTGTCCGGAAACCAAAAAAAGAAAAATTCTTCCGCTACGATACTCCGCTCTTCTCCCGGGTTTCGGCACCACTTAACGAGTCCGGGTTAAATAACTTTTAAAAAAAGTTATTTAAGGTTTTAAATAAGTACGCAACGAAAGATGGTTGATAACTAACTTTATTCAGCAAGTAATCCTACTTATATACTCTTAGGGAGTTGTTTATCTTACTAGTAGGATTAAGTTCTATTCTTAACCAGATCTGGCTCTTAACTTATATATATATATATATATATCGTTAAAAAAAAGAGCTATATTTATTTTAATTAGATTTGCATAAAATTTGTTCATAAATTCATTATTTACAAAATTAAAAGTTTTTATACATCTTCGCGTGGAAATCCAATTTGTCCAGTCGTAACGAGGAACATTGACATTCGTTGGTCGAAATTCGTCTGCATTCTCTTGAATTGCTGAGTCGATATTGATGGTAATATTTATTTAACTAGGGATTGATAAATTATTTGCCACTTCTATAATACTGTTTTATTGAAAACTAGTTTCGAATGCTATCCATTCATCTTCAGTTCTAAAACACACAAAAATAAGCAATTAAAACTATATTTTGCATTGCTTATTTTTTAATTTTTTGTGTGTTTTTAGATCTGAAGATGAATGTATAACATTCGAAAATAGTTTTCAATAAAACAAATTTATAGAAGTGGCAAATAATTTATCAATCCCTAATTAGATTGATCCTTCTATACCATCATGCGGATGTCAACTAATATTTATTTCCCGGTTCCTCAGTGAACATTCCATTGGCCACATCGCAGCTAATATAATAGTGCTTCCAGATCTTGTGCATCGTATTGGGTATGTTACCAAACTCAGGAATGAAAATGCGATTTCCTTACAATAATTTCCAAATTTTGGTGGGTCTATTGCAGCACCACTGTTGATCACGTCGAGGATAATTCCGAAGCGACGAATCAGCTCTTCACTCACTCCGGTTGTATTGGCTGTTGCTGGTGGATGGCCCATACCTCCTGGTGATAAGTTGTAAGCTGAGGGAAATCACTCCTCGATTTCTTCATGCAATTCACACTTTCACGGTCACTGTCTAAATCTATATCGGCTATTTCGGGATATATCAATTGGAAATTTTCCATTGTGAAACAAATACACTGCAATTAGGACTAATTAAGTGACTGAGAAAAATAAACAGATTTAACTGAAAGGATAAGCGAGTTTGTTTGCATTCTTATCAGCACAACACTTTTAATACTTTTAGTTGATTTTATTGAAATATATACAACGGTCGCTGGTGGTCGCAGCTAAAACTTGTTGCATCGATTAGATAAGAGTCTAAGCATTAATTTCATATAAGACAAAAAACTGTGTAAGATGCCGCACATTAGTTATACATTAATAAACTTTCGTAAAGCTTGATTATTTGATCGTTTATTTCAAAATTTTATCATAGCTTCAAAATCAAAAAATAAGAAGTATCATAGCGTTTAAATTTTCCTAGGTACGTTGTAACAACATAAAATAAATAATAGAAAAATATTACTTTGTTGCATTATTGATTTTTCTGTGGAATATGTGATGCTTGGCTTCCTCAAAAAATGAACGGGAATGTAAGTGACGAATCTTTTCATATTTTAACTAATGTTAGTGTGTCGTATTTTAACTAGTAGAAGTGGCATAACCTTTTCATATCATCAGCGTGTATTACTCAACTCTTGTGTATTCAAAATACAAAGTCCACTTGTAGATTCAAATAGTTCGAAAAATGACTGGTTTCGCCTCCTAGACCACTGTGCGCCATCGTATCGCTTTATTTCAACATTTTGGTTTTCATTGATATTTAGGTGGATTAACAGTGTAACGAAGGTACTGAGTATGAAAAAAGTATCAATTT
Source organism: Rhaphigaster nebulosa (assembly GCA_948150685.1). Taxonomy (NCBI): domain Eukaryota; kingdom Metazoa; phylum Arthropoda; class Insecta; order Hemiptera; family Pentatomidae; genus Rhaphigaster; species Rhaphigaster nebulosa. Next base: position 2,305,427 of record OX411307.1, read on the forward strand.
TAAAATCTTGCTTTTACGTATTTATTTATTTTAATAACTTTTGATTTCAGTGATTTTGAGGTTCATTATTAGGATATCGAAAGTGCTGATTTTGAAAAAACTATCGATTTTAAGATCATACGCTCACATATAGATTTATTTTAACATTTCGTATATACTTGATATCGAGGTCCACCATTGCTGTATCGGAGATTCAGTTTCGTCGATATGGTGAGCGTGTGCTAGTTTACTTATTACTAATTAAATTTTTTAGCTATTCTATTAATTATTACTTTTCGAAATACTTCACGGAGATCGTTTATCAGATATTACTAATCTTATAATAATAATTAATAATGGAATATTAATAATAAAAATGAAACTAAATATCTAAGAAAACGAAATACTTAAATTTAATCGACACTCCAGGGCGCGATTTTAATAACGATAGTTTTTTCATAATTAGCACTTTCGATAACCTAGTAATGGACCTCAATATGAAGTAAAACCGAAGTGTTAAAGTATATACCGACATACTTTAACATTTCGACATAATGTATAGACATGAGAGTGCGATTTTAGAATCGATAATTTTTTCATACTCAGCACTTCGATAGCATAATAATGGCCCTCTATATCAAGGAAATCCGAAATCGTTAAAATAAATCGATATATTAGCGCGCGGTTTTAAATATCTATGATATCTGCAATGTTTAAATTAATCGAGGCGTATAGTCGTAATATTAAAATCAATATTATTTTCATTATCAGTGCCCTCGGAAGCAAAAAAGGGATGCCATTATCAAAAATATTTGAAAAACCATTGTGTTCATAGTGAAATAATGAAATTAAAACAATGATTTTTTTTTATCTTTATTTAAATTATAAAAATCAAATCATGACTTTAATTTTTCAAGGTCAAAAATTAAAGTAATGATATGACTTTTATTTTCAGATGCCAAATTCAATATTCATATCTTGACTATTATTCACTAGGAGTGAAAATTAAGAGTTAATTTCAATTTTTGCTCAATATAGTTTCAAGGCCTTCAAGGTCTTACATTCACAGGCCACACTACCATCAACACTACTCAACATTGTTTTAAGACCATCTCACTTTCGCTGGCTACTCTGCCAACAACACTACTCGATGTAGCATAAAAATGTAGCATTCATTCGCAGACCACTCTAACATCAACACAACTTAATTTAGATTCAAGGCCTTATTACTTTCGCAGACTGCTCTGCTACTAACACTACTCAATATAAGAAGAGATGGTCCGGGAGGTGGCCAAAAGAAGTGGATCACAAATAGTAAAAGCTATTTATTAGGAACCGACGTTACAACCCACTTTGCAGGTCTTCATCAGGGCTAAATAAACAAGATACAAAACAATATTAAAAATAAAACAATGATATATACAGTGAATGAATTATAATAAATAATTAAAAAGACAGTGAGAAAAATTAAAACAGTGATGAATTTGTAAAAAGTTATAAGATGAAGCTAATAGAGTAACGACAACAACTAAAAATACATTAGTTAATATTAATCGATTAAACTGATTATTAATAAAACTGACTATATAATAATAATAATAATAGATAAACTGAAAGAGAAATAACAATTACTAAAAATTAATAGCTGTACTAAATAAGTAAAAAGGAAAATGGAAATAAATAAACAGACAAAATTTAGTATCTTGAAGCTCAAAGAGAAGTGGAGGAGGGACTAAGTAAAATAGCAAAGTAATTAAAGAGGGGGTTTGGGAGTAGTAATTAAGAATGTCATTAATAGTGGGGAGGGGTTGTCATGATACATGTTGGTTAATCATACAAATATATACAAGAATAAAAAAGGATTGAAAATAGAAGAATCATAAAAATATTTGCGCTCCAGGTCTGCAATTTTTAAGTCTGCTGCGGCAAATTGGAAAAAAATAGACTTAAAAGTTGCAGACCTGGAGTTCAACCCTCACCCTAACTTCAAAGTGCCACCAACTCTTTACGTCCTAGCTCTCTTCAGACTTCATCTTCTTCAGAGACGCCACCCTCTCGTCCTCGCAATAGTACCACCGATTTAACTCTCATATTCCCCAGTCTCTTCTGATACAGCAATTAACAACGTTTTCTCTTCTCAATTTCCTCTTCATAATTCCAATTTTAATACCCTTTGCAATCTTAATAAGCGGCTCACTCTGAAAATAGAACAGTGCATTTTTCTTCTAAAATGCAGGACAGGGAATGCAGTTTTCCCAAAATCTATTGATAATAGCCTGAATCAATTTCATATAATTAACTCATTACACAGTAAACTAACCCACTCTATGCTTAAGTTTAAGAAATTCCTTTTAAATTTAAAAATCAGAGAAACCATATAACAAATTTATTTTATCTTTATCTTACTTCGCTGTTAACTTCCACTATTGGTGAAGGAAATATTATAAAACTCAATAATTATATTCATAAAATTTGTTCCTCACTTAGATTTCATAAATAACTCCCCTTTATTAGCAAATTTATTGAGATTTATAAACTATATTTAAAAAAAAAAATTTAACCCAAAGGTAATGAAAAATGGGTTTACAATATTTCCTCAACCAATATTTCCCCTCAAGTTGTTAACCTTCTTAGTTTAGGCCCTAACTTTTCTACCCCTTCTTATAATTATTCTAATCTGTCCACCGACTTAGAATACGTGTATAGGGACGTCCGTTTTGGAGTTGCAGCGGAGGATAAGGAAATTTCCCTCATTCGTACCAATAACATGACTTCTAATCACCTCTAACATCCCCCATCGAACCTCATACCACCCTTAACCTGCCCTCCTCGTACCTTGAATCCCTAAAACTATGCTACGAATATCTTACTTTCCAAGGTAAATTTTGTTATCATATTTCTGGACTCAATATGGGAAATTCTCTTGCCCCAGACATTTCCAATATCGTCCTCAATGACCTCCTTGATTCAATTATTCCTTTTTTGCTCATGAAATTATTTTCATTAAGAAATACGTCGATACCTCTATCTTATTCTCAATCCTAAAAGGATTCCTGACATTTTATCTTCCTTTAACTCCTTCCACCCTCGCCTTCAATTCACAGTTGAAAAATAATCAACCATTCTCTTCTTTTTCTCGACCTTCTTATCATAAGAAATACCAATGGCTCCTTATCCTCTGATTGGAATGCAAAACCTACTAATTCTGGCAGACTTCTTTACTACTTTTCATCATCCTACTTTTTACAGCATCCTTACCACCTTAAAATTATTATTGCTAAAACATAATCCATCAATGTCTCAATATCATCAAACTAACATTCAATACATCAATCAAATCTTACTTTCCAACACCTTCCCACCCAACATCATTCAGAAACTTTTAGGCTCCTATAAAAACCCTACTACCTTAACCCTTCCTTCCTCTAATTCTTCACAATCTATTTCCACATTATTTCTTTACTGATCTCTTCCTTATATATCTATTCTCTCTGATAACATTACAAAATTCCTACAATCTACTGTTCTTACATTACGTTTTGGCCTTAAGTACCGTAATACACGATCCTATCCCTCTAAAACACCGCTCTAATGTAGTTTACTGGATTCCGTGCTCTACGCTTAATTGTAATTGTTCCTATATTGGCGAAACCAAAAACCATCTCAAATCTCGCACTTCCCAACACAAAACATTTATCACTTCCCGCAACCATTCCACCTCCAAACTATGAAAACACACCTTGACCATCAACCATTCCTTTAACTTTGATCAATCCTCTATCCATGCTACAGTTCCTAACCACGAAATAATACTTATTTCGGAAGCAGTTTACGTACATCGAACCTAGTTAATTATCAAATTGTATTTCCTTGTATCATTGTACTTACAGACATATTTTAAACTTTATTAAAAAACAGTAAAAGCCCTATCCTTCTTACAATTTATTCTCCCCTATTCATTCTTCCGTCACTATCCATTTAATATCCTTTTATTTTACTTTTTTACTTGGTCCTACCATGCTATTTTCCTCCCATCTCTTCTATTTTTAATTTCCCCTCTGATTTTCTTTTAGTTTTTATTGAATTTTGTCTCAACATACATAATTTCCTCCAGTTTTTTTTATTATATATATTTTTTTTTTATTGATTACAAATGGAAAACTTATTATTAAATAATTTAACAATTCCATTAATTAATATAATTAGGGATTGATAAATTATTTGCCACTTCTATAAATTTGTTTTATTGAAAACTAGTTTCGAATGTTATACATTCATCCTCAGTTCTAAAAACACACAAAGAATTAAAAAATAAGCAATTCAAAATATAGTTGGTATTATTATACATATTAAATTATATAAATCAGTATTATAAAAGATTTATGAATTATGAATTTAATTAAGACAAGAAATCAAATACATGTTGGTACTACATGTATAATACTACTACATGTATAATACCCTCACCAAGGTTTAAGTGGATTATATCAAACAGAAAAGTTTTACTGGTTTCTTCTCCCATTGTACTGGCAATGAACGAGACATAGACAGGATGTTTTTAGGTAAATGGTTTAAGGGTCAGGGTTTTCCCAGTAAGGCCGGTGAGTAATTGTTTTTTCTGTTATAGATGGGAATAAATTGAAGATTGGACTATTGGAGATATTTATTTGGTCATTTAAGCAAAAATCTGGATTGGATTTGAAGGATTTTATTATTTCAAGTGCTTCATATATATTTAATATGAGACTGTTTTCAACATGATGTATTAATTTAACTCCTGATTCTTTGATGAATTTATGATTATTTTCATTTAAATGAATTGCAAAGTTGGAATTTTCTGTCTTATTATTATATGCACGTATATGTTCCTTTAATCTCTGATTTAGCGATCTTCCAGTTTTTCCCGTGTATTTGGCTGCACAATCATCACAATATTAATTAATAATTAAGGGCAAACGTGCTATTGATTTTTAATAAGATTGCAAAAGGTAAACTTGTTATTAATTTTTTTAATAACATTTAAATTACTTATTTTACTCTTTTCTTTGATTTCATCTCTCATTTTTTTCCAGTATTAAATTACATTTTAATCTGGTTCCAAAAATATTTTCCAACCTGTGCATTTTGATCATCTTCTTTACAATTTGTATCCTTATTTATTTTTATTTTTTATATGAAAAGGAAATTGTTAAACTATTCACCCTCGTTATCATACCTATAATTTTCAATCTTTAGTTGATCAGTAATGTAAGGGCATAGAAGAAAATTGTCTATCTATATTACTTATCCATTCCTTTTTACACACATAAATTTTGTTCATTAACCCCTACAGATGCCATTTTATATCAATAGCTTTGTTCATGAATTATGATCAAATTTTATTTTCTCCCCTGCCCATCTTATATATTTACTTTTATTTTAATTTATTACTTACTTTTGTTCCTTTAGATTCATCTTTTTCTTCTATTTTCAATACTTCTTTTATGTATGGTTATGATTATCCCACATATAACTATATAACTATTAATGACATTCTTAATTGCTACTCTTACACCACCTTCTTAATTACTTGCTATTTTACTTAGTCCCTCTTCCACTTCTTTTTGAGCTTCAAGTTACTAAATTTTGACTGTTTATTTATTTCTATTTCCCTTTTTACTTATTTAACACAGTTATTAATTTTTTAGTAATTGTTATTTCTCTTTTAGTTTATCTATTATTATTATTACTATATAGTCAGTTTTATTAATAATCAGTTTAATCTATTAATATTAACTAATGTATTTTTAGTTGTTGTTATTACTCTATCAGTTTCATCTTATAACTTTTTACAAATTCATCACTTTTAATTTTTCTCGCTGTCTTTTTAATTATTTATTATAATTCATTCACTGTACATATCATTTTGTATTTTTATTTTTGTACCTTGTTTATTCAGCACTGATGAAGACCTACAAAGTGGGTTGAAACGTCGGTTCCTAATAAGTAGTTACTACTATTTGTGACTTTGATACTTTCGCACGCCGCTCTACCACCAACACTACTCAATATGGATAAAAGTCCATCTTAGGTTCGCACACCAGTCTACCACCAACAATATTCAATATAGTATCAAGGCCAACTTACTTTCGCAGATAGCTCTACTCCGACACTACCCAATTTAGATTTAAGGCCTTATTACTTTCGCAGGCCGCTCTACCCCCAACACTACTGAATGTAGTTTCAAGACTTTGATACTTTCGCACGCCACTCTACCACCAACACTACTCAATATAGATAAATGGCCATCTAACGTTCGCAGTTCACTTTACCACCAACAATACTCGATATAGTTTCAAGGCCAACTTACTTTCGCAGGCAGTTCTACCCCCAAGACTACTCAATATAGTTTCAAAGCATTATTATTTTTGCAGGTTGCTCAACCGCAAAAACTACTTAAAAAAGTTTCATGAACATGTTATATGTTCTCCGGCCGCTTTATCACCAACACCACTGCATATAGTTTCATGGCTTTTTTATTTTCGCTGGCCGCTCTCTTCCTGAACGACTCAATATAGCCGCTGTTCCCTCAACACTAGTTCATATAATTTGAAGGCCATCTCACTGTTTCTGGCCACATTACCACCAATACTACCCAAATTTTTTTCATGGCCATCTTGCATTAGCAGGTCACCCTACCACCACTACCCAATTTAGTCTGATGGCCATATAACTTTCGCAAGCCGCTCTACCCCAACACTACTCAATAAAGTTTCAAGGTCCTCTTATTTTCGAACGCAAATCAACCACCAATACAATTCAATATAGTTTCAATGTATAGTTTCATCTTACTTTCACCGGCACCTTTACCACCAACACTACTCAGTATAGTTTCAAGACCATCTTAGTTTCGCAGACCTCTTTACCACCAACTCTTCTCCATATAGTTTCAAGGTTATCTTATTTTAATAGGCCGCTCTACCCTCAACAATGCTCAATATAGTTTCAAGATTATCTTAGTTTCGCAGCCCGTTCTACTCCCAACACTACTCAATATAGTTTCAAGGCCATCTTACTAATGTTTATATTGAACATATAAATACTAAATCTCAGTTCCAAATTATATTCTTGGACTCAAACTGATTTATAGTAATATAAAACAATTAAAAATAATAATTGTTATAAGCCCTCGATAACCCTGGAAACAACATTCAGGAATAGCCTTATCAATGATAGAAAAGTTCAATATAAAATATGAATATTCCTCACAATAGTTCACAAGTATTAATATTTACCTTAGAACCTTTAGCTTTACAAAAGTATAGTACAAACAACACTTATTTTATGGTAAGAATTGAGGTTTTCGCTTACCTAATCAAATCAACAGTATCTCGGGCTAATCAATTATTAAAGGGATAATTAACAATAGACTAATATGTTACATTGAATATAGGTATTTACTCGGGATCCGTAAATCTTTGACGGCCTTAGGCTCCTCACAATTGAGTGGTCATCTTCAGGAACGTCTTAGGCAAAATAAAGATTGCTGGTTGCTACATGAAATGTTTGACTCAAATAAAATGAACAAAACATATACAATTATAATCGATTAGTTTTAATGATACAACTTAGGCAAAATTAAGACCAACTTATTCTAAACTAATATTCATCAAATTATTATAAAGGAAATTGTGGTAATAACGAAATAACCAATATGAATATCTTTGGGCGGATCTTAATAGGGTATCATCAGAATCATAATTTTATATTTCGCACATTAGGAGAAAAAAAAGTAACTAACAAATAAAATAAATGTGCTTAACCTCAACTATTAACCATACGTTGTTGGCCGCTACGTTATTAGGGATGCATGGCATAAATTACATGAAAAATGATGCCGAAGCTCCTGTCTTTATAGCAATAAAAATATATATTTATTTATATATTTATATATATATATATATATATATATATATATATATATATATATATATATATATATTTTTTTTTTTGGGTGCCAAGGAATTGGGAAAATTTCGAGGAGAGTAAAGTTAATATTAGAATCGTGAGCCGGTTAAAGAAAATAACGTCAAGCTTTTTACTGCTATAGAATGAAAAGATAAAAGTTGAGAAACCGAGGACAATTGGTTACGCACGTCAAACAATTATGTGCTCAAGTGGTTTGAGCTGGGTTACATAAGAGATCAGTGGCTCAGTGGCAATGGAGACTGTTGTAGACACTAGGAGGCGAAGCACGGGAGTGAGCAGCGGCAACAGCGCCGGGAGGGGAACCAGCTTGGACTGCCTCGTCGAAGGTACACAACTCACTTATCTAAATCAATATAAATTAGCCTACATATATTATACATAGATAGTTGACCTTTGTCAAGTGTTGAATCCCGCCCCACCACATCTCCACTCCCTCCTCTTCTCGCTAAGCTTGATAAACATAATGATCATCGCATCTAATGAATGAAACCATTTGTGGATAGATTGGAATAGGAATATCGGGAGAGGGGTTTAAAGTTTATCCTTGATTTATATTTTATTTGACAGTTTTAGTAAATTAAAAAAATTAATATTCTGGCAATTACAGATCAACTCCTATTTATTATACTTCCTGTATATACTCTATATGGCTTTTCCATTATTCAAATACAATGTACATTTATCTATTTTATGAATAATTCATTATTCATTTTACTTTGGCTTAAAATATGTAAAATCACCTTGCATTGATTATTTGTAATGCTTACAGTGTTTGAAAATCATAAGCAAATTAGTTATGCTTAATATGTATAAAACATTAAACCTGCAATAAATACATAATTTGAACAATATAGAAATAATTTATTATAATAAGTATAAAGTGATAAGTTGTTTCTTGTACTTGAGTTGGTACTGTATTATACATTCTTTTGCGAACTATTAATAATTAATTATTAATGTGTCCAAACATTGTTTCATTATTTAAATTAAACAGATCGAGTGCACATCACACAAATTTCACATGCCACCCAACTTTAAGTAGAAATTTAATTCTAGTAAAGTATGGCTAGTGAAGTTTTCAGAACTTATATGGAAATGCCATTTAGTTTGCATTAAATAAAATAAAAGTGGGTATTATTGACTACTACAATCACTAAAGCTTATGCCTTTATCATCACTCTCCAGTACCTTCTACGGCTATATATGTTAAATATTATTTATTCCAGAATCATTGGCTTTCCAACGGTGCATTATACTTATATTACTACTTTTATTTCCGAAAATTTGTTTTCAACCTGAGAATATAATTCTCCTTTTGTTAATTGTCAATAGAATATATAGCATTAATAGTTTATCATTAATAAAAACAAATCAAGAAATAAACGATTTGTTTATTTACAGTTCGAACTAAAAGAAATAAAACCATTAATTTTAAATAACTAATTATCGGGAAAAATTGTAGAAAGAACATTATAAAATTGGTGTCGAAAATTAAAGTTATTTAAATGATAAAGTTGTTTATATAAATTTTATTCAATAATATAACATTTTATGAATTTTTCAAATTGTAAAACAAAAATTGAATTTTCAGAAAAAAAGAAAAGAAAAAGTAAAACTATTTCCAAAAGACTCATAAAAATAATCAGTGTACAAACCTGCAAAAAATACAAATCACAGATTCAACGTGGTTAGGCGCGTGAGTTAAAATTATACACCAACTAGAGAGCTCTTAGTGAAAAAGTTGTAGATGACTAACAGGAGTGAGCCAAAAATAAGCCATTTCCAGTCCTAGACAAGCTCATGGGGGCAGCTACTAGCGATTGGCAATATCCTGGGATATACGGGCTCATAAGGGCAGCTACTAGCAATTGGTAAGATCCTGTCCTAGATTTGCAATATGCAGTCCTCGATGTGCTAATGGGCGCAGCTACTAGCAATTGGCAGTATCCAGACCATGATGGGCTCATGAGAAGAGCTACACGCAATTGATAATAACCCGTCCTAGATGGCCTGATGGGAGAGCTACTAGACGGCTCCTGGGGGCAGCTACTAGCAGTTGGCAATATCCACGCCTAGACGGGCTCATGGGGGCGGTTACTATCAATTGGCAATATCCAGTCCTTGACGGGCTCATGTGGGCAGCTACTAGCAATTGGCAGTATCCAGTCCTAGATGGGCTCTTGAAGAGAGCTACAAGCAATTCGTAATATCCCGTCCTAGACAGGCTGATCGGGGCAGCTACTAGCAATCTGGAAAAATCCAGTCGTAGACGGGATCCTGGGGGCACCTACTAGCAATTGGCAATATCCACGCCAAGACGGGCCCATGAGGGCAGCTCCTAGAATTTTGCAATATCCAGTCCTAAATGGGCTCATGGGGGTTGGTACCAGCAATTGGCAATATCCAGTCCTAGACGGGCTCAACAGGGCAGCTACTGGAAATTGGAGGTATCCAGTCCTAGATGGGCTCACGAGAAGAGCTACCAGCAATTGGTAATAACCCGTCCTAGATGGGCTCATGAGGGAGCTTCTAGCAATTGGAAATATCCAGTCGTAGACGGGCTCCTGGGGGCAGCTACTAGCAATTGGCAATATCCACGCCTAGACGGGCTCATGGGGGCGGTTACTATCAATTGGCAATATCCAGTCCTTGACAGGCTCATGTGGGCAGCTACTAGCAATTGATAATATCCTGCAATAGATTTGCTATATGCAGTCTTAGGTGGGCTAAAGGGGACAGCAACTAGTAATTGGCAATATCCTGGGATACACGGGCTCATGAGGGCAACTACTAGCAATTGGTAAGATCCTGTCCTAGTTTTGCAATATGCAGTCCTAGATGGGCTAATGGGCGCAGCTACTAGCTCTTGGCAGTATCCAATCCAAGATGGGGTCATGAGGAGAGCTACAAGCAATTGGTAATATCCCGTTCTAGATAGGCTCGTGGGGGCAGCTACTAGCAATCTGGAAAAATCCAGTCGTAGACGGGATCCTGGGGGCACCTGCTTGCAATTGGCAATATCCACGCCAAGACGGGCTCAAGAGGGCAGCTCCTAGAAATTGGCAATATCCAGTCCCAAACGGGCTGATAAGAGCAGCTACTAGAAATTGGCAATATCCAGTCCTAGACGGGCTCATGTCGGCAGCTACTAGCAATTGTCAATATGCAGTCCTAGGTGGGCTCATAGGGCTGCTACTAGCAATTGGTAATAACCCGTCCTAGATGGGCTCATGGGAGAGCTACTAGCAATTGGAAATATTCAGTCCTGGGGGAAGTTACTAGCAATTTTCAATATCCAGTCCTAGAGGGGCTCATGAGGGCATCTACTATCAATTAGTAATATACTGCCGTAGATTTGCAATATGCAGTCCTAGATGGGCTAATGGGGGCAGCTACTAGCAGTTGGCAATATCCAGTCCTAGACGAGCTCATGGGGTACCTACTGGCAATTGGCAATATCCAGGCATATACGAGCTTATGGCGGTAGCTACTAGCAATTGGTAATATCCTGTCCTAGCTTTGCAATATCCAGTCCTAGATGGGCTCATGGGGGCAGCTACTAGCAATTGGAAATATCCAGGCCTAGATGGACTCATTGGGGCAGCTGCTAGCAATTGGAAATTTGCAGTCCTAGGTGGGCTCATTGGGGTAGCTACTAGCAATCGGTAATATCCCTTCTTAGAGGCGTTAATGGCCACAGCTACTCCGATACGGGCTCATGAGGGCAGCTAAAATCAACTGGTAATATCCTGCCCTAAATTTGCCATATGCAGCCCTAGATGGGCTCATGAGGGCATCTACTATCAATTAGTAATATACTGCCGTAGATTTGCAATATGCAGTCCTAGATGGGCTAATGGGGGCAGCTACTAGCAGTTGGCAATATCCAGTCCTAGACGAGCTCATGGGGTACCTACTGGCAATTGGCAATATCCAGGCATATACGAGCTTATGGCGGTAGCTACTAGCAATTGGTAATATCCTGTCCTAGCTTTGCAATATCCAGTCCTAGATGGGCTCATGGGGGCAGCTACTAGCAATTGGAAATATCCAGGCCTAGATGGACTCATTGGGGCAGCTGCTAGCAATTGGAAATTTGCAGTCCTAGGTGGGCTCATTGGGGTAGCTACTAGCAATCGGTAATATCCCTTCTTAGAGGCGTTAATGGCCACAGCTACTCCGATACGGGCTCATGAGGGCAGCTAAAATCAACTGGTAATATCCTGCCCTAAATTTGCCATATGCAGCCCTAGATGGGCTAATGGGGGCAGCTACTAAAATAGCAATATCCAGTGCTAGACGGGCTCATGGGCGCAGCTGCTAGCAATTAGCAGTATCCAGTCCCAGATAGGCTCATGAGGAGAGCTACAAGCAATTGGTAATATCCCGTCCTGGATAGACTCATGGGGGCAGCTACTAGCAATTGGAAATATCCAGGCGTAGACGGGCTTCTGGGAGCAGCGACTAGGAATTGGCAATATCCAGTCCTAGACGGGCTCTTGGGGGCACCTACTAGCAATTGGCAATATCCAGGAATATACGGGCTCATGACGGCAGCTACTAGCAATTGGTAATATCCTGGCCTAGGTTTGCAATATCCAGTCCTAGATGGGCTCATGGGGGCAGCTACTAGCAATTGGAAATATCCAAGCCTAGACGGGCTCATGAGGGCAGCTCCTAGAAATTCGGAAATTTCCAGTCGTAGACGTGCTCCTGGGGGAACCTATTAGCAATTGGCAATTTCCAATTCTAGACGGGCTCATTGGGGCAGCTACTAGCAATTGGCAATATCCAGTCCTAGAGGGGCTCATGGGGACAGCATCTAGCAACTTGCAATATCCAGTCCTAGACGGGCTTATAGGGGCAGCTACTCGCAATTGGTAATATCCAGCCCTAGATTTGCAATATCCAGTCCTAGATTGGCTCATGGGGGGAGCTACTTGCAATTTGCAATATGCTGCCCTAGAATTGCAATATGCAGTCTTGATGGGCTAATGGGGGCAGCTACTAGAAATAGTCAATATCCAGTGTTAATAGGCTCATGGCGGCAGCTACTAGCAATTGCCAATATCCAGTCCTAGACGAGCTCATGTTGGTAGCTACTACCCATTGGCAATACCAAGTCCTAGACGGGCTCATGGGAGCAGCTACTAGCAATTGGCAGTATCCAGTCCTAGATGTGCTCATGAGGGGAGTTACAATAAACCGTCCTAGATGGGCTTATGGGGGCAGCTACTAGCAATTGGAAATATGCAGTTGTAGACGGGCTTCTGGGGGCAGCTACTAGCAATTGGCAGTATCCAGTCCTAGATGTGCTCATGAGGAAAGCTACAAGCAATTGGCAATGTGCAGTCCTAGGTGTGCTCATAGGGGCAACTACAAGCAATTGGGAATATCCCGCCCTAGATAGGCTCATGGGGGCAGCTACTAGCAATTGGAAATATCCATGCCTAGCTTGGCTCATGGGGGGCGCTACAATCAATTGGTAATCTCCTGACCTAGATTTGCCATATGCAGTCCTAGATGGGCTAATGGGGGCAGCTACTAGCAATTGGCAATACTTCGTCCTAGACAGGCTCATGAGGAGAGCTTCAATAACCTGTCCTAGATGGGCTCATGGGGGCAGCTACTAGCAATTGGAAATATGCAGTTGTTTACGGGCTTCTGGGGGCAGCTACTAGCAATTGGCAGTATCCAGTCCTAGACGGGCTCATGGGGGCATTTACTAGCATTATGATATATCGAGTCCTAGACGGGCTCATAGGGGCAGCTACTAGCAATTGGCAATATCCAGTCCTAGACGAGCTCATATGGGCAGCTGCTAGCAATTGGAAATTTGCAGTCCTAGGTGGGCTCATAGGGGTAGCTAGTAGCAATCGGTAATATCCCTTCTTAGTGGCGATAATGGCCACAGCTGCTCCGATACGGGCTCATGAGGGCAGCTACAATCAACTGGTAATATCCTGCCCTACATTTGCCATATGCAGTCCTAGATGGGCTAATGGGGGCAGCTACTAAAATAGCAATATCCAGTCCTAGACGGGCTCATGGGCGCAGCTGCTAGCAATTAGCAGTATCTAGTCCTAGATGGGCTCATGAGGAGAGCTACAAGCAATTGGTAATATCCCGTCCTGGATGGAGTCATGGGGGCATCTACAAGCATTTGGCAATATCCAGTCGTAGACGGGCACTATGCAAGGTGAAGCCTCTCACGATGATGGCTTCCCTTAGAGTAGGAGGAGCCCAGGCAACCACCCTGGAGGAAGCGGCATCGATGTACGTAGATTTTACATACCCCAGGGATGACCCGTCCCAGGACAGCGAGATAGACGCCATGGTGAGACGCACCACGGTATACCCACCAGGTACCGACCTATGCCCACCATGGGACATATGGGACCTTCGTCTGGCCGTGGAGAAGCAGAGGATCGGGAGAGCTCCGGGACTGGACGGAATAGACGCTGCGGTCCTCAGGAATAGTGTCCCGTACGTTGAGGAGGAGCTCCTCCAGATATTCAATGATTGTTTGGAGAGGGGTCACTTTCCAAGAAAGTGGAGGACCGCAGACTTGAGACTGCTCTACAAGGGAGGGGGGAAGGACAAAGCATCGCCTAAGGCGTACAGGCCGATATGCCTCCTCCCTGTCGTCAGCAAAGTCCTGGAGCAACTGATCGTCACGCGTCTTCGACCGATCCTTAGTGCAGCTAGTCATCCACGGCAATTCGGCTCGACCCGTGGCAAGGGAACCACCGATGCGCTGCTGAGAGTGCGTAGGGACCTGGAGGAGAGAGCGGAGAAATTTGTCATGTTGGTGCTCTTCGACATATCCTCCGCCTTCGACAGTGTATGGTGGCCCTACGTGCTCCAGCGGCTGCAGGAGTTCGACACCCCCAGCAATTTGTACTCCCTCGTTAGTAGTTACCTCAGTAACAGGAGCGTAAACATCAGAGGTAGCTACTGCGAGGTAGAGCGGAGGATAGAGAGAGGCTGTCCGCAGGGCTCTGTCCTGGGTCCGACCCTGTGGAAGCTTGTCTTTGACCAGCTGCTGGGGGAATTGGAGGAGAGAGGGTTCCTTGCCACGGCCTACGTCGACGACCTGGCGGTCATAGTGGCCGAGGGTAGCAGAGCCAGACTGAAAACACATGAGGCGGTGCAGGTGCTAGCCGGAGCGATGCCCCTAGACCTCGTCCTCAAGGAGGACAGAATAAAGTATAATGTTAAGAGGCAGGGGCTCGACGCGCTACCGGAGGGACTCCGTACCAGAATCGGCGAGAACCCCAACCAATGGAAGAAGATATTGAGGGAGGATCCCATCGAAGAGTGGAATGGACGGTGGGTAGGGAGTCAGAAGGGAGCTACCCTAAGGAAGTTCTTCCCCTCCGTCCAAGAAAGGCTGAAGGCAAGATGGGTCCTCCCTGATTACTGGGTCTCGCAGATGCTGACAGGGCATGGAGGTTTCCGGGGGAAACTACAGGAACATGGAAAGGACATAGACCCCCGGTGCCCCACCTGTGGAGTCCTTGAGACTGCAGAGCACGTGATCGTGTCCTGCACCGCAGTAGAAGGACACCGAGCCAGGTTGTCGAGAAGTACCGGGATCTTCGCCCTCGCCGAGTCGGACTTCCCCCGTCTGATGGAGGAACAGGTGTACCCCTTCTTCAAGGACTTCGTGTACGGGTGGAAGGAGGTGGTGGGTCCTGAGCACTTGGGAAGGGCCAGACCACCCGACTTCGGCGAGCTTCATGATGGTTGATGCACCCTGGAGGAGATGGGATCCGGACGGATGCAGCGGACCGGGAAGGCTGGACCAGCTTCCGGACGGATGCAGCTTGAGACAGAATCCGGACGGATGCAGTGGACAAGGAGGGCTGGACCGGTATCCGGGCGGATCCGGACAGATGAAGAGCGCCAGGATGGCTAGCCACGCCGCCCGGCAGAGGATAAGGTGCAGCCCTAAGGTACGCAACCGCGCACTGGGCTGCTCCACAGTAGCGGATAATAAGGTGCAGCCCTAAGGTGTGAACGCGCACCGGGCTGCACCATAGTAGCAGGATTCATTGTCCCCATAAATAAATGTAAAATAAGATATTAAATAAATGAGCAGTTTATTGGTGGTAGTGGCATACGCTTACCCCAGCGTTATACCCCACTGCCGCCACGACCCCGTATGACCGAAAGGTCGGGCTTCTGGGGGCAGCTACTAGCAATTGGCAATATCCTGTCCTAGACGGTCTCATGGGGGCAGCTACTAGCAATTTGCAATATCCAGTCCTAGACGGGCTCATGGGGGCAGCAACTAGCAATTGGTAATATCCTGTCCTAGATTTGCAATATCCAGTCCTAGAGGGGCTCATGAGGACATCTACTATCAATTTGTAATATCCTGCCCTAGATTTGCAATATGCAGTCCTAGATGGGCTAATGGGGGCTGCTACTAGCAATTGGCAATACATAGTCCTAGACGGGCTCATGGGCGCAGTTGCTAGCATTTGGCAGTATCCAGTCCTAGATGGGCTCTTGTGGAGAGCTACAAGCAATTGGTAATATCCCGTCCTTGATGGGCTCATGGGGGCAGCTACTAGCAATTGGTAATACCAGTCGTAGACGGGCTCATGGGGGCACCTACTAGTCATTGGCAGTATCCAGTCCTAGATGTGCTCATGAGGAGAGCTACAATCGTCCTAGATGGGCTCATGGGGGCAGCTACTAGCAATTGGAAATATGCAGTTGTAGACGGGCTTCTGGGGGCAGCTACTAGCAATTGGCAGTATCCAGTCCTAGATGTGCTCATGAGGAAAGCTTCAAGCAATTGGTAATATGCAGTCCTAGGTGTGCTCATAGGGGCAGCTACTAAAATTGGCAGTATCCAGTCCTAGATGGGATCATGAGAAGAGCTACAAGCAATTGGTAGTATCCCGTCCTAGAGGGGATAATGGCGGCAGCAACTAGCAATTGGCAATATCCAGTCCTAGCCGGGCTCATGGGGGCAGCTACAAGCATTTGGCAATATCCAGTCGTAGACGGGCTTCTGGGGGCAGCTACTAGCAATTGGCAATATCCTGTCCTAGACGGTCTCATGGGGGCAGCTACTAGCAATTTGCAATATCCTGTCCTAGACGGGCTCATGGGGGCAGCTCCTACCAATTGGTAATATCCTGTCCTAGATTTGCAATATCCAGTCCTAGAGGGGCTCATGAGGGCTGCTACTAGCAATTGGCAATACATAGTCCTAGACGGGCTCATGGGCGCAGTTGCTAGCATTTGGCAGTATCCAGTCCTAGATGGGCTCTTGTGGAGAGCTACAAGCAATTGGTAATACCCCGTCCTTGATGGGCTCATGGGGGCAGCTACTAGCAATTGGTAATATCCAGTCGTAGACGGGCTCATGGGGACACCTACTAGCAATTTACAATATCCAGGCCTAGACGGGTTCATGGGGGCAGCTACGAGCAATTGGTAATATCCAGCCCTAGATTTGCAATATCCGGTCCTAGAGGGGCTCATGGGGGCAGCTACTTGCAATTTGCAATATCCTGCCCTAGATTTGCAATATGCAGTCTTTAATGTTCTAATGGAGACAGCAACTAGCAATTGGCAATATCCAGTCCTAGTCGGGCTCATGGGGGCACCTACTAGCAATTGGCAATATCCAGGTATATATAGGCTCATGACGGCAGCTACTAGCAATTGGTAATATCCTGCACTAGATTTGCAATATCCAGTCCTAGACGAGCTCATGGGGCAGGAACCAGCAATTGGCAATATCCAGTCCTAGACGGGCTCATAGGGACAACTACTAGAAATAGTCAATATCCCGTCCTAGATGGGCTCATGGGAGCAGCTACTTGCAATTTGCAATATCCAGTCCTAGACAGGAGTATGGGGGCAGCTTCTAGCAATTGGCAATATCCAGTCCTAGACTGGCTCATGATGGCAGCTACTGGCAATTGGCTATATGCAGTCCTAGGTGGGCTCATAGGGAGAGCTACTAGCAATTGGTAATATCCAATCCTAGATAGGCTCATGGGGTCAAACAGTCTGGATTCCGCTTCTGGATTCCCACTCTTTCGCTGTGGAAAAACCGTCAGCACTATTGTCACCTAAATTCACAATCCACGTCACTATCCTGTTAACTTCGACGGTTTAAAAAATCTTTTACGTAGCTATTGAATTTCAATAGTAGGACCGGTTAAGCGCGGAGACTATGTTGCTTTTCCAACTAACCTGACCGAACTCCAACTTCAACAGTATTAGTAAATCAAAATTCGCATGTACGTTTAAAAATCCGTTAGGAAATTCTGAAACAGCGTCCTTAAATACTAAATAAACGATACCAATACCAATAAGATTGTCTAACTGTAATGCTCTCTCAAACGCACTTGCTCGATCAAGCATCCTTCTCTAAAACGGAATCGGAACACTTGAAAACTTAGCAAACGATCCATTTATTAACAGTTACTGTAATTTTAAATGTAATTTCTAGAAATTGTATAGAAGTGAAATGTGTCCACCAGACTACTTCACTTGGCTTCACCAGTATGATACAATGTTGTGTATGGATACAAAATTATGAGGGAAGAAGATCTGCAGCCTAGTAACTATGGAAGAAAGGAATAGGTCGGAGTTCCTGACGGGTCAACTACGAGCGGATACGTCGCCTTTCCTAGCTGGATTGAGGAACGGAGAAGCGGTAGTTGCAGCGGTTGCCACATTACAAAAGTACTCTCAGGAGGCTAATCGACGGTTGAATTTATCAAGTGAGCAAATCTCACAGTGCAGGATAATTTTAAATATATAGATATTTTAGCATATAATGTATCGCCTTAAAGCTTAATTAAAGAATTATGATTTTTTGATTTTTTTTTTTTTTAAATATTAGATATTTTGTCTGTTTGAAACTTTGGTAACAGAAATTAGTATAGATATTTTATTCAATATTTTTCTGACTATAAATTAATCTGGAAGCTAGCAACAAAACACTCTAGGTTCGGCAGAGGTAGTGGGGAGGGGAGGGAGTGATGGCATGTAGGAGAAATCTTATGGCAGACGGATACCATGGTTTTTTTGTTATTAATAATCAGGATATAGTTTGTATAAAGACGAATGATGAAATAATTAATTTAACTCCTCTCTATCTAAATTGTAACCACTGGGTTGAGCAGTTTGCGGAGTTAGAGAACTTTTTCACTGATATAGATTGTTCAAAATCTGCAATATTAGGGGACTGGAACGCGCGTAAAGGCGAACGGCAGATCAGTGCAATAACGAACAGTAGAAGTTTGATTAATTTAATGGAAAAAGAAAATGTCTAAAGATAAAAAATGTAACGGCGAAGGAATTAAAGTTCTAGATGCTTGTGACAATAATGGTTTGATTTTGTTGTACGGACTGACTAGTGGAGATGAAGAATGAGAGTTTACATTTATTACTAGGAGGGGTAGCTCTGTAATTGATCTGTGCGCGGAAAACATTTAATTACTAGATCAAGTTATAGATTTTAAAGTGGTTGCGCGGCCGTTTTCTCAGCATTTAACAATCAATTCAACATTAAATTTGGGGCTCGGTTGTAAATGAGGAAAATGTTATTAATGCACAAAATGATGTGGAACGTAGCCCGGAAAAGTGAGTATAAAACGGAATTAGAGGACATAATAAATATTATTTCCAAACAAAAATTTAATATAAATTTTATGGTTCTAAATTATTTCATAATGAACGGTACAAAAAAAGTAAATAATTTTAATAATAATAACTGAAACGATCCTAAAGCAAATATAAAACAGCCAAAATTAAGATCTCTTCTCTTTATCCTTTTGAACATATTTAGAAAAACAAATGTAAGAGTAATAAAGGATAATATTCTGGGTGTCAAAGGATTACAAAAGTATTTGTTTGAAAACAAAAAAAAAAGAAGGAATGTTCGCTTAGCCTATCTACAAAATTGGGGGTAGATTCGAAAAAGCAACAAGGCACCCGAGCGAATTCCCTGCGAATTTTATGAAGAAGCCAGAAATTTTTCTAAAGATTCTACTCAAACCTTTCAATAATTGCTTTAATTTAGGAGAATTTCCGACAAGTTTTGGGAAGATTATAGTATATCCTCCCCTGCACAAAAAAGGCTGCATTTGTGACCCCAATAATTATCTTGCGATATCGTTCATAAATGCTGTAGAAAAACTATGCTGGCCTTCTCCCTCAAAGACATACAAATTGGGCGGAGATGAATAATGTAATTGATTAAAAACAAGCAGGTTTAAGGCGAACTTACAGTACGATTGACAACATTTTTGTTTTGTATTATTTAGTCGAACAACGATTGTAGGTTAAGGGAGAAAATATCTATTGTCTTTTTATTGATAAAGTTTATTAATTAAGTCCCTGTCGATACGGTCGATCGGACTTTTCTTTTTTGTAAACTGGGCTCTATAGGAGTGTGGCGTAAATTAATTAATACATAGATTAAAAAAATTATACATGGAAACAAAAGTAGTAGTATGGACACAAGAAGGTATTTCTAGCGAATTTGTCATGGTAAAGGGATTGAGATAAGGATGTTCTTTGAGTCCAACTCTCTTCTCGCTTTTTATTAATAGTAGTTAGAACTAAAATAAACTCGCTGCTATTTGCAGATGATATTGCACTGTTTACGGACTCACCATTAAAATTAAGAGAAATATTGTCTAAATTGGAGGAGTATTTAGACAAATGGAAACTAGAGCTGAATGTGTCAAAATCTAACATAATGATTTTTAGTCAAGAGATAGGGAGAATGTCAAAAATAAAATATAAACGGTGGTATAAAGGGGAGGAAGTATAAATATTTGGGATTGACGCGTTTTGATTAATTATCGTTACTGCAACATTTCAAGGAAAATGTTCAGATGGCCAAGTTGGATATAAATAGTGTCTGGGGTAATGTGTTCGGTAGCAGGTATGTGAGTAGCGTTCTGGCTGTCGATGAAGAAGGACCTACGTCTGGCCGTTCCGTGGGATTATCCCCACCCATTGTAGTTTTACTTAGAGCTCAGTCTGCTCCTGGACACCGGTGAGGTAAGGCGTGTTTTTTAACTTGTCTGTGGTTATCGGTGTGCTGGCGCGAGTGAGTACGCGTGGGTGATTCCCGAGGGACACTAAGTGGCGAATCGGGACGCCCGGAGGACAGGAGGGTCAAAAAATTTATAACTTTTTTCACCCGTTATAGGGTTTATTTTGTTTTTTGTGTTTTTAATTTTATTTGACTTTTGGTGAGCGCTGGACAGGTCATTTGACCGAAAATAGTTATTAGTTAGACTAAGTGCGGAAAGGTGAAAACCACGCGCGGAAAGTGCACAGTTAAAAACCTTTTTTTGAAACCCCAATTTTACGTAATTTATTACGTAAATGGGAGATTCTGAAACTCCGGTCGAGGGCCGAAAAATACTGAGATTTTGTTGATGGATCAGAAAGAAGAGCCACCAAAACCACAAAGGGTGGTCAAAATGGCAGCTAACATGGACCTCGAGAACAAAATGGCGGCGGTTAAATCCACAAATTCTCATGGTGGCGTGGTCAGGACCTACACCTCGACGGACGTGGAGTCCTCTAAGGATACGGACGAGGAGACGGGGGCCGAGGAGAACCAGGGTCCAAAGGTTACCCCTCAGAACCTGAGAAGATCCAAAAGGGCCCAAAACGAAATCCCCCCATCGCGAGAGGAAGATGAGGATAGACCTTCCTCGAAGGCATATAAAGCAGCGGAGGGCATGAGGAAGTAACTCCGAAAAAGGACTAAGTGTACCCTAGATCAGCAGGCCTACTTGAACGGGAGGGTCACGGAGATGAGAGACATGATCGTGGCCCTCGAAGAGAAGTGGAGAGGAGTTCCCCAGCTCGTGAAACACGTGGTTAGAGAGGCTTTAGCCACGGATTATCTCCACGAGGTCATAGGACTTAAGGTTTCGGCGGTAGTTGCCCCGATGGTGGCAAACTCTATAAGTGAAGCCGTTGGAGCCACTTACTTACCCACTTACCACTTACCCCAACTGTGCACAGGGTCGACAGGATTATCGATACCCTAAAGCTGTCAAAGGAGGAGACCCAAATTTTGAAGCACACAGCCCAGACCCGGGCAGAAGAGAGAAAGGGGAAAGGGAAGGAGCCTGGAAGATTGGCGGGCCCATCTATGTAGCAGGTGGTACATTCTCCTAGGGCCCAGAAAGAAGAGAAGGAAATGGTTAGACGAGTGACTTTGGTCACGGAAACAACCGAAGAGGAAGAGGAGCAGCCGTGGACAGAGGCGAAGAATAGAAGGCCGAGACCCAGGGTTAGGGCCGAAGAGGACAGGGAGAGGAAGGAGAAAGTTCCCAGAAGGAAGACATTTGCGGATGTTCTGGGAAAATTGGCCCTAAAGTCGGTCCCCAAACCCCAAGAGGAGATAGTCACCTACATCACGGTGAAGGGGAATGGGACCGATGGTGACTGGTCCCCCAGCAGGATCTATGGACAGCTGCCGACAAAGGAGGAGCTTGAGGCCTTAGGGGCCACAGCAAAAATTGAAAAAGTTACCAGGTCTGGTGCCGTCCTGGTAAGGACGGAAGGGGCCGACCAGGCCAGAAAAATCTTAACTTGGGGCAAAATGGCGGAAAAGGGGCTCGAGGTAAGCCTTGCCAAGACTAGGTGGCCCCGAATAGAGGTGAGAAAGGTTCTCAAACACTGGGAGGAAGGGGCCCTGGAGAGATACCTGTGGGGAAAGATCCCACAGGTTAAGTGTGAGGAGAAAGAAAGGAGGGGGTGGATGAGACCCTGTTTCTCCACCCCAGTGAGAAGTGGACTTACGAGGAGTTGGGTGATGGAGACCCACCCATCCATCAGGCTGGCATTAATGGAGCTGACGGAGAAGGACGTCAGCGGAGGTTGGTGGAGCCTCTCCATGAGAGACTACCTCGACCCCCCGCTCTGCCTAAAGTGTCAAGACTATGGCCACCCTGCGAAGTCCTGCAGCAAGGAGATTGCGTGCAGATGGTGCACGGGTACCGGGCATAAGGCAAGTGAGTGCCCGGGGAAGACCAGAGGAGCCGCCCCTTGCTGCAGGAACTGCAAAGCGAAGGGCAGAGAGGGGAAGGACCTCCAGCATTGTGCTGGCAGCAGGGAGTGCCCGATACACCTGGAGATGATGGAGGGGCTGACGAAGAGGACCCGGTATGCGTAGGCTGCAGATCCTGCAGGTCAACATGGGCCGAAGACGAATGGTCGCGGATGAGTTACGTACTCTCGCCCGGAACGTTGACATCATGGCGATAGAGAAGCCATGTTGTCGGAAGAATGTGGTCGTTGGATTTGGTGTTGCGTCGAGGATTGTCGCTATGAGCGGTGGAGAGAGGAGGCCCAGAGCGGTAATAGTGATTGTCAATCCTGCCCTCGACGTGATGGAACTGAAGAACTTCACCACGGCAGATCAGGCGGCATGCTATGTAAGATGGGGCGGTATCACGTTCGCCCTCGTGTCCACCTACATGCCGCCGAGACCGGCTGACGCCGAGGATAGTCTAGCTGCCGTGGAGGCTGTCGCGCAAAGGTATAGAAACGCGATAGTCTGTTCTTACACCAATTCGTGGAGCACGGCCTGGGGTTCAGTGCGCACAGACGCCAGAGGGAGAGCAGTAGAAAAGAGCCTGGCGAGGTGTCAACTCGTGATCGTTAACGAGACCTCTGGCCCACATTTGTTGGAGCGAGGGGTCAGAGCTGGATAGACGTGACACTCGCCACGGCTACAATGGCGCGGCGCATTGCGGACTGGACCCAAGATCTGACACGAGCTCCGACCACCGGGTCATTGCCTTCAGTGTGGTGCAGGAGGAAGGCGAGAACGCCCTAGAAGTGGAAAAGGGCTTCGTGACCCGATCGGCGGACTGGAGGGCCTTCTCCAGTGAACTGGAGGGTGTACTCGCGGATAGAGACTGGGAGGAGATAGCGCCGATGGAGGTAGAGTTAGATATTGACCACAGGGTGGCAATGCTGACGGGCGCTATCACGGAAGCGGCCGAAGGGCGAGAGTACGTCCGGTCCCATGGTGGACGCCGGTCCTGACCCAACTGAAGAGGGAGTATTACAGGGCAAGGCGTAGGTACCAGGAGTGCAGAGACGACGAGTCGAGACCTGCACTCCGCGAAGAGACTAAGCGTAGGTATATGGTGTACCGAAACGGCGTGCGTCACTAGAAGAAAAGGTCCTGGGACGAATTCATCGTTGAAGAGACGGAGAAGAACCCTTGGGGAATACCGTACAGGGTGGCATTGGGCAAGGTGAAGTCTCTCACGATGATGGCTTCCCTGAGAGTAGGAGGAGCCCAAGCAACCACCCTTGGCGTCTATCTCGCTGTCCCAGGACAGCGAGATAGACGCCATGGTGAGACGCACCACGGTATACCCACCAGGTACTGACATATGCCCACCATGGGACATATGGGACCTTCGTCTGGACGTGGAGAAGCAGAGGATCGGGAGAGCTCCGGGACAGGACGGAATAGACGCTGCGGTCCTCAGGAATAGTGCCCCGTACGTTGAGGAAGAGCTCCTCCAGATATTCAATGATTGTTTGGAGAGGGGTCACTTTCCAAGCAAGTGGAAGACCACTGACTTGAGACTGCTCTACAAGGGAGGAGGGAAGGACAAAGAATCGCCTAAGGCGTACAGACCGATATGCCTCCTCCCTGTCGTCAGCAAAGTCCTGGAGTATCTGATCGTCACACGTCTTCGCCCGATCCTCAGTGCAGCTAGTCATCCACGGCAAAAAAAAAAAAAAAAAAAGGTGGCCAGAGAGTGAGGATGGGTGAGGAGGTGACGTACTTAGGAGTGAAGATGAGGAGAAGATTCGACGTCACCCCTCACCTAGACTACCTGAAGGATAGGGTGACCCGGTCTATAAATGGCTTGTACAGGATTGGGGGTGCGTTCTGGGGCATCAGATACCCAGCTACAATGACCATTTACAAGGGGGTGGTCATGGGTATCGAGGTACGCATCCCCAGCATGGAGCCAAAACCTCACGCAGTTGCAGAGGAAGAGGCTGGCGACGATCCAGAGACTGGCTCTGCTTAGGGTCACTAAGACATACAGAACGGTGTCGCATGAGGCGGTGCAGGTGCTAGCCGGAGCGAAGCCCCTGGACCTCGTCCTCAAGGAGGACAGAATAAAGTATAATGTGAAGAGGCAGGGGCTCGACGCGCTTCCGGAGGGACTCCGTAACAGAGTTGGCGACACCCCCAACCAATGGAAGAAGATTCTGAGGGAGGATACCATCGAGGAATGGAACAGACGGTGGGTAGGTAGTCAGAAGGGAGCTACCTTGAGGAAGTTCTTCCCCACCGTCCAAGCAAGATTGAAGGCGAGATGGGTCCTCCCTTATTACTGGGTCTCGCAGATGGTGACAGGGCATGGAGGTTTCCGGGGGAAACTGCACGACCATGGAAAAGACATAGACCCCCGGTGCCCCACCTGTGGAGTCCCTGAAACAGCAGAATACGTCATCGTATCCTGCACCGCAGTAGAAGGACACCGTGCCAGGCTTGCCGAGAAATCTTCGTCCTCGCCGAGTCGGACTTCCCCCGTCTGATGGAGGAAGAAGCGTACCCCTTCTTCAAGGAGTTCATATACGGGTGGAAGGAGGTGGTGGGCCCTGAACACTTCACACTGGGAAGGGCCAGACCACCCGACGTCGGCGAGCCTGAGGATGGTTGATGGGATCCGGACGGAATCAGCGGACCGGGTAGGCTGGACCAGTATCCGGACGGATGGAGTTGAAGATGGGATAAGGACGGATGCGGCTGACCAGGAGGGCTGGACGGCACCGGATGGATGACTAGGATAAGGTGCAGCCCTAAGGTGCGCAACAGTGCACCGGGCTGCTCCACAGTAGCGGACAAGGTGCAGCCATAAAGTGTGCAAACTTACACCGGGCTGCATCACAGTAGCAGGATTATTGTTCCCAAAAATAAATGATCCTCATTGAATATTGTACAATAAGAGAATAAAATAAAAGCGTAGTTCATTGGTGGCAGTGGCACACGCTACCCCAGCGTAATACCCCGCTGCCGCCACGACCCCGTATGACCGAAAGGTCAGGTAGGGGAGAAAAAAAAAAGAAAAAAAAAAGGTAGCAGG
Source organism: Rhaphigaster nebulosa (assembly GCA_948150685.1). NCBI lineage: Eukaryota > Metazoa > Arthropoda > Insecta > Hemiptera > Pentatomidae > Rhaphigaster > Rhaphigaster nebulosa. The sequence continues at coordinate 2,331,511 of OX411307.1, forward strand.
TATGTTCCAGTATCATCGAAATACAGGGTGTTTCAATCGGTGGTTAGATCCGTTATATGCTATGGTATGCAATTCTTGGGATACTATAATTTCCAACAAGTGGAATGCATTCATAGGTTGTTTATAAAGAAGCATTTCCACCTACCAAGGAATATCTCTAACTATATGCTATATTCGGAAACGGACAGAGACCTATTGTTCTTTTTTACCTTACAGTTGCATTTAGATTGCATCATAAAAAATTTAAAATATGATAATTGCCGATTACCAACTATTTTAGCACTAGAAGGTATAAAAAACAAATATAATAGCTGGTATAATGAATGGATAAAATTAGCCGATAGTTTAGACTGTACACTCGATAGTGATTTTGTGTCTGTGGAAAGATGGGAGTGTCAAAGGCATACGGTAATTGATAAAGAAAAGGGAAATTTCAAAAAAGAATTACTGATAACAGTAATGGGTGCTGAGTATCTGTGTGTAATAGCAAGGAAGATTAAAACATGCTTTATTTAGTAAGCAGATGTTCCATTTTAATTCACATAGAAAAAATATTTTGGAGTAAGTGGATTAACAGAAGAGGAATTGATAGAGATATTAAATGGAAGTTGTTGGCATAAGTTATTTATGCATATGAAATGCGCTTATAACTATGGAAAATTTTTAATAAGTGATTTCAATTACAACTACATAGAATTAGTATAGGCAGGGCCAGTTTTAAAATCCATATTTTGGTTTTTGTTTATATTTAGTGTTGCCTTCAGTTAAGATTAATACTATACAGTATGTATAATTTATATTATGCTACTTATTGTAAGATATCTAAAATGTAAAGTTGTATTTGTTATTATTTTTATTTTCGGCAATGCACGTAGACCAACTTCCTGGCAGAGAGTATATCCATACCAGTATCGGGTGTTTTAAAAATAATGTAGATGAATAAGAGTATTATGTTAATAAAACACGTTTATCTATCTATCTATCTACTATTGAAGTTGTCTTTGATATAGAGTAGTTCACAAGGTTTGCATGGGTTCTGATTCGGTTTTTTTGAAAGGGATTTTTGATAGGCCAAACAGTACAGGTATCGTTTATTAGGTTTTAAAGAGGCTATTTCGGAATTTACTATGGGATTTTTTTTTTATCGCACATGCGCATTTTAATTTGTTGTTACTCTTGAGGTGGCACCAGTACTAGCATGGAGCCGAAGACAGAAGGAGTCGGATGGGTCCATGGCTGAACATTGAAAAGCAGAGCTGGAGACCAGCAGGAAAGCTGATGAATTGTGAGGGGCAGATAGGGCTCCTCAGCCGTAGGGGAGGCAACCTATCTTAGGAACCCCGGATTCCGACACAAGCCCATTATCCCTGGGCATGGGGCTTCCATCAATGGGCAATCACCCGTATGGAGCATAATTGATACAAAATAAAAAATGCAGCCTCAGATTCGGACAGTATTTCGGTTACAGACAAGGCAGGGACAACCTACGATAGGACTAGGTACGCCACCTGGAATATAAGATCTCTCACAGGAAAGGAAAAGAAGCTAGTTAAAGAAATAAATACGTATGTGGTTGCCTTAAAAGGATTGGGTGAAGTATAGAAAAAGGAAAATAGTCACTAAACATTGCCTGATGAAAATAATATGTTGTGCTCCGGTGTTATTGTGAGAGAATGAGCAATTGAAGGAGTTGCTTTTGTAATGAGCAATGAATTGTAGAAGAGAGTTGAATTATGGTAATTAATTTCATCCAGAATAATCGCAATAGCTATTCAGTTATATGTTGGCAAAACCACATTTATACAGGTGTATGCCCCAGTTGAGGATGCAGCAATCTTCGACAGGGTCCAGTTTTACGAAGATCTCCAGAGGGCAGTATATAGTGCAATTAACAAAAACAGAATGATACTGATCTGCGGGGACCTAAACGCTAGAACTGGAAATGATAAAGTTAGTGCGCTTGGAGTAATGGGTGCCTGGGGAAGTGAAAATGTTCAAAACAGGAATTTCCACCAAAACAGATTTATAAAATTCTGCATAGAAAATAATATGCTCGTAGGCAACTCGTTGTTCAATCATAAAACGACCCACAAGGTTACATTTGAGAATAGAAGAGAACAAGGCATGAGGAGGAGTATTATTAAATATTTCATAATTGACCGGGATTTTCGAAGTTTCTTCACCAATATTAAAGTCGTTAGGGGTGCAGAACTAAGAACAGACCACAAGCTACTGATACATTAAAGTCATCAAGCTAAGAAATAGGTTCAGAAAAGCATATAATAGAATAGATGTGAGCAAGCTGAAAATGGAAAATTAACAAGAAGAGTAACGGTCACTGCTTGAAAGTGTCATGGAAATATCATGCTTGCCTTTATGGTCACCCTAGCAACACTGTCAGTTGCTGATGTTTTGCAATAGATGTAGGTTGGAATGTTGTGTTATTATGTGCTTATCAAAGAATAAAGATTTAGTTTCAGATACTAAGTGTTTTTATGATAACCTCATAACAGAAAGTAGCCTCCAGGAATTGAACGGGGAAAGCGAACTGTATATTCTTTGGAACGAAATTGAGAACTGCATACTCAATATTGCTAGTGAAGTGTGTAGAATCCACAAAATAAGACCTTCTACTAAGACAATAAAATAGTGGAATGACGAGGTTAAGCTCAAGAAGGATGCCTGGAAATCATATAGTAGAAAAATCGACCTATTCAGTGGGTATGGGTATATTAAAATGCTAAAATCAGAAACAACGTCAGAATAATAATCAGATCAGCCACGATAAGGACCAGCGAGGAGTTCGGCCATGATCAAGAACAAAGAGAATATCAGAAAATTCTGGCGTTATTCCGAACCTCTGAAACGTAAAAAGTCAAAGCCGGTGTTTTCCTTTTAAGATGCACGTAGGAAGTGATAGAATAAAACGAAATGCTGGAAGTTTGGAGACAGTTCTTCCAGGAACAATTAAGTATGGAAAAATAATCATAGAGACTGCAGTTGCAGAAGGAAAGTTAGAGTGGAAGAGGTTAACCCTAAAGATTTGCATGATGCAATCGAGGAGGAAGAGGTGGAAAAAGCGGTAGCCAAAATTCAGTTGGGAAAAGCTCCGGGACCAAATGGCATAGCCCCAGCATTCAATAAATATGGCGGTAATGGAATGATTAAGAGGCTCCAAATGCTTTACCTTAAGATTTGGGGCCTCAAGCTGTTACCACAAGAACGGGAGAGCAATATCATTATCCCGATACACAAAAAAGACAGCCAAAGTGAATGTTGGAACTATTGGTCAATATGCTTGTTGACAATATCTTGTCACGTCAGTCGTGCGCAAGATATACACAAGAATTTTAGAGTAGCGTCTTAGGACCACATCTTCTCCCTCCGGATGATTGTGGAAAAAGCAGTCTATCTGACATTTCATGATCTGAGAGCCGCTTTCGACTCAGTTGTGAGACAGGATATATGGGATGCACTAATTAGAAGAAGAGTCCCAGCAAACCTGGTGAGTGCTTTTAAATCTGTTTTTTAAGATCGAAAGGCATTGTAAGACTTAATGGACAAGCATCAAAAAGGAGGATAGCCTTAGTCCTCTGCTTTTTATCCTTCTTATGGATGAGATATGGAAGGTGTGTAAGATGAGAACTCTCGTGGATTATTGGAATTTTACAACAGAGCTTGCAAAGACTATGATCCACGCTGACGATATAGTATTGCTGACTTCCAGGAGGCTCTCCAGTCATCATTGGTCGAATGGCATGAAGAATTGCAGTTAAGAAGGTTGCGCATAAATCGGTATAAAAGCGAGGTTATGTGGTTTGGAAAGGATAATATGGAGACTAGGCATATACAAGCAAATACGTATACGTATCTAGGGACAAGCAAATATTGTAAAATAGAAAATACATAGACTATACTATATCAAATCAAACACAATCATAGACAAGCAGGTAGTAAACAGAGAGACAAAACTTAGGCTATTTAAATCGGTGCTCCTTTCAGTGTATGGATCGGAAAGCTGGACAACCCTCGATGAGCATGTAAGCAGGATCACAGCGGCTGAAGTGAGATTTCTCTGAAGAATAGTTGGCAAGAACAAGAGAAATCGTATCTGAAATGACAGGATTCGAGTGGATTTGGGAGTGAGATCAGTGTGTGACACCCTGGAAGATTGGAAGCTAAAATGGTATGGGCACGTCTGCAGGATGGACGATATTCGAAAGGCCTGGTGTTTCTTGGAAGGCAGACGTTCTCGTGGTAGACCCAGGCGTTTGTACTCTGACTACTTTGGAAAACTGACGGCTGCAAGAGTATGTACCATCACGGGGATGAGAAGACTAACCGCCTTTGATGAGAGACCAGTAGGCTAGGTGGACTGGGACTGCGACTCCACGCTTAAAGGCACACAGAAATTAAAAGAAGAAGTTACTCTTGAGTTTTTCTTTCATATAGGTATTGTTTGTTAGGTTTAAGATAGTAAATTCGGAAATAGCCTCCTCGAAAACCTAATAAATGATACCTCTATCAAATAACAAAAATGTCAAACTGTAGTGATTATTCGAAATGCGCTTGCTCGATCCAAAAAAAAATCCAATTCTAATAACGGAATCGGAACCCTCGCAAACCTAGTAAACGCTCTCTATATCAAAGAAAACGTCCACAGTAACACAGTAACATATAATTGAAAGCGCACGCCCAATAAAAAATACGATAGTAAATTCGGAAATAGCGTCCTTGAAATCCTAATAAGCAATATCTATACCAAAAAATGTCAAACTGTAATGGCTGTTCGAAATGCTATTTCTCGATCGAAAATCCATTTCTGAAATCGGAATCAGAACCCTCGCAAACCTAATATACGATGTCTAGTGTAAATCACGGGTTATGGTCATAGTTATGGAACTTGATCAATGCAAAAGAGGGTATCGATTACGCAGTTTGCCAGATGACATTTTTGGTTACATGTCAAGATTCACAAATGCTTGTTCTATTGAGTGTAAAATTGACAAATATGTTGTATTTCCCTTTTATATATATTCAGAATTAACAAACAGGCTACAAATACCAATTATGGGCACGATTTATGGGTTATGGTCATATTAAACATGATAACATAACTTATGTAATGATAACATCACCCACGGGGTTGGGGGAGGAAGAAATGTATATAGAGTACGAGTTGAACGTTTCCAAAACCGTGCACAATGTGAAACGCCAAGTTGAAAAATATAATCAGATACGGTTGGATGGACCAGCTCATAAGGAATCCAACAAAGCCCACTGTCACTGGTACTGGAAAACCTTATAACAGAGAAGTTTCCAGAATTGCTTTCTTCAATCAACCTCAAGCCGCGACATCGTCTAAAAATCTCCAAACAATGAAAGCCATGAGGTGGAATAAATAATGACACTTGTTGAAACTCTAACAGAGCTGGTCTTTCAGTGAATACTGGGCCGTGTGGACTGTTTGCTAAGGACAGAGCAGACCCAAGGCCAAAATTTACCTCGTCACTATGGTGAGATTGCCCGAGGAACTTTATTTTACCATCGTCAGCAGAAGTATGCTACTGATAATGGTACTGGTATAGATGAAGAAACTAGTCGGGAAAGAGGGGCTCGTGGTACTTTCCGACCCCTCCCTCCCATGGCCGCTACCTAAAGTTTGGCGCCCCATAAAAATTAGAGTGGGAGTTTCAAAATCCATTGCTCGGGACTTCCGATAAATTAATATTAGCTGACCCAGGTGGGAATCGAACCCACACCGTTCCGAACTGGTCACCCTGGGACTCTTGCTCTTATGTGCTCGAATTGGCTTAATAAAGTTGTTGGAAGTTGAAGACAGTACTTATTGATTACTTTGTAGCAGGGTCGGATCTAAGAGGGGGGCAAAGGGGACACTTGCCCCGGGAGGCAGATTTAAGAGGGCGGAAAATTTCGAGCGGAATTTTAGTTTGAAGTTAAGTTAAATAATATTTGTTCCCGATTCTTTATTGTTTTGACCTTTCAATAAAATAATCTAATGTTATAGGAAGATACTATTTATTTCGAAATATATATTGACAATACTAATACTACTATTAGAAAGTGTTGACTTTTATTGGACTGAGGAGGGGCGGGAGTCATAGACTGTCTTCAACTTCCAACAACTTTATTAAGCCAATTCCTGTTTAACTGATGATTTGGCCTATCTCTTAACTTGATCTCTAACCAGTTATTTTAACGCTACCGCCGGGAGTTTCCATAGGTCATTCCCAAGGTCTTTGCAGGTTTTCTATTAGCACTGATTTTCCCAAGTCGGGAAAATTTCATGTTTTAAGTTGACTATTTATTCATATAATAAATTGAACTAACTATTTAATTATTTCTTTCAATCAAAATATTTTCTCTTTCCATATCCTCAATACATAGCAATATTAATAATTTACCAAATACTAGCAACTAATTCCTTCTTGAAAGTAATAAATATGTACAGCTAATTTGAATCAACAATTTATCAAAATAATAAATAAAATAAGGAAAAAATAACAAGTACTGGAAGGAACTAGAACTTTCTACAGGATGACAAAAGACTCTTGGCTTGCGTTTTCGCTCATGCCGAAATGTGCCTAAGCTACCCGACGTCCATAATTGTCCCACATTTAGTTTCCTTCTACCAGTTCATTCATTTTAATAAGTTGAAGAAGCAGAGTGTAAAGTTCACGATAAGCAGATTTTTCTTGAAAAACTGAAAGCATTCCAAGTTTGACGCTCTGGAAAGCGGTTGTCGTAGTTGAAAATTTAACTGGCTCTTTTTTGTAGGTGGTATTAAGCTGAACAATTATTGTTTGAAACACGATTAAATATATATTTCCTGAAAAAATACCCCACTTTCATCAAGTTTTTTTCTTAAAATGCCGAAAATTTCACAGGTTTGACGCTTTTTGTAGGTGATCTAAAGCTGAAAGTAATTTTGATTTCCGGATCATTAAATTCGTCATCTAACGTAAATATCGTAAGAACTGAGTGTATAGTTCGTGAAAAGCAGATTTTTCTTGAAATACCGAAAATTTCATAGTATTACGGGGCGTAGGCCAATTATCGTTAGTTTTAGATTCAAAATTAAGAGGAAATTTTTTGCAGGAAATTTTTAGGGAAACAACTATTGTTTGAACCGTTTTTCGATAAAATGCATATTTCCTGAAAAAATGTTTTTACAGTATTTTGGCTAAAATTATAATAATGCTATCGATTTCGATTTACAGATTATGATATTCATAATCCACGCAAAAAACAAAAACAAAAAAAACGAAAACAAATTACTCTTACGGACTTTATCGCAGAAGTGAGCCAATTTTACCCAGTAACTGCTAGACTATACCTGCCGATTCTTTGAAGCTTCTAAATCAGGATTCCCTAACCTAAACTTTTTCTGCCTGAGGCCAATTTTTAGGTTATTTGTCACCATATATTTTTTGTGTTTTTATTCTGTGTGAATTTTTTTTTTTTTATATTATTAATAATATTTGTTAATAATGTTCAGATTTAAGAAGATATTTTGTATTTAAAGTACCATTTAATCCTTGGAAGTGATACTGAAGGTTGCATATTTTCTACAGAAGGTTGTCTCCGGTATCGCAATGCAACTAAACACAACAAACAAACAAATTAATCTGTGAAATTGAAAAAGTAATATGATTCCCACCAGTCGTTTTTATGATTATAGTCTGTTTTCATACTTTTCTAGATAAGAATTAAAAACATATTTAAAACAATATAGGCATTTAAGGTTGATTCTTAGATTTTCTTGATAAAAATTTAAATACTTTTGACTGCATTTAAATAAAAAATATTAATTATACCTTGTATTGATCTTAATAAATGACCAAGATCAACAGTGTTTTTTCGTTGGAAATTTGAAAATTTCAAAAAGAGATAATGACCGCGTGAGTGATGACAATTAGCTTGAATTTACTTCTTCTTTTTTAAGATCTAGAGGCAATGAAATAATTGAAAGGGCAGAAGATGGACTGTATGTACTAGGACCCTCTATGTAGGAAATGATAAATAGGCATTTTAATAAAAATCTATTTATTAATAAATTTTATAAAAATAATTACTATTATTTTATAAAAAATTGCAAGTTGCCACGACTTTTTATTTCAAGACAAAGAACAATTAACTGAATGATCTAAAAAAAATCGGCTGAAACTTATTTGAAGCAGTACACAAACAGAATGATTTTTTAAAAAAAGTTATAGTCTATATCTATATTGTTGTTGAATGCCTACAAGATAAAGGAAAAAAAAATGTTTGCAACCATATTGGTATTTTGACCGATAAGTAAGTGTAAAAGCACATTCAAATAAATTTATAGACACACTTTTCATAAGTATAGATAAATAAACAATTAAAATACTAAGTAGACAATTAGAATTAAATACATTAAGTGCAGGAGAACAACCAACAAATTTTTGGTAACAGTAATTCAAAAATTCATTACTTCACTACCGCAAAATTTTTGTCATTACAGCGCTAATAATTCGGGCGTGGTAATGACACGAGTTGTCAACTTGGTAATAACATGTCCACATATTTTACTCGGTCAAATTAAAATCTAAAAAATATTGTATCTGCAAACTTTGTTACACCCCACGGTAGTCACACTTAAATAATAATGAATGAAATAATTTAAAATTGTAGCATGATAATAAAGGGCGTAGCAACTTATTTTACGATGAAAATGCGCTTATTTAAGCTGCATAATTAAAGTCCATTGTCTGCTTTTGGCTGATCCTTAAGCTCAGGGCTGCCACAACATTCTGAATAAATGTCCTCTCTGTTCCCTTTTTTCAACACTTTATCCCTGAAGTTTTATTTTTTGCGTGGTAAAACCATCAAAATGAGTGAATAAAGTTTGGAAAATACATAAGCATACTTCATTGTTAAAAAAAAAAAATAATAATATGTATATATAGTACCATTTACCATAAGTTACGAAAAATACATTTTTACTAGAAAACTGAGAGTAGGACAGTGGTATACTATTTTAGTACCTTAAGTAATCATAAAATCAAATTATTCTTAAATCTTTTCAGTCTTGGCTCTAATGCGAGAAAGGAAAAACGTATTAGTGACCGTTCTAAGTTTTATTGCTGATTGTTGTTAAGGATGGTATTATACGTATTGTCACTTGGATAATATTACATTTTAACGCTGCCGTGCGGTGTTTGTGTGAAAAATATTTCTACGACAGCCCTTTCTATTGAGTGTAAAGATTGCTTTAAAAATGTTTACATTAACTGTGTTAAATTATTGAAAGAAGATTATGAATTCCTAAACCCAGAGAAAAAGGGGGTGTGATCTGTGCAATTCATCTCGTAGAGCCAGTCAACGGTTGGACTAATGACGGAGGACTTTATGCTTATGGCGTAAAGAGTGCTATCCATGAGCTGAAGGAGCAGCAGACAGCCTTAATTAGAAACTTGAATTAGGCAAGTAATTTACGTAACACTGAGATAAATGATTTAAAACGTGTCTTTAATGAAAAGAATGAGAAAATTAACAGATTAATAGCTGCTGTTAAGAAAATAAGTAGTGAAAATGTCGCATTGTAGTAAGAAATGTGTATATTTAAGTCCCGTCTATATGATGTTGAGCAATACTCACGTTCTAATGATATTGCAATCGATGGAATGCCCGAAGAAAAAGGTGAAGATGTCAATAAAGTAGTTTATGACATAGGCAAAAGAATTGGGCTTAGTGTAGATGAAAAGACATGTGTCACCGACTGAGGTGGATCGTGCCGGTAGGGACCTCGGGGTATATACCTTCCATTCCTGCGGCGGCCGTAAAAGGAAATATTCCTGAAAGAAAGTAGGGCGAAGAAAAACTTCTCGGCGCCTCATGTTGACAGAAATGACGACCACACTATTTGGATAAAGGGTGCCCTCACCCTTGCCCGGAAGAGAAAATATATAACTGGTTTGATCCTTGTCTTTGTTGTATTTTAGTATACTTCCTTAGATCTATATGAGTAATTGTAATTTATCCTCTTACTATGAGAATGTCAATGGTCTAAGAACAAAGTTGCCACATTTGTACAAAAATGTTATATATCATGATTATGACTTGATAGTATTCACGGAAACAAATTTAAATGATCTAATATTGAACGGTGAACTTATGGACCCTAGGTATGTTGTATACAGAGCTGACAGTGGTTTACGTTTGAGAGGGTATTCACTCAATAATATTAAAAATTCCAGAGCAGGAAACTGGATTTAGTGCTGACTAATCTTTCCACATTTTTGAAAAGCAAGAAAAATAATACCGAATTGACTCGCGTTTTTAAGGGAGAGAAATTGCTACTTGAAGAGTTTAATCACCCCCCCTCCCCTCCGTTAGTTTTGGATATTGATTTTCAAAAGCGTACTATATATCTAGTTTACCGTTCATGAGAGAAAGGTATTTTAATTTCAATAAAGTCGATAAAAGCTGTTTGCGGGAAGGAGACTTGTTGACTGGTCCAACTTGTTCTTAGCTAAACATGTAGATGAAGCAGCTGATATTTTGTATGAAAAAATATTCTCAGTTTTCAATAAGCTTATCGGGGAACATGCTCAATTCCCATAGTTACCCTCCTTAGTTTAATTCTGATATAATATAATTAAAAGGATATCATAGGTTAAGATCTGAAAACAGTGCTTCTCACGAAAAATAGTTTAGGATAATTTGAAAGGAAGCAAAATAATTTATTGATATTAATTATAATGAATTCATTGCTAATATTAAAAATTCTATTAAATATAATGTGAAAAATTTGTGGAATTTCGTATCAATAAAAAAAAATAATAGAAACAAATTGGCTGTTATGAAATTAAAAGACAATACGCTTATTGGGCATAGGAGGATTGTTGAGGGTTATCAAGAGCATGCCAAGTCGGTCTATTCGACACAACCTGCTAAATGTGATGTGGCTTTAGGACCTGATGAAGGCTCATACGACTTTTTATCTTTATTACTTATTACTGTAGATGAGATATTAATATCAATATGTAAACCAAATAAGTTTAGATCTGTGAGTCCTGATGGAGTTCCGAATTTTATTTTAATTGATAATAGCGATGTTTTCATTGAGCCATTGCATTTTATTGTTAATATTTTCTTGAAAAATAAGACTCCTGACAATGTTGAAAAAGGCCAGTATTACTCCTGTGTACAAGAATGGGGATGTATCTAATATTGAAAATTATTGGCCTATTTCAATTATACAAGTTTTCTCTAAAGTATATGAAAAACATAATTTTAGTAGTTTATTAGGCGATTTGTCTATTGAACAGTAAGGTATCGAGTATGTTAAGGAAGAAGTTGGTCGGGGGGTGCGGTCAAAAAGTAACACTTTAATAAGTAATACTTATTTATTTATTTTGTGCCTAACTTACTTATTGAAGTGTTACTTTTTGACCGCACCCCCCCCCCCCCGACCAACTTCTCTACGGTCAACCAAAACTCACTCTGGTATTGAGTATCTATTGAACAGTATGGGTTCGTACCAAAGAGATCTACGGTAACAAATCTTATCAGTCACTCAATGCACGCAAACAGGTGGATGTAATTTATACTGATTTCCGGAGGGCTTTCGACATGGTGAACCATGATGTACTCATTTCTAAGTTAAATAGAATGGGTTTATCAGTGGACTATCTCAGACTATTAGCTTCCTATTTAAAAGATCGATAAATGGTGTCAGATCTAATTCTTATAATGTCTTCTCTGAGGTGTCCCAAGGAAGCAGCCTCTGGCCGTTACTGTTCCATTGTTTTATAAATGGTATTAGTAAAATATTTAATTACTCTAGATACCTGCTATTTGCTGATGATTTGAACTTTTTTCGAGCTGTTGATGGCATTGAGGACTGCTAAACTTCAACTTGATCTGGGAAATTGTATGAGGTGGTATTCCACAAATGTATTGCATTTAAATATTTAAAAATGTTGTGTGGTCTCATACACGAGGAAAATGAGTAAAATTCTCTATAACTTTACGGTAGGGAATAAAACATTTCACAGATTTGAGGAAGTAAAAGATCTTGGAATATTACTTGATAGCCGTTTGACGTTTAAACCTCATACTGATAATGTTTATTCAATGTGTGTCCGGAAGATAGGTTTTTATTAGAAGAACTTTTTTCTGATTTTAATGATCCTGAAACACTATTACTTCGATTTAATGGATTTGTTCGGTCTCGTTGTTGAATATTGTGCTCTAATATGGTTCCCTTTAACCAATAAAGGAGTAACTTTGATAGAGAGGTTGCAAAAGCGGTTTTTAAAATATTTATCTTTTAAGAAATATTCATACTACCCTGGTTGGGAAATCTCCTATAACCATTTAATGTTGGAGTTTAATGTCAAACACGTTTTAAAAAATAGGTGTACAATATTAGCCATTCATTACCTTGTTAAATTTATCAAGGGCAATATTGATGACATCAGCATGCTTGAAAAAATAAATTCAGAGTGGGAAGGATTATTACTCTGATTTTAATAGAATTATATAAATCAGATAATCAAATGACATTTCTGGAAGTTTTATTTCTTATGTTAAAAGATAAGAAATTTGAAGGATGTAAGGAGCTTTGTTAATAATAATAAAAACGATATAAAAAATGAAAGTCAATAAACTTGCCTGGGTGTAATAAATAAATAAAAAGACTTCTACTGCCTGCAATTGATACAAATAAAGAAAAAAGTTCTATAAAAAAAAAAAAAAAATCCACACTTATAAAACCTTGTTTACCAAACTTAAAATGTTCACCAAGTTGGCACTTAATTATCACAATGCCTGGCCCGGTAATTGTTGGTTACCCCAGTGTTGCAGACATAAGCAATACACAAATACTATAATATTTGATATATCATATAATATTTGATTCGATTACATAATTATTCCCGCCTGGCAACACTGGATGGTAACCGTCGCCGGGCATAACCTTCTTGAGTGTTTATGTGAAGTGCCGTAACAAGATCAATATAAATTTGAGATCATTAAAATGTTGTTTGTTACTTATGTATGTTTGTTACTTACTTATGTGTATATTTAAATGACTCATAGCTTGGGCTGATTTTTCTTTCTTGTTTTTGTTTTCTCTTTTTCTCACCTTTTCATTTTTTTAGTCCATTATTCATTGTTTTTTTTTGTAAATTGTTTAAGTAATGGGAAAGCTTATAGATCGGGCTATTGATGTAAGTAACGACTGGTCTTATTGGAATTTCTGGTTTGTGTATTTTTGGTAGGCCATATAGTCGGGGAGGTAACGGATTCATCTCCGAGATTGATTTTTTTATTATCAGGTATTAATATGCTGTTCTTCATCAACTCTCGTCCTTCGGTGGCAAATTTATTCATGGGATTTTTGATATTAGGGAAACCGTTTTTGTTTATGAAATCATAAACTTTCTTTCTATAGTTATCTCTTTCTAGAATTACTGTCGTATTTCCTTTATCTGCTTTTATGACTACGAGATTATTTTTGCTGGCAATACACGCGCTATTTTATGTTCTGATGATATGTCTTTATTAGACCTATTGGTTTTTCTATTTCGGTTTTAAGTACATTGCCGTATACGGATTTGGAAATAGGGTCGTTTTTATATTTTACTAGACCAGTTTCGATGTGAACCGCAAGATTTTCCAACATTTTTGTGTTTACAGGTGAATTTATGGAGTGTTTTAAGCCTTTATTAAGAAGATTGTTTTCAGTTTCCGATAAGATGGTTGAAGAGAGATTGAGAACACGTTGGGAAAATTGGTTTTATTTGGGAGTTGTTTGACAAACCGGAAGAACGGCTATTTAAATTGTCATTATTTGACCGTAATTTTACATGTTTCTTTTCGATGGTATAATGTTTTTTCAACGTAAGGTTTTGGACATGTGTTCGGATTTGTTTATCGAGAGAGTTAAATTCATGTGGGTGGAGGATAAAAGTTAATTTAGAATGGAGGATGTAAAGGTATAATTTTATACTGTCCCTAACTGAGCACCAATGATTGATCATCATTGATGATCACTGATCACCGACTTGTATGGTGACACTAAATAATTGGTGACAAATTAAATATATATGAAGAATTTGAAATAATAGAATCCTTCAAATCCTATACGCATTTTTGCTTAAATAACCAAATAAACATCTCTACTAGTCCAATCTTATATTTATTCCCATCCATAACAGAAAAAACCATAACTCACTGGAATATTTGCTCCCTCGCGCTGGGATATCCTGGAGTCAAGCTTTTCCATCCATAAGTGGGAAGTGGGGGGACAAGCCTGGCACGGGGAGTCCCTGGCTCATTGCAAATAGTGTATATAATTTGTGCCTGCGTTTAAGATGTTACCTTTATTTTATTTTGTATAAGTTTATTTATTATTTCTTGTATTAAGTTTGTTTTTTATTTTGTTATTATTTCATATTTTGTAAAGATGGTATGAATGATTTATTTTATCACTATTACCATTGTCCCTGCTGAGACAGAATGTAATATTGCTTAATAAATAAATAGAAAAAAAATAGAAGTTTTTAAATTTTGGTTCTAACAAGCATGGTTTTTAAAAGTTGAATCTTTAAACTTTGTTTCTATCTATTGTTTTATAGGAAAAATAATAATTGTGAAGTATTAGCAAGTGCCTGTGCAATCCCCGTCCGCATGGCTACGATCCAAAGCGTCTGGAAAGAAAATTTATCAAACCTCAGTTTAGGAGATATGTTTGAAGGCTGTAAGGAGCTTCGTTAATAATAATAACAAAGATAAAAAAAATAAAAGTCAATATATTGAAATAAAAAGAAACTTGGTTTGAAAATAAAAATAAACTTGCTTGAAAACAAAAATAAACTTGCCTGGGTGTAATATATAAATAAAAAGACTTCTACTGCCTGCAATTGATACAAATAAACAAAACGTTCTACAAAAAAAACAATCCACGCATAAAACTTTGATCGCCAAACTTAAAAATGTCCACCACGTTGGTACTTATATCACATTGCCTGACCATGTAAGTGTCGGTTACTCCAGTGTTGGAGGCATTAGAAATTACACAAATACATAATTAAATTCAATTACATAATTATTCCCGCCTGCTAACACTGAGTGGTAGTCTTCGCCGGGCATAATTTTCTTCAGGGATTGATAAATTATTTGCCACTTCTATAATTTTGTTTTTATTGAAAAGTAGTTTCGAATGTTATACATTCATATCAGTTCTAAAAACACTCAAAAATAAGCAATTCAAAATACAGTTTGGCATTATTATACATATTAAATTAAATGTAACATAAATTACTATTATAAAACATTTATGAATTATGAATTAAATTAAGACAAGAGATCAAATACATGTTGGTACTCACCAAGGTTTAAGTAGATTATATCAAACCGAAAAGGTTACATGGGTTTGTCCTCGCACTAAACTAGTAATGGAAATGACTGAGAACAAACCAATGTAACCTTTTCGGTTTGATATAATCTACTTAAACCTTGGTTAGTACCAACATGTATTTGATTTCTTGTCTTAATTAAATTCTTAATTCATAAATGTTTTATAATACTAATTTATATTACATTTAATTTAATAGGTATAAAAATACCAAACTGTATTTTACATTGTTTACTTTTGAATTTTTGTGTGTTTTTAGAGCTGAAGATGAATGTATAACATTTGAAACTAGTTTTCAATAAAAACAAAATTATAAAGGTGGAAAATAATTTATCAATCCCTAATTAGATTGATCCTTCCGTACTATCATGCGTACCTCAACTGATTTGATCTTTGGCTTTCTGATGTCCTGAAAAGGTGTACTTTTAGACCGATTCGGAAAAAGTATAAAAAAGTAGGAGTTAGGGTCTTTTAAATTATAAGTGGAGTATTGATGATGGTTTCTATTTATTTAAAGTATTAACTTAATAAGAATAGAGGAGAGCTGAATGATAAACTAGGGTTAGAGGAGCGGTGAAGAGGCCATGAGATATAAAAAGGAAGGCAACAATTTAACAAGGATCAACGACAATATCCTACTTACTTTCTTCCCCTCCCACTTAGTTACTACATTATTAACAACTTATTTGCAAGTGCTGACTTATAAACGACTACACTTATAACTTACAAATGATTTACAACATTTATCTTATTACTTAACCTTCTATTGAGGGAGTAAATGACTCAATTTAAATGTTCACCATCTATTCCTTTCATAGCCGTTTTGGACGGTTTGGACTCAGCCATCGATCACAATATCCAATCAGTTTTATTGACGTTATGTAAATTATTAAGCACGCCCTAATGCTATGATTTTGATATGTACATATATCAGAATTATACATATACAGAACATAAAAAGAATCATTTTGGGAATTATATACACACTTCTATAACTTGTGTATAAAGTGAATCGTTGTAGTTGAGCCTTGATATTATCATCCGGACTATTTAATTATTTATCAACATTTCTGTATTAAATGTTACCATTTTAAAAATATTTATGAACCTTATAATCGCTTCCATTACCCACAATTTTTTAACTATATGAAAAATTGGTAAATATCTAATTCGAATTATAAATAATCTCTCATGACATTTATGATCTTTTTTTCTCAAGACGCCTAACATTTTCGACCTTATGGAGAAATATTTTTCCACTCATCAGACACTGTTCCGTCAAATCTTCATTTTTTGAAAATCTCGGAAGCTGTAACGTAAACTCGTGCTGCCTTGGAAATGAGAACTACTAAGTAATTCTCTTGATGAATTTTACAAATACTTAATATTAAAATCCAACAATTATAATATTATGAAAAATCACATATTGAATCACCAATGTGCATTTGTGAATATTTTACAAAAAGGTAAGATAAATTGTTGAACAGAGAATTTAATAAATAACGACAATAGCGAAAAAGGAAAAATCCTTGTTCTTGGAATTTAATTTTATATATATAACTAAAGTGTGGAAAGTAAATGAGTATAGCTTCATCGCCACTTCCAATGGGTATATTACGGAAAACAAATGCAAACAAAAAGTGTGTGAAGAAAAAAATTTTGGAATCGAAATGAACATTTGCGATCGAAAAAAAAGTAAATTAAGAACTAACGTCCTTGAAAACCTCAAAAAACGATATCCATTCCAAAGAATTCTGCCAAACTAATAATTAATTAGGAACGCTCGCGTTTGAACAAAATTACGATATTAATTTCGAAATTAGTAACGATCACTAAATCGATGAAATATCCCCTCTAAAAAGTAATAAGTATAATTATTTCCAATAATAGATGTTTAAAAATGTATAATTATATTTTAGAAGGTCTTATATCTAGTTGAAATCAGCACTTAATATAAATTATCTAATAAAAGGATAAAATATCGGAAGAATATGCCGAAATTATTGCAGAATTAGAATATTGAAATTAAAATAATTGTTTTTAACAAAAAAAAATAGTAAAGATAATTGAATGAATTCAAGCCGGTTATGCTTTAATTTAAATGGAAAATGTTACAATTTAAATGGGTAAGTTTAAAATTGACTGGGAAACACTATACATGAGGATTGGATGAGTTGATACCATAAAAGGGAAATGGTAAAAATAGTCAAGGTATGCGAAAATGCACAACTGAAATTTATTTTAGTGGGACCAAAATTAGTCCTTAATTTATTGCATGTTTAGCAAACTCTATGTACCAAACCTTTCAAACTTTCTAAGTAGCCCTTTTGAAAATGCCCTGTAACTTAGCACCATCTTTACAACAAGCTATTATACCTACGCTAACCCATAACAAAGCACCTTAATATAATTATTATCATATCAGTAATAATTTTTTTAATGATTTCAATATATTCTTTGGATATTTATATCGTTGATTAGATAATTAATAAAAAGTTAAAATTATCATTATCCATTATGCTAATTTTAACTTGTCTTAAGATTTTCAACTTAAAATCAATTAATTAATTTTTATTTAATTATTATCTAATTTATTTACTATTATTATTTTTTTTATTTATTTATTTATTTTTTTTGAGGAAGGGAACCTATTTCATTGATAAGTATTTATAATGATAGTATAGGTTTGTTTTGGAAGGTGCTTATTCAAAATTTACTATCTTATTTTAGATCACGCTCAGGCATTTCGATTAATTATAACCTCAGCAGAATTCTTTAGTATAGAGATCGTACGTAAGGCTTTCGAAGATACTAATTCCAAATATATGATCAAATTTTCTGAAGCCCGTGATTCGTTTTAATGTCATTTTTGAATTTTTTTTCGGTATAGGGATCCATCATAAGTTTTCGAGGTCGTTGATTCTGTTATTATGATCTGATTTTGGATGGTGCATTCGCTTTTCAAATTACTATTACTGTTGATGATTTCTTCGGTATAAGAATCATTAAATGGGTTTTCGAGGCTGTTAATTTAGTTTTTACCTTAAGATTTTTGATCAAGCATGCACATTATTGTTGTAGTTATGGATGCTCAAACAAATGTTGGATCGATATCTATAATGGTTTCTCACTATCACGTTCCTCCGGCTAGGCTCAAAGCTGTAAGATTGATCTGGATTTGGAACTTGGGAGTAGCAGAAGAACAGTCCTAGATGGATAATGTTATTTAATAACGGGGTGAAGGAAATAATCAAATAAATTTAAATGCAAACGCTTTTGTCACAGATACAAAACGTTTATTTTTTACAATACACTGAAATGATAAAAAAACTGAGAGAGGTTCTATAACCTGACATCAAAAACAACATTACCAATAAATCAATATACATCGAAAATACATCACATACTCCCACCTTGAGAAGGATGTGGAGCATATTTCTCAAAAACATTATACAAAAACTACCTGCATATTCTTTCTGCACTTTCCTTCCACAACGCGTTCGCATATCACAATATTTCTTCTCTGGTTGGTGACTGATGTCTGGTTCTGGCGGAAGACCATCTTCTGCTGTGTCATGTGATAAATTCGTGTCAGATTTTGGCTCTTCGCCAAGATTGCTGAAGACTTCTAATAGATAAATACGTTGTAGAGGCCTAGTTAGTCTTCCTTCAGCCGTGCGCAGCTGAATCAGTCTGCACCTTCCCTGAGATCAATCCTTCCACTACTGCTAAAGGCCAGTCCAGTAGCTTCCGATTATCACTGCCGATCAGCACAACTTCTCCAACGACAGGATCTCTAGTGTTTTTAGGATCCCTAGCGAAACACGCAAGCTGGCCAAGGTATTCCGCTCTAAATCTCTTACGAAGGTCTTCCTTGTTCCTGCTTCGGTACTTCACGCACCGGTCAAAAGCCGCAGCATCCAGCTCTTCCAAATCGGGAACTCTGGCTTCAGTTATCTCCCCAAGAAACATTCTTGGAGTTATAGCCACCAAATCAGTATCTTCTTCTGCTACGTAGTTATAGGGCGAGCGTTCATCATAGCCTCACACTCGCAGATAATAATATATAATTCTTCTTTCTTCAAGCAGGCTCTGCCTAAATTCTTCTTTAAGAGAACCTCCGTCATTCCTATCAATCGTTCGAAGAAAACACCCCACCATGGAGCAGAAGGTGGGTTGAAACGCCATTCTATTGGTGTAACAGCTCCACAGGCTGTAATCTTCTGCCAATCAACACCGTTTAAGGTTACTGCTACTCATAAAGTTACCAATTTCCTTTGCATACTCCGATTTCCTTGCGGAAAATCTAAGACAACGGTTACACCCCAAGGTTCTTCTCTCTTGATCCACGCTAACGTTGTGGAAGAGTCACTCCAATAAAACACAGGTGTATCGTGCATCTCTTCGAAAATTCGATGCCCCATTCTGGTGCCTATTGTTGCAGCTAGTAACTCTAATCTTGGAATAGTCACTCTATGAATTGGCGACACTCTCGACTTGGCCTCTACTAGGTTGATATATACCCTGTCTTCGATTTTAACACGCAAAAATACAACGGCCGCATAAGCCAGTTGAGAGGTATCACAGAAAACGTGAAGTGTAAGGTTAGCATCATTGCTTCCTACTCCATAGAACCATCTATCAATTTCAATTTCCGTTAGAAACTGCACTTCTTCCATTCATTTCAAAAACTTATTCTTGATTACTTCGTCGAATTCTTCATCCCACTCTCCACCTTTCACCCAGGTTTCTAGTATAAATAATTTAGGTATCAATGTTGCAGGTGTGCAGAAACCTATTGGATCAAACAATTTTTGTGCTGCAGAGAGTAAACTCCTCCGAGTCACACGTTCTGGAACTTGTATCGGTTTAGAATTCAATCTCAATTTGTCCCTCTTTCGATCCCAAGTTAATCCAAGTACTCCTGTGTGGTGATCAATTTCAGCGGATAATGGGTCTGTCCACTCCCACCCTCTTAGCTCAAATCTAGCTTCTTTGAGAATGGATGTGGATTGTTCTATGAACTCTTGTAACTTCTGTTCATCAACAACAGATGTTACACAATTGTCAACGTAGAACGATCTTCTTAATTGACTGACGATGTTCTCATGATAACAGGCATTTCCATTTCTTACTCTTTCCTCACACTGCTCCAGATGAAAATCCATAACTGCCCCTAAGAGAAATGGACTACTTGCAACAAATACGACTCGTGTGTGCCGATATTTTTGTGTTTTTCCATCAGAAGCAATATTTAGAAACCGCAAAAAATCCCTATCTTCTTTGTGAACGGATATCTGCAAGAACGCCTTCTTGATGTCTGCTACTCCTCCTATTCTTTGAAGTCTAAAACGAAGTAGAATGAATGGTATTAATTCAATTAAGTTTTGACCCTTTTCTACACATTTGTTTAATGAAGGGTAACCTTTTTCATAGGCCGAAGCGTCAAATACTGGACGGATTTTGGTTGTGCTATTTTCTTTAAACACTGGACGTTGCGGCAAATAATGTCCAACATCCCAGTTTTCGGTGGGTACTTCTTCGATAATATTATCTTGTAACCACTCAGCAAATACTTCTGAATAAGTACTAAATTTGTCCATGGCTTCAAGTATATTGACGGTTTTAACTAATCTTTTATGGGCTAATTCATAATTTGTAGGCAACGGTGGATGCCCCTCTATCCATGGCAAGCTAACTTCATAACGACCATCAGGTAGAATATGGGTAGTTTCTAAAAAACGTTTTCTAGCGGCTGATGATAACTCTTCTTCAGTTTTTGTTTGCGCTGGATCACCTATACCAATTGTATCTAAACTCCATAATTGAAGGACTGACTCATCAGTGAAAAATAAGTTCACAGTCACATTGAAATCGCTATTATTAATTAATTCTTGGTCATTTTCTGAGGTTTTTCCCATGATAGTCCAGCCTAGTTTTGTCTCAAGAGCAACTAAACCAGATTTTAATTCTACTTTCTGTCCGAAGTTTACCTGCAACATCGGCTCCGATTAACAGATCTATTGGCCCTTCGGACATATCAGATAATATAATTCCTCTATCTTTTAATTCTTGAACCCAGGGACCGCTATGTACTTTGTGTGTACTACAGGAACGGAATGACAAATCACTTCTGAATCTAAAACCTCAAAATTACACCCATCATTTTTATAAGTACTCCAAACTCTAAATAGCATGAGTGCTTTTTATTTTCAGAATTAACGCCACTAAATAAAGCATGCACAAGAGTTTCTTGTCGAATGTCTGGGTATCCTAATTTATAAGCCATAATTTTTGTAATATAAGACCGTTGTGACCCGGTATTTATTAGGACTCTAACATTTTCTTCAACATTACCTTTCAAAGTTACATGAAGGGTTTGCATTAAAACACTAGTAAAGTTAGTGTTAGCTAAATTTTGTTCAACATGTTCAATTTGTTCTACGCCTTCATTAATGGACAATTCATTTACAGGTTTTTTTGCGATTCGGACATAATATTGGCAAATGTTTACTTCCACAAATGATATATTTTAGCCTAGTTTTGCATTGTGCGGCTGAGTGTCCTTTTCTTAGGCATTTGAAACAGTGACCCTTTGCTTTAATGATCTCTTGTAATTCTGACAAACTAAGTGCATGTGCCTTAAAACAATTCTCACTCTGATGTTGTCTGCCTTCACAGAATACACACAACTTTTTTGACTGAGACTTTACGTTTATTAAATCGGTCGCAGTCGCTATATTAGATTTATTTTCTTTAATCAGATTTTTCTTCTTGTCTTTAGAGGTAGGTTTACTTTCATTAGTTAAACTAGTTTTTGTCAGAGTTATTCTTTCTTCACTTTCTACCTCTTTTCGTAGAAATTCCAACAACTCATTCATAGGCTCCTCAGCATTATCCCTACCTCTCTTTCTTTCCGACCCCCTTAAAATATCTTCTGGAAGTGAGGATTCAACCAGAGGGTTGAACATGCATGCGTATTTTTCGGTTGTCACACCTAGGGTAGACAGAGCTCTCAATTGTGTTTGCAATCGGTCATAAACTGAACTTAACGAATTAATCTTACTGGAAGCGTTTCGTAAGACTAAAGATAACAACTCCCTGACGTACATCTCGATTAACAGATCGTCCCTGCCAAACCTCTGTTTCATAAGTTCAATGGCGTTATCATAATTCTCTCCACACGGTGGAAAACTAGAAATTAACGCCCTGGCTGGTGAGTCTTCGACCGTTGCTTGTACTAAATAATGAAATTTTAAATCTAAATCCATCTTGGGATTTTCATGAATCTTTAAATTGTGACCAGAAATTAAGCCATTGCTTTATGTCGCCGTCATAAGAAGCAAACTTTAATTTTGGATACTTATAATATTTATAACCTATAGCTAGAACCAGATTCTGAACTTAATGAATTATTAGTTTTCTCCTCTTCTTCTTCTGTTTTTATTTTATCATTCTTTTTATTTACAAGCATAATCCATCTATCTCTATATGTTTCTACTTGGTCAAACTCTTGTGTAATTTCTGCTTCACTTAACTCAATAGAAAAAACAAGTTCTCTTACCTGTTCATCCAATTTGAATAAGCGCTCTGCTTTATCAGCTAGTTTAGACAATTCTTCACCTAATGTCTAATTATCTTCACTAAATGCCATAATTACCAGACTTTATAATTTCTTCAAATCTGTTCGCCTGGGTTGTGAAGAGTCTTTTTATCTGCGTTCTTTCACTTTTAAATTTATTTAATTCCTTTACTGACATTTTTCCTTCTTAAATTATCCCCGCAAGGGATGCCAAATGTGTTATTTAATAATGGGGTGAAGGAAATAATCAAATAAATTTAAACGCAAACGCTTTTGTCACAGATACAAAACTTTTATTTTTTACAATACACTGAATGATAAAAAAACTGAGAGAGGTTCTATAACCTGACATCAAAAACAACATTACCAATAAATCGATATACATCGAAAATACATCACAGATAGATAGATAAGTAGAATGATGTTTATTGTCATAAAAAATAAGTTACATATTTATGTTATTGCTAAGTTGTTGAATGGTCTGCCTATCCAATAGAACGGTGTTGGTCGTCAAATTTACCCCAAAATGTCGTTTTAAGTTTACCAGCTCCTTAAACCAGTATATATTTTATTTCATGATGATTTTGGTTGTAAAGTTAGTAAGCTTCACCGAGCTATAACGGTTTAACACTGATTTTTTTGTGCCTTAGGTATACTGAGAACATATATTGGCGTTTGAAACCTACCTCAATATAGATCATATAATTAGGGCAAATTAAATAATTTTCTAATAAAATATCTATTGAATTTCTCTATTTTCTCCAAATATCAAAAAAATCTGACACTCGGGGCGAATCACTGGCAATAGAACTATTAGCATCGTTGAAAATGAATACATTCTCATCTGAAGGTATTTCTTTTTTCATAACTCCACGTCATATACGCTTGCTTAACATTTGATTTTTTTCCTTTCATATCGGGTTTTAAAGCTAAGGAAGATAAGAGAGTGTCTCCTAAGTATTTCTATTGGGACACAACTTACTTTTTTTCTTAGCGAAAAAAATACTTTTCAGATTTCTTTAGCATGCCCGATTGCTATTTACATATAATTGCTTTTGATATGCTCACATTTACTTTTAGATCCCATTGCAATATATCTTTAGACTGTTTTTTGAAGAAATAGTGAACAAGAGGCAACTAATACAATGTCATCTGCATACATTAGTAGCTCAACAGTTTTTCCTTAAATATTAACATCGCCATCCAACTCGTCTTCAAGATCACTTAGATATCGTGTTGGGCTTAGTAAATATCTCTGTTTTACTCCTAGAAAGTTCTGAAAACTGTGAAATTCCATTTACTCTCCAAACCACACTATAAAGACATTGTATGGCATTAAGCATTTTAGTAGGTAAATTTAATATTAATAACATATAAAAAAAATACTGTGCTTATTGATTTTATCAAATGCAGATTCAAAATCCCTGAGAAGATTGATAATTTTTTTTATTAGAATAAAACTATATATTAATTATGTTATTTATCGTGTTGTAACCGGAACCCTGCGGCGGAAGCCTGCTTGGCATTCTTTTATTATATTATTTGTTGATGTCCACTGAGTGAGCCAATTTAGAATTGAACTGGAATATATCTTAGCAACAATGTCGATCAAGGAAATGCCTTTACAATTTATCACACTGCTATTACTAACCTCTCCCTTCTTATAGATTGCCATCATAATCGATTTTGTAAATCATGAGGGCTTTTATGACCATTCCAAAATTTATTGAAAATTACAATTAGTGAGCTTAAAATTACATGGACTTTATTTAGATTTTCCTAAGAGTTGCAAAACCCCTTTCCTCTAAAGAAAAGTCATCGCCCAAGTTTTCCTCACTTATCTGGAGTAAAGCGTATTGAATTGGTTCAAATACTAGTGATGAATTTGACAATTTTTCAAATTGGTTAACCCTCGGACACATTAATATGTGGACTACATACAATTTTATTATTGTTTTTTAAACAGCATATATTTCCCCAAAAAGATTTTGCATCTTTTGAGTCCTGAATATTTTTGACCATATTGTCATAAAGCTGTTGTTTGGCTAAACTAACTTTTTTTTTTTTATATCTCCCTTCCTAGCCATTTCTGGCATACAGGGTTCGGGAGCAGTGTGGTAGTGCGCTGGCATAACGCATGCCACTGCTCCCATAAAACGACTCTTTATTTTTAAGAATTATTTTTTTTTATTTTCCTCCTACTGTGGTGCGGCCCGGGCCACGGTTGCACACCTTAAGGCTGCACCTTGTCATCTGCTACTGTGGAGCAGCTCGGTGCGCGATTGCGCACCTTAGGGCTGCACCATATCCTCTGCCGGGCGGCGTGGCCAGTCTTCCCGGTGCTCTACATCCGTCCGGTGCCATCCAGCCCTCCTGGTCAGCCGCATCCGTCCGGATCCCAAATCCAGCTGCATCCGTCCGGATACTGGTCCAGCCCTGCTGGTCCACTGCATCCGTCCGGATCCCATCTCCTCCAGTCTGCATCCGTCCGGTATCATAAATCTTAATGCTCACCGCCGTCGGATGGTCTGGCCCTTCCCAGGGTGAAGTGTACAGGGTCCACCACCTCCTTCCACCCGTATATGAAGTCCTTGAAGAAGGAGAATGCCTCCTCCTCCATCAGACGGGGGAAGTCCGACTCGGCTAGGGCGAAGATCCCGGTACTTCTTGAAAACCTGGCTCGATGTCCTTCTACTGCGGTGCAGGACACGGTCACGTGCTCTGCAGTTTCAGGGACTCCACAGGTGGGGCACCAAGTGTCTATGTCCTTTCCGTGTTCCTGTAGTTTCCCTCGGAAACATCCATGCCCTGTCAGCATCTGCGAGACCCAGTAATCAGGGAGGACCCATCTCGCCTTCAGCCTTTCTTGGACGGTGGGGGAGAACTTCCTTAGGGTAGCTCCCTTCTGACTCCCTACCCACCGTCCATTCCACTCTTCAATAATGTCCTCCCTCAGTATCCTCTTCCATTGATTAGGGGTCTCGCAAACTCTGGCCCGGAGTCCCTCCAGTAGCGCGTCAAGCCCCTGCCTCTTCACATCGTACTTTAGCCGGTCTTCCTTGAGGACGAGATCCAGGGGCATCGCTCCGGCTAGTACCTGCACCGCCTCATGCGACACCGTTCTGTTGGCCTTAGTGACCCTAAGCAGAGCCAATCTCTGAATTGTGGCCAGTCTCCTCCTCTGCAGCTGCGTGAGGTGTTGGCTCCACGCTGGGGATGCGTACCTCAGGATGCCCATGACCACGCCTTTGTAAATGGTCATTGTAGCGGGATACCTGATGCCCCAGAACGCACTGTATAAGCCATTTATAGACCGGGCCACCCTATCCTTCAGGTAGTCTAGGTGAGAGGTGACATCGAATCTTCTCCTCATCTTCACTCCTAAGTATGTCACCTCCTCACCCATCCTCACTCCCTGGCCATCTATGTCCAGTATGATAGGGTGAGCACTGTCTGTGGAGCCTCTTATGAGCATGGCCTGGGTCTTGGCTGCGGCCATACTCAGCTTCCTCCTCACACACCATTCCGACACGAGACTGGCGCACCACTCTGCCTGTGTTTTCAATCTGGCTCTGCTATTCTCGGCCACTATGACCGCCAGGTCGTCGACGTAGATCGTTACAAGGAACCCTCTCTCCTTAATTCCCCCAGCAGCTGGTCGAAGACAAGCTTCCACAGTACAGAGCCCTGAAGACAACCTCTATCATTCGCTCTACCTCGTAGTAGCTACCTCTGATCTTCACGCTCCTGTTACTGAGGTAACTAATAACGAGGGAGTACAAATTGCTGGGGGTGTCGAACTCCTGCAGCCGCTGGAGCACGTAAGGCCACCATACACTTTCGAAGGCGAAGGATATGTCAAAGAGCACCAGCATGACATATTTCTCCGCCCTCTCCTCCACGTCCCTACGCACTCTCAACAGCGCATCTCTGGTTCCCTTGCCACGGGTCAAGCCGAATTGTCGTGGATGACTTGCTGCACTGAGGATCGGGCGAAGTCGCGTGACGATCAGATGCTCCAGGACTTTACTGACGACAGGGAGGAGGCATATCGGCCTGTACGCTTTAGGCGATTCTTTGTCCTTCCCTCCTCTCTTGAAGAGCAGTCTCAAGTCTGACCACGAGCTGACACCTCGCCAGGCTCTCTTCGACGGCTCTTCCTCTGGCGTCTGTGCGCACTGAACCCCAGGCCGTAATCCACGAATTAGTGTCGGAACAGACTATCGCGTTTCTATACATTTGCGCGACAGCTTCCATGGCAGCTAGACTATCCTCGGCGTTAGTCGGAGGGCGAACGCGATGCCGCCCCATCTTACATAGCATGCCGCCTGATCATTATTGCCGCTCTGCACCTCCTCTCTCCACTGCTCAGTGCGACTACCCCCGATGCTATACCAAATCCAACGACCACATTCTTCTTACAACATGGCTCCTGGATCGCCATGATGTCAACGTTCCGGGCGAGAGTACGTAGCTCATCCGCGACCATTCGTCTTCGGCCCATGTTGACCTGCAGTATCTGCAGCCTACGCATACCGGGTCCTCTTCGCCAGCCCCTACATCATCTCCAGGTGTATCGGGCACTCCCTGCTGCCCACACAATGCTGGAGGTCCTTCCCCTCTCTGCCCTTCGCTTTGCAGTTCCTGCAGCAAGGGGCGGCTCCTCTGGTCTTCCCCGGGCACGCAATCTCCTTGCTGCAGGACTTCGCAGGGTGGCCATAGTCTTGACACTTTAGGCAGAGCGGGGGGTCGAGGTAGTCTCTCATGGAGAGGCTCCACCATCCTTCTCCGTCAGCTCCATTAATGCCAGCCTAATGGATGAGTAGGTCTCCATCACCCAACTCCTCGTGAGTCCACTTCTCACTGGGGTGGAGAAGCAGGGTCTCATCCACCCCCTCCTTTCCTTCTCCTCACACTTAACCTGTGGGATCTTTCCCCACTGGTATCTCTCCAGAGTCCCTTCCTCCCAGTGTTTGGGGACCTTTCTGACCTCTATTCGGGGCCACCTAGTCTTGGCAAGGCTTACCTCGAACCCCTTTTCCGCCATTTTGCCCCAGGTTGAGATTTTTCTAGCCTGGTCGGCCCCTTCCGTCCTTACCAGGACGGCACCAGACCTGGTAACTTTTTCGATTTTTACCGTGGCCCCTAAGGCCTCGAGCTCCTCCTTTGTCGGCAACTGTTCATAGATCTTGCTGGGGAACCAGTTACCATCGGTCCCCTTCACCGTGATGTAGGTCTATCTCCTCTTGGGGTTTGGGGACCGACTTCAGGGCCACTTTCCCCAGCACATCCCCAAACGTCTTTCTTCGCGGAACTTTCTCCTTCTTCTCCCTGTCCTCCTCGGCCCTAACTCTGGGTCTCGGCCTTCTCTTCTTCTTCTTGGCCTCTGTCCACGGCTCCTCCTCTTCTTCTTCGGTTGTTTCCGTGACCAAGGTCACGCGTCTAAATGTTTCTTCTGTCAGGGCCCTAGGAGTCCTTGTTAAACTAACTAAGATTGTTGTAAGTGAACAGACCGCTAAATACCAACTTTTTGATGTTTCTGATGAGGATTTCCTATATAAATTTAAAACTCAAACGATTTCTCTGTTTTAAACATTCACAATCTATTCAATTTTCTCTCAACTCTTTCTTCCCCTTCATTACCACCCTTTCTGATTTTCTCGCCGCTTGATGAATACCAGATATGATTTTACCCTAAGCCTCGTCCCCTGGTACACTATTTAGATTTAAACAAAGTTTGGAGTACGGCTCTGGGCGGGGACAATGGCACATCGGCTCCACTATGGCCTCTTCTGTCATTTAGATAATCTGAAGATGCGTCCACACTCGGCGCGCAGAAAAGAACCGAACAAAACAAAGGCCAACATTTCGTAGCTGCGCGGGCGGTTTGGACGGCAAACCGCGCAGTTTTGAACAATCTCCACAAACACCATTTCGAATTCACAAGTGGACTTTAAAACATTTTCTTTTATTTTCATTTTTTGTTTGCTTGATAGATGACTTTACAATAATATTAATAGAAAATTAGTTTCAAAATTTTAATTTTTATCAAATGATTTTTGAAATTACAAAATAAAATGAGTTTCTTTATTAGTTTTATTTTAATTTTTCAGGTCGAATTTAAGTTTTATTAATTTTGACCACATTAGTTCGAAATCCTAATTTTCGTAATACTATGGAAATTAAATTTTCTTGAATCGGCACAGGGAGTACTTTTCTCAATATGAATATAAAATTATTCATTTGTATTAAGAAAAACTTTTATTCAGCAGTTTTGATTATTAGTGCCATGGGTGGGCCTTGTGTTACTAATTTCTACCGGTGCACAGAGGGACCAAAATGACAAAAACCTGTCATAATTCTTCAACTTCCAAATGGAACAGTCTAGAAGCTTCAAAGTTTGTACATATTCCAGTGTTCCTTTGTGAATTTATTCTGTTAATGGTATTATTGGGGAGCGGGGTGGCCGAGCGGTTTAAAGCACTTACTCACAAACCCAAAGGTTGTGAGTTCGAATCCCGTCACCGGCATGAATTTTATTTAATTAAATTAAATAATTCAAGCAATTTATTCCGCCCCCCTGGTATGTGTCCCCGTCAGCCTACTTGGAGGCAACTCACAAAAAGGCCGGGCGTAGGAGTGATGAACCTACCCCGTGTACCTAAAAATTGAGAATCGCGTTGTGGTCTCCTATGTATGAATACCACATCGCGCGGCCAAGGATCTCCACGGTCTACAGTGCCAACAGGAAAAATAGTATTATTAATAATTAAAAAAATATATATACACAAATTATAGAATGCATTAAGCCCAAAGCGACAAAAAGAAATAATAATAATACTAATATGTCTAATTAGGAATTGATAAATTGTTTGCTACTTCTATAATTTAGATTTTATTGAAAACTAAATTATAGAAGTGACAAATAATTTATCAATCCCTAATTAGATTGATCCTTCTATGCCATCATGCGGACGGCAACTGACTAATATGTTTGTCTGTATAGCACGACCGTTGCAAAAAACCTTCTATTTTGTACATTTGAATATATTTATATAACATAAATATATTATATATTTATATAATATTAACATATTATATATTTATATAATATAAATATGTTATATATTTATATAATATATATTATAAATATACAACATACAAATTAATTTATATTTTATAAAGATACAATAATAAATAAATTGTTGATTGGTCAGAACAAAAGTTAAAAAAAATAAAAACATATAGAACTTATTGGCGTAATTAAGAATAAATAAATAATTTAATAAAATATATGATTAAAAAGAAATGTTTTGAAGAATCAGTGTATTTTTTCAGTTACCTCTAAAACTTAGAGCGTACAACAGGAAAATTGATTTGCTATGTTTTTACTCTATAGTAATCTGAGTTAGATATTATATGCTCACTGTTATTATGCATATTTGTTAAGGGTACCATTGGGTTGAAGATGATTATCCCACAATTATTTAGGTATATGAATACAAATAAAATTGCTTTTAAGTCTCCCAAATTGGACATTTCTCCAAGGGCCTGTTTTGTGTTTAGCATTTTTCACTAATTAGTCAATACAAATACCCATTTATTTTTACAGGACTAATAATATTATTATATTATTAGGGTTTATAATGGCTTTGAATAAGGAACAATAACTTTCTCTATAAAACTATCTTTTATTTGACTGAAACCTATCTCATATACATATATATATACATTTACTTAATTAGGGAGTGATTCAGATATATTAGATTAATTTAACCATTAAATGTTCATAACAAAATATCTTATCTCAGGGAATCGATGACTGAAGAAAATCTAGAGGTTCTAGAGCTGATCTTCTGCTGGTCATCTCTTATCATTATGTCATGAGGACAAGGGTACATTCCAGCCAGCTGCAACTTATCCTTCTATTCTGAAGGATTCTCCAAAAGGGATTATTAGGTTATGATACTTAAATAGACCTACATAAGTGTCACTGTGAAGTGATTCCTTCTGTCAACTTGTCAATTACCATTTTCAACTTGTATTTTCTCACTACCTTTTTCCAGTATCGGGAAGTCTAGCCGGCTCCGCTTTCCTTCCGGATGCAGACTTATGTATTTGCGTGTCACTTATTCGATATCATTTAACTAAATCATATTTATGGTTTAGTTGATACATATTAGCTTTGTCTCCTAGCTTTGGCAAACAACATTCGTAACGAGTGTTACCGGCTTTTCTGGGTAAAACTGTTCATGAAAATGACTGGGAATACCCTCATAATATTTATTTGTGATACCATCTATCAATCCCGGTGCATCATTGGGATAGTAAGGAGCTGGCAGGAGACCAAGAGATTTTCGATAAAAAAAATGGTATTTTTTGTATTTAAAATTGCTCAATTAAAAATGTAAATGATTACTATAACAGAAGCAGTTTAGATGGATCTATTTGGAGGTGTCCTCTTATATTTTTACAACACTTGGTTCGATTAGAAATGGTGATCTAGTATAAAAACATCACGGGTTTTATTGTAACGAGAGTTACTATTGTACTCTGGGTCTATGTTTTATGGTTTCCTCAAGAACCAGAAGGGCCCAGGTACTATTCATGCTCGTACAAATCGCTCAGGGGGAGATGAGCAACCCGAAGGTAGCTCCCACGGCTCGGTGGATGAGCACCTCACGACCGTGTTTGAGACTCGGCTGATCGAAGCCTCACTGTCTCGGATAGGAGAGGAGCACCTTACCTCAGCTGCTTAAAGCCTCACCGGTAAGTTGGAAACTAGGCCGATTAGGACCGCACTGTTTCCGAGATAGGAACCCCCGCCTTGGCTTATCAGAGCCTCACTGTAGAGTGTCTTGTCGGGGCTGATGATAATGTCCGATACCTGCGTAAGAATCTCCATGTCCAAGAAAGAAACTACCGCTTCATATTTAATGATGGTAGAGGTTATTTTCGATGAGCTGAACATACAGTCGAGCTGAGCGAACCAAAGTTTCGGGTTCGGTTTCCAGAAGGCTGGCAGGCGACTAGTAACACCTCTAAACGCTGAGATCTCAGGATCCGGAGCGTGTGACGGTGCAGGCCAAAAAGTGCCTGGTTGCAGTCGAGCGAGTGCCTCTTCCAACTGTTGCCGTGAAATTGTGGCATCCATATCTTCGTCCTGTTGCTGGGGAGGGTCGGACATCTTGGTGCTTCCAAAGCATGTCAGTCCGATGGTACAAGTGAGTCTTGTGGGTTGCATTCCCTGGGCGGTGATGGCGCTATCACGTCAGGGCCACCAGTGTACTCTGAGTCTGTGTTTTATGGTTTCCTCAAGAACCAGAAGGACCCAGGTACTATGCGTGCTCGTACAATCCGCTCAGGGGGGAGATGAGCAACGCGAAGGTAGCTCCCACGGCTCGGTGGATGAGCAAGTGACGACCGTGTTTGAGACTCGGCTGATCGAAGCCTTACTGTCTCGGATAGGAGAGGAGCACCTTATCGGAGCTGCTTAAAGCCTCACCGGTAAGTTAGAAACTAGGCCGAATAGGACCGCACTGTTTCCGAAAAAGGAACCCCCGCCTTGGCCTATCAGAGCCTCACTGGCGGGTTGAAGACTTGGTCGATTAAGACCGTACTGCCTTCAGAAAAGGACGAGAGAGGTAAAAAGAAAGGGTAGACCAGGTATGGTAAACAATTTTATTAGACTCCGACCTACAAAGGGCGTAAAGCCGGAGGAGAAGGATGGGCGAAGTGGTTGCTTTTTTTTTTTTTTTTTTCCAATCCCTTAAACAAAAAAGAACATTAATAAAACAAGTAGTTAAAAACGACGGGTTGTGCAAATGTGCAGTAGGTCAAGGTCATTGTAGAGCGGGGGGGGGGGTGTTTACTTAGGGCGGGAGGGGGTGACCTTTGGCTAGTGACGGGTGTCTGGGTGCACTATATGACAACACTGTAAGGAATTTGGTAGATCTGGCAACGTCGCATTTCTTTACCTTAGGGCGGGAGGGGGTGACCTTGGGATAGTGACGGGTGTCTGGGTGCACTATGTGGCAACGTAGGGTAGAGCTGGCAACGTCGCATTGTTTACATTTGAGGCGTAGGAGGGTGTGGAAATGACCTTGTGACGTCACGGGGGCATTGACCGTGTGACGTCAGAGCATGAGTCATCGCGGGGCCGTCTCCCTGTATGCTTTGGTCAGCAGTTCGTACCGCATTTGTTTACATTTGAGGCGTTGTAGGAGAACTCATCCGAACTTTTCTTCCAAAGGTAATGACCTTGTGACGTCAGTTCCGTCAGAGCAGATCTCTGTCTTTTATCATGGCATAAGGACACCACTCTCGTTCTTTCAATTAGTTCAAGATGGGGAAGCGAACAGGTTGGAGCCTGAGGTATGAGGATGATCGTCTATCTACATTTGTCGGATGGTCTTCACCAGTGAGTGCCGTTAAGCTTGCATCAGCAGGATTTTATTATTTGAAAAAATCAGACCGAACAAGGTGTCCTTTTTGTGGAGTAATATTACACGAATGGATGGTACATGATGACCCTTTTCTAGATCACAAGAAATGGTCTAAATATTTTCTGTTTATCGAGTACTTGGAACAACTAGAGAAGCTACCATTAATAATAATAGATGAAGTTGGTAATAAAAAAGAACAGGAAAACAGCTGTGGATGCTGCTAACATGCGTAAGAGGTTTAAACGTTTTATTCAACAACTTTCTCATTTAAAAAAACAAATAGTTTTATATGAAATAAAAAGAAACGAAATAAATCAACTAGTAAAAAAATAGAAAAACTTCATCTACCCCCACTTCTCTGTTAAATCTTTTAGTCTCAACGTTGAAGCCTTGCAAGATGGAGAGACCACGACGATTGGAACTAGTGACTGATTACCCCATCACTAGTAGCAAACTAGTCCGAGTCGGTCTTTGTGATTTTGCCTCCACTGTCGCTGTCATCGATAAGAAAAATACAGTGTATATGGATACAAAAGAATGGAAATTCATCGCCGATCAAGTTCCAAGGATGTTTTCTCTTTTGCAAAGCAGGCCCAAGAAAGTGGAAGTCGAAGACCGAGTAGGATGTAAAAATGTATATTGCATATTTTCCAAGAGAGGGAGGAACAGGATCATGAAAATAGAACAGGTTGTTCTTTGTTTCGCAATGTTTAACCAGAGTCCATCAACCCTTCGGCATGTTTTAACAAAAATGATGTGACAAAGCTTTGTAGAGACATTAAGAAAATCAACGACTCATTGGACTTGATAACCAAGATGGCTGAACTCTATAAGAAAAATGAAGAATGTCTACTCATCGAACCTGTGGATTGCGTTCCGATTGATTTCGGCATCAATACTAATACCTTCTTTTATAACCTTAAAGAACTCAACGATATATGTAATAATAATTAAAACCGGTTGTTATTGTACTGATATGAAAAAATATATAATTGTTTTCTATATTTCGTTGCATTTACTTTTATCCCAACACCATCCCTGTAATTAAAATAAAATAAAAAAAGGAATAATAATTTTTTTTTTAAATATGCATTGTTTATTTTTTAACAATAAAATAATGTAAAAATAACAAAACAAATTTCAAAAATAATACATATAGTACAATTAATAATAAGTAGAGTCTTCATCAATGTAGGAAAGTCTTCGTTTCTGGATAAATTCCTCATCATTTTGCCATTCCTCAGGTAAGTTGTCCCAGATATAATCCAATGTACAGTCCAAAACGTACAAAAGCAACGAGCGAGGTAAAATTCTCAATTCTTCAGTAGTTAAAGTTTCTATGCCTTCCTCTCCCAATCGACGGATTATCGCCTCCATTATGTCCATTATCAAAGTGATGATGTCAGATCCTTCCATTCCTTTTATAAATAATAGTCCTCCTCAAACCACAAGCACCGAGGATGACTCTTCCTATGGTACTTGAGAGGGTTGATTAGTGATTTGGAGTCATAGACCAGTCCGCAGTATACACATTTAACATTATCCTTGACTCCGCGTATAAATCCTGCAAACGACAGAAGATGATGAGGCGAGTCGATGTTTCTAAATGATTGCTTACGAACCTCTTCTTTTTTGAAATTTATAGCCTCAGAATTTTTTCTGATCCATGTAGCCAATCGATGGGCTTGATTTAATGAGCAAACAAAGGAAGTGTTCAAATGAAAATCACATGCAATCTTATCATTTTCTAAAATTTTCAAGTTTGGACAGCCGAAATCATGAAGATCATAGACTGGTTTATCGATAAGTTCTTCTACGAAATGACACTTTCCCCCTCCTTTTCCCCATAATGTGTCAAAGTCTTTCGTGATGGATAGTAAGAAATATTTCATATCCTCATATGGTACATCACCATAGTTCCATTCCAGTCCGTGAATATGTTTCTTTACCCAAAGATTTGTTTTCGACTCTCCCACTTCTCCAACATCTTGAGGTGGTTTGAAAAACCAATGCCATGATGAACCATGGCTGATGGAGATTACAGATAGTTCTTTAACGATCAATAAGTTAGAAGCTGAGCGATAGCCCTGAAAATCGATGACCGCCGAACGCATTAAATGCTTGAGTCAATGTCCTACGGTGAACTGCTATTTTTGCAGTCGACTTAATCTCTATATATATAGATGTATGTGCTGTTTCAGTACATTTTACGGACCAAACCGGTCCCCACCTCATATTCTACAATTTGATCGTGAAGAATAAGGCAGTATGCCTTAGTATTTGGCGGAAAGTTCTCACTCGCCTCTAGTAATACACGAATATCAATAGTCGTACTTTGTATTGCCTCGGATTGTTTAGAACAATCTATGACGACTATAGGCGCGAAGGTCTCAAAATCGGATCGTGACAACAGAGGTTGTGTATGTCTATTACCATATTAACTCGTTTGAAACTCGTTATACATTTCATAGAGGAGAGCCACTTTTCCTTGTGCAAAATCTAGATTCAAATCGTCATAAGGATATTGTTCGCTATTCAGATAGAGTTTCAAATTTTTCAATTTGCAACTATCAAACTGATTGCTGTCTTTGGTAGCGTTTCTCGTTCGATCAGTCTGGAATGCGATAATAACATACCGCTTTCTAAATTTTTCGATATTTTGACAGTCCAATTTTCTTGCTGTGATGCTGGTAAATTAGGGTATTCGTAAAGATCCCACGATCTAAATGGAATACCTTTTTTTGTCAACCATTTTTAACAACTTTAGACGTTCTTGATCAGAAACACGAACATGAGGCATCCTCCAAACCACTTTATCCAATTTTATTTGTACATCATCACTACCCTTTACACAGTTCAAGTCAGTACTCGATCTGATCAAAACGAGTTCTTGCTTAAGATTAATTAAAATTTTTCGATAGTCCTCACATATCTCTAAGAGAATATCCAATGGCAGACACGCTAAAAAAACCGTTTTTATCTATTGAAACTGTTTTATCGACACCTGGGATTATCCACCCCGCATTTTCTAGTCCTTTGACTTGATTGGGTGAAAACGATGTATGACCTTTAAGCGTTGTAGTTATTCCAGGATTTCTCACTCTATCGACTTCAATACCATTCAATTCATATCTTATCTCATCAAACAAAAACGCAAACGCGTTATTAGTGAATTTTGAAGTTGTTCCATCAGTCCCGTCCTTCTTTGAAATTCGTCCTTCAAGATAAACATAACTTAATGAAGGAAACGTATAAACATCTTGTTGATGGATTGGTATTCTGATTTCGTCGGACCTGTTAAAGGTGTTCCCCGCACGGCTGATGCGAATGATACTGGAATTGCGTAAGGGAATCATCAAATTTTATATCTGATGTAACGTTTAGTATGTTATTCATTTTTTCTTATTTTGTAACCGAAAACCGCACTGTTTCAAAAAGTTAGCGTTTGCAGTTGTTAACTGTATCGTCGATTTAGGATTACTAATTCTTAACATGGCTTGCTCTCTCCTTTTATAAGGAGCTAGGCTATTATTCTGCACACCATCCATGTTAAAATCAATCCCCATTTTTCTTCAAATGTATTCTCAATGTAACAGTTTCTCCCCTAAAGTCAATAAGTTCTCCGTCTTCATCCACTAACCGAACGGTAATATTGTCAACAGTCCTCACGTTAGTAGGAAAGTAAATGACAGGATTCGGGGTTTCTATTATTTTATATCCTGGTTCTACAGCCGGAAAGAATTGATGTATGCTATGATCCGGATCTCCATTGACGTAAGACCCTGATGCGATGTTACAAAGAATCGAAATAGTGTTTACACAAAGAATTTTCACAATGCCATCCGATTCGCTGTACCGATGCACTGGGTTAATGACATATTGGGACGATGAAAACCCAACAGTGGACCAATAGAATGGGGCTTGTCGGAGAAGTTGAAGTAGACCGGCTTCGTTGTTCTAAGTTCAGCCTTTAAAGTATTCTGATTTCCTCGCAGTATAAACCTCCCACCAGGTTCCTGGTGAGCAATTTCTACGCGAAGAAAAGAATTTAGTGCATCGATATCATACGATCCTTCAGGTATCTGGATCGTTGAATTTCCAAAATAAAACTTATCGTTAACATCCTTTTTTATATTAGGAATAGTATTATATGTGTCAAAAGATAATAACCCAACTGTATAACTTGATCCTAATTCTAGCAGAGGTAAGAAGTTTGAATGAAGAACACTAGAATTTCCCGTAAACGTTACTGTATAGCTCGTGATTATGAATGATCAAAATTAATGAGAAAAGTCAGCTAAATACTTTTAGCAGAGATGTCCGCAAATCAGAGTATTCCACTTCTGATAACGACGTCTGTTGTAAGTTATTTTTGAACCCTTGAAATAGTCAAGTAGCTGTGTTGGTGGTTTCAAATTTCCAAACGAATCAAAGTATTTCACAAGATTATCTTTTTTCACATAACACACCCAATGAGAACCAGGTTCTGAACTTGTTTGCAAGTTTATAATAGCTGTCTCATATTTATTCGGATATTTAGGGAGATTATCGATCATAAATACTCCGCGAAAATTTTGAATATTTAAAACTTTAGCCATATAATTTAATTCAAGATCGGACAACGGTTTATTTGGTAGTCATATTTTTCTAGGTTTTTTTGTCGGCTTATAAACAGACCGTAACCATCCCTGTGGGGCTTCAAATAAAGTCCATCACCAACTTTCTGTCCTTCCATAGCCATGTTGTGTCTCTTTTGCTCGTCTAATTTAAGTTTGGCCTCTTTTACCTCATTGATCGCTTTTGCCACACTCGCAGCTCCTCCTGCCAAAGATCCTACAGCGGAAAGTCCTGCCATCAACGGTACAAGAAATTGGAGAAAGCCTCCCTCCTTTGGTAGCGGTAGAATTCTAGGCGGTAAAGGATTCGTCTTACCGCGCAAATGTTTTTTAGCCTTCTTATATGCCACTTTCGATGCGTTCAGAATTGATGATACATTGACGATTTAACCACATCCATAAAATTTATCTTCCCTCTCTTTTTCTTATTTTTTTAAACCTGAACCAGTTTTCTCTTTCACCTTCATGACATTTGTAACTAGCCAAGCCGCAGCTTTTTCTCCCCATGACGAATCTGAAGCTTTAACTCGTTTCCAAGCATTATCAGCTAGGATCTTGTCCGCTTGTTTGCGACTATCCATATCCGTATGTTTGCTATAAGCTACATCGTGTTCTTTACAAGCTCTATCAAGTTTGTTTATTCCACTATCACCCGCAATTAAACGTTTTTCTAATTTCGTACCCGGCCCGCAATACTGATATCCCGGAAGGTGTAATTCAATTGGCAACTTGTTAATAACACTGTTCATCAAGCCTCTTCCTTTGCGAGTCCTGCGAACCATACTGCACTTGGAAAATAAAGAACTGAGATATATATATATATATATATATATATATATATATATATATATATATATATATATATATATATATATACAGAGGAAAGATGATGTTGCTTGCATTCAGAATGAAATTAGTTAAACAAGGACAACGTTTCTCTACTACTGACTTCTCCCCTGTTAAGTGGGATTCAGAGAGGAGGCACAGTTCATTATTACCAAGCACCATTAGGGCATCGATTTGTGGACCAAGCGGATGCGGAAAGACTAATATCATGATTGGACTTTAATTAAATCCGAATGGCTTAAAATTTAAAAATGTGTATCTTTTCGGAAAAACTTTACATCAACCGAAATACCAATATTTAAAAAGTATCACAAATCTAGTTCCTGAAATAGGATTATTCGAATTTGAAGATGCAAAAGAATTTCCTCAAGAAGTTGAATCCAATTCGGTCTGTATATTCGATGATGTGACTATGGAAGATCAGGATTTAATTAAACGATACTTTAGTTTTGGCCGTCAAATGAACCTTGATTGCTTTTATTTAACACAAAGTTATGTTTGTATCCCGAGACACCTTATCAGATGTAACTTTAATTTTTTAGTAGTATTTCCTCAAGATGAGTTAAATTTGAAACATATTTACGAAGAACATGTAAGCACTCCAGATTTAAGTTTTTCACTTTTTAAAGACATGTGTTCGTTATGTTGTAAAGATTCTTTTAGTTATCTCGTCATTGACAAAAGTAGAGACCTGAACAATGGACGTTTTAGAAAAGGAATCGATACATTCATTGTAGATATATATAAAGAGCATTCATGAGGGTGTAACGGAAGTCATGGACCTAAGAGTCACTAGATTATAAAAACTAGCGAGATTTTGAAAAACAAATTTCAGTCATTGAAGCGCAGTCTTCAGGATATTGAAAAAGAACAGGTCGACAAGAATTCTTTGCACCCTTGCTCCAACCTATAGAAGACATTAAACAATCAGCACAGTTGTACCAGGCCAAACCGGAACTTGCATCGACGCCCAAAAAAGTAAAAAAAAGAAGAGAGAGTGATGTTTGGGGCGAATCCCCTGATAAAAGTGAGATACAGTCTGCTAATATTTACATAAAATCAACATTAGTTCCAAAAACATCTTATTACAAAAGAGCTACAAACATTTCATCCGATGATACACAAACTAGTACAATGCAAACACCTTTATCTCACTCAACGATTCCCGTTCATACAATTATTTCTTCAGAAGAGGAGGGCGAGTATGTGACAGACGATCCAGTTTCAGAACAAGTCAAAGAATATGCTAAAACGCCAAAGGGAGAAGCGGAAGTTATGGAGCATCTCGCCGCATTTGGAAATCTGCAAAGAGAATACTTGGATAAGATGTTGAAAGGTGAAAAGACACATGACTCTCGTTACGGTATTAGAGTCATGCCTTCTGGGGGATTAGCCATTGGCGACTCGACCGATGTTCAGCTTTTCGAGAGCAGTGATGATGTGTATATGAAGGAACACCGGGACTGCTGCAGCTACTCTACTTGAAAAATCCCAAAGGTTATAACGAGTCCGACTTGGATAATTATAAGAATATTTTACTCTCGACCAATGCTCACAAGAGAGGCTATAGTGAGGAACAGGGGGTATTAGGAAATAGATCTGATAAATATAGAAATATAATATCAAAGTTATTCACAACACAATCTTTGAAACCTCGCCCCCCTTCCTCCGCTTCATCAGCTTCGAGCAGGCTAACTTTCCGTTCTCACACTTACAAACGGGGCACTGGTCTTATGAGAGCCAATAAACCCTTGTACGAGTATTGGAACGACCCAAACGAACTAGTCGATCGTCTTAGGCTGCTAATGTCTTCAACTTATGCAGGGCATGACGGCCATCAAAACGAAATAGAATCAATAACTGAAGAGTTGCGAGAAGAAAATATAATATATTAAGGTCACTACTTTTATATTCAGTTTCAGTTTAAACATGACGATAAACAAGTTCGGAACCCACACATTGAAAAAGCATTCAAAGTACAAAACACGTTATTATTTTCCATATAACTTATTAAGGTCTGAAAAGGATATTGATGCAAGTCATTTACGAATAATAAATATTGCAAATCCAGTCGCTGCTCACGATGCTGCTAATAAAGTATATTGCGATACTCTAGCAGCCACCTACACTGATTTAAATAATTGGCCTGGTAGTTATATAGACGGAAAGAGAAAAAGACTCGTAAACTTTGCACCGTCTATAAATAAATATGATGTTGTTACCAAAGAATTTTTAAGCAACGTTGTCTTAACTTTAGTTGGAAATATATATGAAATATATATTCTTGGCAAGAGAATAACAAACGTAGGTGAGCCTGAAGAGGAATCTGATGCGGTCACACTCGGTTATCTTAAGAAAATACTCAAAAAGGAGTTATAGATGGAATCATCAATATTAAAAAGAACTGTTGTAGATGAATTGCATAAGCCAGCTCGGAGGATATATCCCAGACGAAAGACAGTTTTGAAAGGAATTAATGACTTGTGGCAAATAGATTTAGTAGAAATTATACCTTATGCTCGAGAAAATAAAGGACACAAATATTTATTAACAGTTATAGACTGTTTTTCCAAATATGCTTGGGCCGTGCCTCTAAAGCAGAAATCAGCAGAAAATGTTACTGAAGCAATGGAGATTGTGTTTCGGTCAAATAAGCAGACTCCAAAAAACATTCAAAGTGATCGAGGCAAATAATTTTACAATTCAAAGTTTAAATCTCTAATGAAACA
This sequence comes from Rhaphigaster nebulosa, assembly GCA_948150685.1. Classification (NCBI taxonomy): domain Eukaryota; kingdom Metazoa; phylum Arthropoda; class Insecta; order Hemiptera; family Pentatomidae; genus Rhaphigaster; species Rhaphigaster nebulosa. The sequence goes on from OX411307.1 coordinate 2,373,141, forward strand.
ATATTGTGTTAATCATTATTCCACTTTTTCTAATATGAAAGTTTCCATTGTAGAAAGGTTTAATATAACATTGAAAGCAAAAATGTGGAAAGCATTCAGCATGCGAGGAAATTACAAATTTTTAGATATTTTACCCCAGATTCTACATGAGTATAATTCATCATTTCATACAACTATAGGTATGAAACCGATTGATGCTCGTAATAAAAAAACGGAAAAGTACTTGCAAAAAAATGTATATTCTTCGGTGCCTAAATGGAAAGGACGAATACAAAAATTTATTGAAGACGATTTTGTGAGAATATCTAAACAAAAATCAGTATTTTCGAAAGGATATTTTTCAAATTGGTCAAGTGAAATTTTTAAGTCAAGGTTCAGAAGACATATCCATACACATATTTGTTAGAAGACCTGAAAGGACAGCTAATCAGTGGCGCATTTTATGAACAGGAGTTACAAAAGGTTAAATATCCAGAAAAGGTTTTGAAAAGAAAAGGAAACAAGTTGTACGTGAAGTGGTTGGGATTGGAAGAACGCAGCTGGATTGACAGAAAGGATAATGTTGTGAAAAAAAAAAACACTCTTATATTAGAAATTTTTTTTTTTTTAATCCTGTTACAACAAAACTTTTATTGAAAACATTCCTAAAATATAAAATATGATATTTTTAATGTTACTACATTTAAAATAAATCTAGTGATTCATAATTACTGTTCTTATTTTTTTCTTAACCTACACTTCTATAATTTAATTAATCATTTATTTATTCATTTATTAATGTTTTAGAATTAATTTATTACAACTAATATATACTATTACTACAATATATACTTATAACTACAATTACATATAACAATTAACAATTATATAACTAATGCAATGAATAATTGCCGTAAGGTAGCGTATCAATATTGTTAATTGCTGTATGGCGTTTATTATCATATGGGGAAAGAGACTTTTTATTTATTAATACTGTTTGCACTTGATGTCTTTTTGATTGTATAATTTGAAATTGAATGTACATCGACTCGTAATTTCTTATAGTATCTAAATAATCTTGAAATGTGAATTCACGAACTGCGCATTTTATTAATCCCTTTGGATCGTTTTATAAGTAAACCATGTTTAGTCTCACATACAATTTTATGTCGTGTACAGCTAAACTTTGATTTAAATTCGCGACTGCAATGTGTGCACGAATGACGCAGATACTTCCCCTAGGCCGTTATTTACGCTTTTCTTATTTACTAAAACTTATGATGTATGCATTTTTGCACTTCCCTCCGTATTTCATCTTCAATAATCCTAAAAATAAAAAAAATCTTACTTTTTTATTCTGAAAATTAAGTATTAATAACATTGATCGCAATAACAATTAATGATATGAAAACTCACCATCATACTGCTCTATCTCCTCGTCGGTGAAACATTCGCGGTACCTCTTTGGAAGAAAGGTTCGGATGAGTTCTCCTACCACGGTCAATGCCCCCGTGACGTCACAAGGTCATTTCCACAGCCTACTACGCCTCAAATGTAAACAAACGCGGTACGAACTGCTGACCAAAGCATACTGGGAGATGGCCCCGCGTGCTCTGACGTCAAACGGTCAATGCCCCCGTGACGTCACAAGGTCATTTCCACACCCTACTTCAACTTAAATATAAACAAATGCGGTACGAACTGCTGACCAAAGCATACTGGGACATGGCCCCGCATGCTCTGACGTCAAACGGTCAATGCCCCTGTGACGTCACAAGGTCATTTCCACACCCTACTTCAACTCAAATGTAAACAAATGCGGTACGAACTGCTGACCAAAGCAAATTGGGAGATGGCCCCGCGTGCTCTAACGTCAAACGGTCAGTGCCCCCGTGACGTCACAAGGCCATTTCCACACCCTACTTCAACTCAAATGTAAACAAATGCGACGCTGAGACAGAGACCTGCTCTGACGTCACAAGGTCATTTTTACACACTACTACAGCGCCTTATCATCCGTGAGATAAAGTATGAACTGCTGAGCAAGGCATACCGGGAAGCGGGGAGGTAGCCCCGTGATGACTCATGCTCTGACGTCACACGGCCAATGCCCCCGTGACGTCACAAGGTCATTTCCACACCCTCCTACGCCTTAAATGTAAACAAATGCGACGTTGCCAGATCTACGAAATTCCTTACAGTATTGCCACATAGTGCACCCAGACACCCGCCACTAGCCCAAGGTTTGCCCATTCAGTTTTGGTTGATGTTTGAGTGTTTTCTTGTATGAAAAAGTTATTGCATCTGTTTTTTGTGTGTTTATGTGGATATTAATGTTTTTAAGTTGGTCTGTAATTTTTGGGCTACTGTTTGGGCCTTGCGCATGGCGTGATCTGCATTCATGTTTGCTGTATAGATAGCAATATCATCAGCATATGCAGCGATTTGAACATTGTCAATCTTTTGCCCTACTATATGGGTTGTATATATATTGAAGAGGACTGGCGCAAGGACCGAGCCCTGAGGAACACCACAGGTAACTGGGCGCGGGATGGAGACCTCAGATTTGACACGGACAGAAAATGTCCGGCCACTGATGTAGGAGCCAATAATGTCGACCAGTTGGTCCGGGAATTGGTGAAGCCGGAGTTGATCAATTAAGGTGGAGTGGGATACAGAATCAAATGCCTGTGTGCAATCTAATGAGATCATTGCGGTAGCAAGATTTTTATTGAGGTTTTTCGCTGTATGATACTGTAGTTTTGCTATGTGATGATAGCAGCTAACAGGTTTGTTCCGGGGGGATGATGTCATGTGTGTCGCAGTGTTTTCGGACATGTATGAGGATTAGTTTCTCATATATTTTTGAGACGTGGTTGAGGAGACTTATGGGCCGGTATTCTTCCGGTACCGCTCCTCGTTTTTTGGGTTTGAGAAGTGGAACAACTATAGCATGTTTCCACTCAGTGGGGTAATATCTCAGGCGTGAGCATGAGTTGAAAATATTGAGGAGAAACATATGGGCTTTCCTGGGGAGTTGTTTGAGTAGGACATAGGGTATGTTGTCCTCTCCTGTTGATTTGTTTCCTCTCATATTTCTCAGTGTTGCAGTCAGTTCTTTATAGGAGGAAAATATGGTTTGTGTTATATCAGTCTGTGGACTGTGGTGGTAAGTTGTGCTGGTACGTGCTGAGTTTCTATGGACATAATAATCAGCAATTATGGTAGCCTGATCTGCGGAAATGAGAAGCTCATCGCCTCGTTGTATTTTCACCGATTTTGATTTGGTGTTGTGGCTTCCGACTATTTTCCAGAAGTTTTTGGGGTCGTAATGGGTACGGCGTAATTGTTCGTGCCAGAGGGATGTTTTCCACTGCGACATTAGAGATGTGATTTGTCTGGTGAGACTGTTTATGATAGGTCTGTATGCTGGGTCTTTAGTCCTATACCAGCAGTTTTTTATGTTTTTTCCCTGTTTAATTAGTATGAGTATGTGTAATGGTGGCTGGCGTAGGTGGATGGGAGTGGGGTTGAACGTGGGTATCGATGGCGGCATCGTGTATGATGTTGTGAAAATTGTTTATGGCATTGTTTATCTCTTGAGTGTTTGTGAGGGGAATGATGTTGGATGTGTTAGTGTAGACTGTGTTCTTGTATAGTTTCCAATCTTCCTGTGTGAAATTGTATTTGTATTCGGTTGGAGGAATTATTGTTGTGTCACGGCCGAGGTGATAGATGACGGGGATGTGATCATTGTCGCTGAATTCTATTGTTGTGCAATTTGTGAATCTGTGTGATTGTTGTGTGAGTAGCAGATCTAGTGTGGATGTGTACGCTGGGTTTGAGTGATGTCTGTATATGTAGGCGTTGGGGTGTATGACTGTATTTTGTTTTAGTGAGGTGGGTACCTCCTAATGCATTTGGCTTTGTGCAATTCCACGTGTGGAGTTTAGCGTTTAGGTCCCCTACAATGATGTGTTGTCTGTTTCGGTTTCGCGTAAGAGTGTTTTAAAAGTGTCGAGTTGAGCTCCAGGTCTTCTGTATATACATGTGATTTTGTATGTGTGCTTAAGTTTTACTTGTATAGTGACGTGTTTTTCTGAGTGTTTTTCGTCATTGAGTGTGTTATTGTTTATAAGTTTAGAGGGGACGTCGTAACGCACCAGAAGTGCAACGCCATCTTTTATCACCATCATATTTGTCACTCTTCTCGGATAGGTGCGAATAAAGAGTTGAAAGATAAAAAAATAAATAAATAATTTGAATAATTAAAAGGAATTTAATAAAATTGATACTAGACTATTTGTACACTAGTCCCTACCTTTGGGCCATGTAATTCCTGTATAAATAGCAGAAAGTTTCCCTGCCATCGGTAGTCAGGAAGGGATACTAATAATGGAAATCGATACGATAACTGACAATCTACGCTGAAGTTAGTTAACTAGAAAATCCATACTATTGTTGCATATCAAATTTTACTCAAAAATTCGATTTTTTTAAAACTCAATTTTCAAGGTTCCAAAAAGCTAAATGGACAAGTAATATAAGAATGGTCCCAATATGTTTTAATGCTTTTAACTCATTAATTCATTTTCTTTTCGTTACATGCTACATTATAATACAATTATATTACAAAAGTATTACTCAAAAATAAACCTTATGTTGGTGGATATAAAAATCATATTTTTTATAAATTTCGGAGGATCTATATTTCTAATCCAACCCTTAGTGTACGCGCACTGATTCACCTGTATAACGACACAAACTATATTGTGGGATCCGACTAACAATATTTATAATATTAAAAAAAAAAAAGTGATGCTAACAATGTTGCTATAACCCATATGGGGTGCGAATTTTTGTTCTCTTTTTTTCTTTAATATGTCGTTAATTGCAATGTATGCAGCACTTGACATTTAGCGCGGATTTTCAAAAAAAAGGTACATAACCCAAATCAAATATATAACAAACAGAATGTTATACGGGGCGCACGCCTCCACAATGGACAATTTTAAACAAGATGACGAATATCACCAACGCCCATATTGGTGTGGAAATTACAGACACAATACCCCTTCCCTCTTCTATACTACCAATATTCAAAATTGCTCAATAAAAGTTTTTCTTAACACTTATGAATAATTTTTTATTCATATTCAGAAAAATGCTCCCTATCCAGACTACGAACGCTTAATTTTGAAGTGTTACGTCAATTATTATTTCGAGTTAGTGTGTCGAAATTGATGACTTATAATTTGACTTGAAAAATTGAAATAAAACTATTAAAGAAACTCATTTTATTTTGTAATTTCAAAAATCATTTGATAACAATAAAAATTATGAAACTTATTTTCTATTAATATTATTTTAAACCTCATTTATTAAGCAAGTAAAAAATTAAAATAAAACAAAACGTTTAAAAATCCGCTTGTGAATTCAAAATCCCATTCAAATAAAGCCCGCACAAACCGACACTTTCGTTTGATGAACCGACATGGGGCGGATGGGGGTAGCAAGCGTTCGAGGTTGTTCAAGATTGCTCAAAACGCGCGGTTCGCCCTCCAAACCGCGCAGCTACCAGCTGTTGGCCTTTGTATTGTTCTCATCTGCTGTGCACGCCCGGTGTGGACGGTGTTTCACAGTTCTGAGCAGTTTCGAACACCAACGAACGTTCTGTTTTTTCTGCTATGCTCTGCGCTCCCGGTTTGGACCTACCTAAGTAGGTCGAGGACAAGAATAGGCATGTGTGTGGTGAAAGTAGCCAGGGACTGATTTCTGAGGCTTGGCGAAAACGGCCAGATATCTTGGTTAGGAATTGAAGGTAAAGAAAGCTGAATTTTAGCGAGAGCCGGCGGCTTATCAGCGGAGAAGGAACGGATTTGCAGTCCTTCCCCCCTCTTCTATTGTTCCAGCTCCCTGTCCTCAGTAACTGCCAACTTATCAACAATATTAATCCCAATCACTGATGTCTTTCATCAAAACAGCACAACGTCTGCTTTTGAATAAATTATGTTTCTTAATAGGTACACTTTTTTTCATTACTTAATTTTATTTAATATCTATTTATAGATATTATTGATTTGCTCTTTTTTACAATAGTTACCAAATATCAGAGTATTTATTTATGCCAGCTAACTACACCAAGATGTTAATGCAGATTAGACTATCTGATAAATACACGATCAAGAATTTAGTAAATAATACAATAGTAAAAATTAATCCACGATAAGAATGTAAAAAGTGCAATAGGAAAAAGAAAGAAAAACTTTATCGTATATTGTTTAAATACCCTATATACAGTAATTTGAGGTTAAGAATTTACCAAGGGATGGAAAATGTTAAGGGGCTTGAAATATTTAATCCCAAAACGAAGGAAGATATGAGAAAGTTGTATTTCTTTATTGCCAGAATTTCAAATTATAGAGAGTTGGTTGGGTAGACATAATTAAACAATATCCTTATCCCTTATATAAAATGACTGTATAATAATTTTTGGCTTTGTGTTTGTTTAATTAATAACAATTTTACATTTTTAGTAGATAAGTTTTGGCCTATTTGTAATAATTGAGTTTTATTCTTCAATGATATTAAAATTTTTAACATGTAACGCTGTGTTATCATTTGATTTATTTATGATATAATCTTGTTGTTATAGTTAGTTTTCAGCAAATAATGTTTGTTTTTAACTTTGTTACTTGTATTATTTTAGTAGAGTTACTTTTAGCCTCTTATTTCTAATTTATGTCTTAACTTCTGTACTTTTAAATTTAGTTTTAAAACTTTAAACTTTAAATTTAGTTTAAGTTATTGTTAGTATAAATAATTTTGTATGTTTATTTCCTTTTTAAGTATATGTATGCTGTAGCTATTGATTATTATAGATTTTAATTGATTCATTTTATTTTATTTTATTCTTCTTTTGTTAACATTGTATATTTATTTATCACTAGTGTCCTTTATTTTATCAATTTATTTTCCTTTATAATTATTTTATTGTATGCATAGTTGTATATACAATGTGAATGGGTACTTCATCCCTAATACTCATTGCCCTTGAGTGTGGCAGCTTGTATAATGTTCAATAAATAAATAAATAAAAAAATAAGATTTTAATTGTTATTTCTAGCTTATGGTATATTATTGAATGTTTCTTGTCTTGGTTAATTTTTCATTAATGTGAGTTTCAGTTTAGCATAGTATTAATATTTGAATTAAATTTAAAAAAATAAAATAATAATAAAAGTGTAATGATATTTGTATAAGTAGAGATACACTCTATTTTTATAGGGTTATTTCCTGCAAACAAATATAAATAAATAAAATATTGTTGATTTAATAGGTATTTTAATATATGATATTTAATTGAGGGAGTCTTTAAGGATTTTATATATTGTTTATCTTATATATTAATATCAATAACTGTGATAATGATAACAATAACAACGAGAAATATAAAGCACCAGTATTGTTTGGTGTAATATAGATTTAAAAATCTTTTGAATTGGTACATTTTTTTTTTTCATAATGGGTAAGGCATCATCTTTTCCTGTATTGAAAAATATAGTATTTATATGAGTGTATCTATATATATATATATATATATATATATATATATATATATATATATATATATATATATATATATATATAACTTATGTTCTCGCGGACGAAAACAGATAAAAAAAATGGAAATCGGGAGACGAAATGACACACTCAAATGCTAGAACAAGACTAACTTTATTCTCTCTTAAATCCTCTATATATAGTATTAGGGTTTGTTTACATAGCTGACATAGGATTATCTGTGATATTGTCCTATCTACTATCATAACTCCCCCCTACCAGTTTATGAACATTCCTCATAAACGTATACATTAGAACAAACAAAGCATTAAAAAAAAACACAACAAAATACATTATAATATAATACAAATAATAAAAAAAACTTTCTCATCATGATTTGTACTATCACAAAAATAAAATATAACCTTTGAATTTATAAACTATGTACAGAACATCTCTATTTACAACTCTTATACTTCTAGGAGAAAGGATACTTCCATATTACTCTGCTTGGCTAGGTCCCCTTACGGGGAACTTCAATTGCTCTACGTGAACGTTTCTCCTTTTCCTAGGGTCCCTAATGCTCTGAATTGTTACAATGTTGTGTTCACGAATTACGATCCCTTTGAATGGACCCTCATATCTGATCAATTCCTTCCCGCGATTTGAAGTAAATTTACGGTAAACGATTGTCCCTATTTTAATCTTCTCCGTAACGTCGCTTACACCCACATTCTCGCGTGCTACCCTCCTATTTTTTTCGGATTCGATCCGCTGTCGCGTTTTCTCCCATACCTTCACGATTTCCGCCCTATTGTTTACCAGCCTCTCCGAAAATTCGTCATATATTGCGGTATCCCCCATATTCCTCCTTCTGTCGCGCAGCCCAAAAAGAGCCTCGAAAGGGGAAAATCCCGTCACCGAGTGTATGGAGTGGTTATAGGCTGCCACGGCCCGTGGCATGGCCTCATCTGGGTCCAAACCCTTGTCCACGTGGTACATCCGGAGGTGGTCTCCTAATGTGCTGTGTAGTCGCTCTATTCCCCCTCTGCTCTTAGGGTGTCCCGGAGTATTGATATGCCAGGTGATGGCTAAGTTCGTCATCTGCTTTTTTATTTCTGCGTTGTTAAATTCTCTTCCTCCGTCTGACGATATCCTGTCTGGGACTCAGTAAAATTGAAACCACGTTCTCAGGGCTTCGATCACTGCGTCAGCGGACCTCTCTCGTACCTGTAGCGTCTCGTTCACCCCGCGATGATTCGTTTTGCCCTGGTGGTATGCCCGTGTGATCTCCTGTTGCTATTCCGGTTCCCGGATTGTTTCGACCATCAGTTTGCAGCGGACAAACGTTCGGTCGATACCTATTTTCTCTGTCCTCCACAGCCGTTGTATTTTCTGCCATAGCGAATCGTTTCCTACGTAGAGATAGTACGTTTTCCCCGGTTGAGAGGCGTCCTTCAATACCCTGGAGATTTGCTCTTCTGTGATGCCGGGTTGTGACCAGATGGTCCTGATTTTACATCTGTTGTCCTGGGCATAATCGATCTTAGTCAGGCCTGTGGTCCTTGTCTTCCATATTATTTGACGCCTCTTCGGGTTGACAATTTCCTCCCTTTCCTCCATATCCGTCGGCCTTCCGCCCCCTGAACTTTCCCCTCCTGTCGACTCCCGTTCGGCTACGGAATCTTGTGACCCCCGGTCTCCTTCCCTCTCCGGCGTCCATTCGCTCACGAATTGTCGGATGTCCCCTCTATCCTCGTCTATCGCGTTGATTTGAATTGCCCTTGACAACCAATCGGCCACGACGTTTTCTCTCCCAGGCTTATACGTTACGTCCATATTATATTGGCTAAGGAGCTCTTTCCAACGTGTGACCCTAGCCGATGACTCCTTTAGCTTCCCTACCCAACGCAATGGTCGGTGATCCGTGTTAACCTTAAATTTCCGACCAAAAACGTACGGCCTAAAGTGTTCCACCGCCCACACTATCCCGAGGAGTTCCCGTTCTAAGGTACTATATCTTGCTTCAGTGTCCGTAAGGCGCCTGCTCGCGTAAGCCACTGGTTGTTCCCCCGCCGTTCCTTCTTGTGATAAGACTGCTCCCAAAGCGTAGTCACTCGCATCCGTGGTGATGGTGAAAATTTTGGTGAAGTCTGGGAACGCCAGTACCGGTCTCTCCTGTAACCGTCGCATGCACCTCCTAATATTGTCCCCGATTCCGGGGGTTATTATGATTTGTTTACCTTTTCGCAGCAGGTTATTGAGGGGTGCAAGATACTCTGCCATCTCCGGGACGAATCGGCGATAATAATTGAGTGTACCTAACAGCCTCCGAATTCCCTTTACGTCTCTCGGTATCACCATGTTTTTGATTGCTTCCACTTTCGTTTCGTCAGGTCTAATTCCTTCCTTCGATATGGAATGCCCTAAGAAATTGATCGTGTCCTGGCCTAATGTCGACTTTTCCTCTGACAGTTTCAGTCCAAATTCGCGTAACCTGTCGAATACTTTCCACAAATGCTCGACGTGTTGCCCTTCGTCTTTACTGAAGACCAGCAGATCGTCCATGTATATTTGGCAGAACTCTTCTTCGAGCCCCCGTAGGAATTCGTCCATAAATCGCTGGAAGGTAATGGGTGCGTTTTTGAGACCAAACGGCATCCGTGTGAATTCGTAATGACCCCGCTCAAAGGAAAATGCTGTTTTGTGGCGGTCGTTGGGGTGCATCCTTATCTGGTGATAGCCTGCCTTCAAATCCAGGGTACTGAAGACTGTGGCTCCACACAATCTGTCCAGGATATCTTCAAATCGGGGAATCGGGTACTTTTCGTCTAGGGTGTTTTCGTTTAATTTTCTAAAGTCGACGACCACTCTGTACTTCTCGTTCCCATCCGAGGATTTCTTCTTTACTGCCCATAGGGGGCTGTTATACGGCGATGTGCTATCGGTTATAATGCCTTGGGCTTTGAGATTCTCGAGCTCCTCCCGTATATGCTGGCGCATCGCCTGTGGGTACCGCCTTTCCTTGACGTATGTCACCCGCTCCTGTGTTAAGGGAATTTCATGAACTGTTTTGCCCGTAGCTCCCAGTACCTCCCCGTCCTTAAAAAAAATGTCCGCATATTCCTTCTTTAACGTTTGTCTCCAATGCTCCGCCTGTTTAATAACTCCTACTCTAATCTTTCCCCCTGACCGAAACTTCCTCCCCTTATACTTTTCCCTCCTATTCGGATGTCCCATCGCTGCCCCTTATTTCTAATCCTCGTCTCTAATTTGCCCAATAAATCGCACCCTATTATCCCCCCGTATTCCCTCGGCATGCTTTCCACTATGTGTATCCGCAGGCTCCCTTCCCCGACTACCCACCGATTCAGTTCTAAATCTACTTCTCCCTCTACTCTACAGGGCCCACCCAAAGTGATCAATTTACATTTACATACCTGTAATGGTGGTATTCTTTCTCCTTCACAAATTGCTTCTAACGCTCCGCGACACATAATGGTATTCGAGCTTCCTGTATCTACCAGGCACCTCACTCCACCCGCGACACTCACAATCGGCAATTCCACGCACCTACTCTCCACATTATTTATGATAGCGTGGTTGCCGCTCTCCTTCCCCTCTCCTCATTCCTCATCTCGCCTGCTTCTCTCTGCCAGTGTTCTCCTCCCTGCAATCCTCATACTGCTCCTCCCTCCTCGAGCTCGTCCTCCGGCTTCACTTCCTTCTTCCTCCGTTCCAGACGTTTCTGAATCTTGCGACGTCTCTGAAGTTGTTTCTCTCTTCTTCCATACTCTTTGGGCGTTTACTTCCATGGGTTCCCCGCGGAACATTTCTCCTCGTCTACTCATGTAGGGGCATTGTCTCGCGATGTGCCCTTCATTCCCGCATTCGAAGCATTTCGTGCGAGGACATTGTGCTACTAGATGTCCTATTTTCCCGCACCCATGGCATTTTCTCTCCTCTCTTGGCCAATTCTTCCTCTCCTTTCCGGGTCTTTTCTCCCTCCCCGCTATCTTCTCTCTCCCAACAAATTCTCTATCTCTTCTCTTCCATGCCTCCGGTCTGGTTCGAATTCTTCTGTACGTTACCCTATTCCATCCAGCTTCGACACTCTCTCCGTATCGGGCCTCCTCGTCGCGGGCGCTCGCGTCCATCATGTCCTGGGCACAATCTACGAAATTCTTCTCTCGGGGTAGACCATCCTTCTTTCCTGTGTCCCGTGCTAGCTGCACTTTTAATATTGTTGCCAGGAACCCCATTCTGCCCTCCACATCGGCCGCATTCACCGTCTCCCTCATCTTTTCTGTTATTCGGTTGAACCGCGCCAACAGCGACCCCGCGTATTGTCCATTTGTCTGGTGGGGTTGTCTCGTCTCCCGGAACATCTGGAGTATATCTTCTTCTGGGGCCCACCGGCCTCCTCCGCATGCCTTTTTTAGTCTATCCTTAACAACGATCCAGGGCGTATCCTCGTCCGCTTGTATCAGATTGAGAATATTCCTCTTGACCCGACATACCAGAGCGGCTTTCAAAGCGCTCGCGTCCATTGGGTCAATTAAATTCTCGGCCGCCTTCGCCTCTATCCGCGCCATCACGCGGTCGCCTCCCTTAAGGAAATGATTCAATTCGCCGACGCCACCGTCGAACCTTTCCAGATCCGATACTGCCTTCCTTAGGTCCTGGGATGTCGTCGTCCTCACCTTCAGCTATTCCAGAGCGTTTGCATGCGCCGATGCCAAAGTTTCCGTCGGCAGTGGCGGAATTTCTGCTGGTAATGTCAGAACTGGCGCTCTTACTATTCCATCCGTCATTTCGTAGTCGTCTTGGTTTAATTACCTCGATAAGAACTAAAAAGAAAGAGAGAAAAGAAAAAAAAATTGTTAATCTTCTCACTGACCTTGATCCCGGGTTTCGGCACCACTTATGTTCTCGCGGACGAAAACAGATAAAAAAAAATGGAAATCGGGAGACGAAATGACACACTCAAATGCTAGAACAAGACTAACTTTATTCTCTCTTAAATCCTCTATATATAGTATTAGGGTTTGTTTACATAGCTGACATAGGATTATCTGTGATATTGTCCTATCTACTATCATAACTTTATATATATATATATATATATATATATATATATATATATATATATATATATATATATATATATTAGTATATTAGCGCACACATGTATAAATATTTATGCATTTAGTATTTATACATTATTAACCTATTTATATAATTGTTATACTATTTCTACATTTTTGGCATATTTATATATTTATTTATTTTTTACCAATTAATATATTTTAACCAATGTATATATTTTTAACCTATTTATATATATATTTTTAACCTATTTATATATATATTTTTAACAAACTCATAAATTTTTAATATATTTAAACATTATAAGTGTATTTATTGCTTTTAAAAAAATTCTACACGTTCATTACTTTTCAAATCCACTATGTACACATATGTGTCTTATCTGGTTATTTTTTAAACTGTTTTAAATACTTATTAATGATTATTTCCATTCAGATGTATTTACCTCATTATGTATTAATATATCATTATTGTTAAAATAATAAGGCATGGACTTAAATAGATATAATTCCAAAAGAGTGGGTAAAGGTTTCAAACAGCAATTAAAAGATATTTGCACAGATTGGTCTGGCTATAAATCCACAAAAAAGTGTTGGGGCAGTAATGAATAAAGGAGAGGTGCAGTTAACAACACCCTCTCTTGAGAATGGAAGTATCATCCAAACAGCACAGATAGATGATACCATCAAGTATTTAGGGCGTACATTCCCGGGAGAGCCAGTATTTACTGAGGACGCGGTGACCAAATTGAATAGCAGCCTCGATAAATTAGTGAGCTCTTGCTTGCTCAAACCGGAGCAGATCAACGTGGTCAATCAATATTTGTTCCCAGGATTTACCTATCCTCTCCAGACTGCGCCCTTTACTAAGATACGCCCTTATAAGGCAATGATATAAATATCCGCGGGAGTATTAAGGCCATCATCGAGCTCCCCTCTAACACCTTCACGGCGTTGCTTGTTGTACGCACCGAGGAGTTGGACTGATCCGCTGTCAGTGGGCGGCTCCTTTGCAACATTTGTCCATTGCCCAGCGACTGTCTAAACTGCGGGATGTCCCGTTCCAGTCTGCATTTCATTACGATGTGATAATCGCGGAATAGGTTGAAAGACTTGGTGTAGATCAGAGTTACCGAGGTATCAGACAGACGCTGTGGGAGAACTCCTTTCAAGAATGGGCTATTTGTAGGTGGCAAGGAGTTCGAGTTCACCATTTCAAAGAGACTCCGAATACCAACAGATACGTATGCGAGAAGCAAGTCCTTTCGGGATGGAATGGTGCAACGCCTTGAAGCTAAATATTAACTATTCAACACTGCGCGGAGTCCCAGGAACCAGCAGACAGCAGAGGTAAGTTGGGTCACTCTCGAAAATGCGGTAGAAAGTCTAAATTACCAGTCCATGTGCTAGGAATATGCACAACTCCCTCCTCATAGCATGCCGGGATCATAGGGTCAAGTATGAGTTGATTAGGTTCTTTTGGGTGAAGTATTTTACCTGCTTCGACGAGATCGACTGCATAGGAAATGACAGATCCACAATTTATGCAAATATTGTTGTATTCCCCAAAACCGGCACATCATTGGTCCTGGATCAGACAGTGCGATTTGAGAGCAACTACCTCCATCAGGCAGGTGGAGTGGAAAGATAAAAAAAAATATATAAATGAGATGTGCATCTCTTTTCTAAAAGAGAAATTTCGTGAGACCTCTGAGTTCACCATGAGAGGCCGAAACATTGCGGGAAAGAACAAGGAGCTTTTCAGAAGACCTAGGGTGCTAATGTTTGGCATGTAGCGGAGTTGCCCGAGAATATTTATTATTCTGGAATCTCTGGGGATTATCCACCATTAACTCCATATTAATTAACTAACAAGGGGAAACAACGTAAGTGGGATCGCCGATTTCAATATAAGGAAGAAAGAGTAGTGTAAAATAAAGAAAAACTCCTCACACGTTTTATTTTATATTTCGATTCTAATTTCTTAACGGAGGTGAGGGTTGTGAAATTTCTTGTAGTTTATAGGGCTCAAACCACTCCCAAGTTTCGTATGGATCGGTGCAGCCATGTTGAAGTCATGCCGCATTTTTTGTGATTTTAGAATCAAAATCGAAGGCGAAAAGTTGAATTATTTTTTATTGCTATTAAAATTCGTATAAGGGTATAAGGGTTATTATATTAGGTTTTTTGAGATGATAAAAACGAATGTCAACTTTTTTTCTCCCTGAAAAAATATTTTACCCCAATTGGTACGACGTTGAGTGGACTGAATTCTCTGACCATTGTCAAAAAATCCTGCCCTACTTGTTATTGTTATAAGTTGCGACACCGGTTGTAATTTCATTTTGTTTGCTCCTATTTACAAGAGTAAATAGATTATTTCATGGATTTTAATTATGAATTAAATAATTATAATAATGATGAACAATAAAAACTATACTTAACTTATTTTTATAGAAAATTAGATCATTTATTAATTTAATAAAATAGATAATGTTATTAATTTAATAAAATAAATGACATTATTATAATAAATGGAAATTATTAATAATTATTATTATTCAATTGTATAAAAATAAGTTAAATAATAATAATTTTAAATAAATAATGAGTGCAGTCGTGTTGAAGTTATAACAATTTTCGAATAAAAATCGAAGGTCCCATGAAGGTGAAAATTTTGAGCAAAAAAATAAGATCTGTATTTGAAAATTGCGATAACTTCAACACTACTACACTGATCCATACGAAACTTGGGAATAGTTTAGGTTTCTATAAACTATACAAAACAGCTTAAACTTCACATCCATAAACAAATTAGAGGCAGAGAACTCCCCTACTTACTGGCCAACTCATTGCTCGCCTTGATGAACTTTCCTCTGATCATAGTCCATTAACCCTAAAAGTAAAAATAGCTCCCATTTCTAAAACCTCCCCACCGCCCTTCTTCAGAGCCCCAGTTATATGGAACCTCTTTCGTCAAATCCTGAGCAATGAAATTGACCTCAGTGTAACCCTAAAAACTCCAGAAGACCTTGATGATGCTGTTCATTTCTTCACCGCCATTGTAGAACAATCAGTCTGGACCCCCAGTCATTCCCCAAAATATCCTAATAAAAAAAATTTAACCGCAGCACCTCGTAAAACTAATCCGTATCATACGCCGAGCCAGATCATTATGGCAACGTACCAGACATCCAACTGATTGTCCTAAAACTATTATTGCTAACAATTAAAGCAGGAGTTGGGAACCTTTCGTTCCCAATCCTTTAATTCCTACCTATCCTTCCTCACTGCTCGTGAAAATTTCGTGTGGAATATCACTAAAAAAGTCCTAAAATCCCACCATATTTCCCATTTCCTCATGCGAAGTGAGACTCCTGGGCAGCTTCTGACGAAGAAAACGCCAAAGAATTCGCTAAACACCTTCCCAACGCATTCACTCCTTTTCCAGAATTCCATTCCACTCACACAATAACAGTAGAATAATTACTTATGTCACCAATCCCACTCCCCTTAGCTCCTAAAGCAGTTAATCTCTCTGAGGTTGAATACCTTCTACAAAAATGACTCCTCGTAAATCATCTGGATACGATCTTCTTATCGCTCAGATACTTCGAAAACTTCCACCTAAAGCTGTCATGTTCCTTACATCTGCAAGTGCATCCTATGTACTACCCACTTTCCTCTCTTATGGAGACATTCCACCATCATTCTTTTACTCCTCCTATCTTCTAAAACCAGGTAAACCTTCCAACAGCATGACATCTTATAGACCAATAAGCCTACTCCCAATCCTTTCAAAAATCTCCGAAAATATACTTGTCAAACAAATCCTATCCATATTAGAATTTCAAAACATTCCATCCCATCAATTAGGATTTCGTTCACAACATTCCGAACAAGAACTGCGAGTTGTGGATCATATTTCCTCAGCCCTGGAATGTAAACAGTATTGTTTGGGTGCATTTCTGGATATATCACAAGCTTTTGACCGGGTATGGCACACCGGATGGCTCTTCATGCTTAAAATATATTTACCCCAGTCTTTATACCTAGTCCTCCGATCCTGCCGTAGCTTCCGAGTTCACTGTGGTACCGAATTCTCCAACCATTATCCAGTTGAGGCCGGTGTTCCTCAAGGTAGCGTCTTGGGTCCCGTCTTCTACATATTATTTACCACTGATATTCCTATCCATCCCGATACCTTTTCTGATGGCATCGTCATCCTTTCATCCAACTCAGTTTCTGAAATAGCCTCCTCAAACCTGCCTAGATACCTTTCTCTAATCGAACATTGGTGTAATAATTGATGCAAACAGGTCACGTTCATCCTCCGACTCAGATGCTGTCCGCCAGTTCATTTTAACTCCACACTACTTCCTTTTTTTGACAATGTCCGGTATCTCGGCTTCCTTCTAGACAGAAAACTAATGTTAAACTCACATACTAGACATAAAATACAACAGCTCAAAAAATACCCGCTTTAAGTTGGCAACGAACTACTAATTTACAAGACGATTCTGAAACCTATCTGGACTTATGGGCTCGAACTGTAGGGAACAGCTAAAGTTTTAACATCAAACGAATCCAATCCTTCCAGTCTAAAGTCCTTCGGAAAATAGTCACTGCATCATACCATGTAAAAAACAATATCTTACATCATGATCTTAATATCCCATTTGTTTTAGACCTTATTCCATCCACATTCTCCAAAATTAACCAGAGCCTTACTCATCATCCAAAATTTGAAAAAACACAGCGTGCAATGGAAAATATGATGAACGTTGGCGCATCAAGGTCAACATCCTTTTTTTTCATACAGTTACAAGAGCTAAAGGAGGAGGTAAAGAAGATGTAAATTTTTGTAAATATTAATGTACATTTTATGTATTTTTATGTCTATTCCATGAAATTTAATATCACAAAATGGTCATAAGTACCGTAGCATGGATAGTTTTTATAGAAATCGAACGTGAATGAAAGCCTTAAATCGCATTTTTGCCACTTTTGGAGAATTTTGTCTCTTTTTCAGTGCGCTGTAGCGGCTTAAAGGTTGATTTTATAGGCATAACTTGTAAGACATTTTATTTACTTTAATTTGGTATAGATCGGTCTTCTAGAAAAAAAAACAAAAAAAAACAGTAGTTTCCAAAATATAGTGCCAAACTTTTGGCGTTTTCAGTTCAGAGACCCAAGAAACTAGAATGCACCAAAATTTACGTCTACAACAAAACCTTTCCCTTTTTGCCCTTTTCTGTCCTAGTTTGTCTGGACCAACACTTATATAATTTTAGTTTTAGAGTGCTTTTTTCTATTTCTTCTTCAAACATCCGCCTCCGTTTAAAACCCCAAAATACCACTTTCTGCCTTCCCCCAATGATTTTTACGACGCAGTTTGTTTCGTAACCCATCCCCTTTACCCCTGTGGGCACCCCTGGGCCAGTGGATCACCTTGCCTGAGCCCAATATCTACATCAATTCGGCCCGATATATTTCCACAACACTTCACTCAGCAGTTCATATTTGTCAATGAGCATTTTGCCAATCTTATGAATTTGGGAGGAATTCCCGTTTCAATGATTCCTTTGTAGAGTTGACTCTGTGTCGCAGAATCATATCATGTTATTTTATATCACTCATTTAATTCCATAAATTTATAGAAACAATGTCAACATGTGTTGCTTATGATTAATTGATTACAAGAAACTGCAGGGTTGTCTAACTATTAAACTTCTGGCATTGCAAAACCGTGCAGACCATACTAAACTATCTAAATGACTTTTACTCAGACATTTTTCTGTGTAAAAACCGGAGATTAGAAAAGTAAATTTTTTTAGTTGGTTCACGTTCAAGTGAAAAGAGCGGTAAACCTGCTATTCGCTCTTGGCCCATCCTTGATCCTATATAACTTTTAATTATTTCAAATATAGAAAAAGAGCGCTCTGCTTTGCCTAGCGTTTCCTTTTGCTATCTGAAAATACAGTACAAAAACATAAGAGCGAAGCATGACCATTAAGAAACCGAATGAAATATTACTTCTTTTTTTACTCCCTGTCTTAGAAGCCCCCTTACCTGAGGGGCCCCGGTGCATTGCCCCCGTTGCCCCAGTCTGGTTACGCCCCTCCAGTTAATTGTACATCAACGAGGGTAGAACCAATTATTTAGAGCCTTTATCAATCTTTTACCAGAAGTTTGTGTCTTTCCCAGGAGTTGCTTCATCTTTCTCTAAAACATTTCTATCAACTTTAGAATTTTTTTTTTTAATCATGAGAAGTTGAGATATTCGCATTTCGAATTACAATTAGAATTAATAGTTTCTTCAATATAGGTATCGTATTTTAGGTTTTGAAGGATGCAGATTCAGTTCTTATGATCCGATATTTTTGGACGAGCATGCGTATTTCGATATCTGCAACTTTATCAATAATTCGAAATGCGCATGGACAATCACATATCGTTTACATATGTCATTTTCAGTGGGCTTTGCTCAAAATAACACCACACTATATGGCTGAATGGAATATTGTACTTGCATGAGTTTCAAGACTCTGAATGAAGCTGAAACACCAACAGATTTTGTAAAAACAGTCGCAGTAAGATAAGCGACTATTAGCTTTCTGAATTGATTAAGCGTACTAAATAATATATTACAATTGTATTAAAATTTCGCTGTTCCCGAGTGTAGCATAATTTGGAGGCGTAATCGATTCCGAAATCCGAATATTTTTAAAAAACGCAGACGTATCCAGAGAATGGACAATGTATTGAGTACAGTTACCGTACTCTAAAGAGATATCTCAAGCTTTGAGTTACTTTTATTTATTTTTCTGAATTGTAATTGGTTATGGACGTTATCAATACTAAATTATGCCACATTATAATGCTATATTTTTTGAACATGAAATGTTGTTTTCAATAGTTGTATTATATATCCTTGTTGTGTATCATTACCCTTTACTTCTATAATTGTCATTATCAATATAGTGTAATTAGATGAATCCTCATACAGACTGAAAACACATTTGTCTTTTGTGAAATTGATAAAATGAGATCACTAAGAGGCAATAAGAAAGTAAGAATGGGGTTTCATCATTATAGAGAATTTATTATTGATATTTCGAATAAATTATTTAATTGATGCAATATTCAAGTTTGAATGAGACATCAGAGAAATTAAATTGTAAAAATATAAGTA
Source organism: Rhaphigaster nebulosa (assembly GCA_948150685.1). Classification (NCBI taxonomy): domain Eukaryota; kingdom Metazoa; phylum Arthropoda; class Insecta; order Hemiptera; family Pentatomidae; genus Rhaphigaster; species Rhaphigaster nebulosa. Next base: position 2,392,986 of record OX411307.1, read on the forward strand.
TTATTATTACTAGAGAACTTATATCTTGGGCAATTAAAATAAAAAACGAATTAATTATAATATTTGTTTGTAGAACACTAGCTATAGGAGTTTAGATATTACTTTTAACTAGCAAATACCTATAGCCGTTTTCTCATTATTTATTTCTATATGGCTGGCATTTCTTGTGATTTAATAAAAACTAATCGAGTTCTGCTGATCTCATGAATATCAAGGCACATGAAACAAATCTTCAAGTCAGGCCAGCAGTACAAAATAAATATTAGAGATAATTCATCAACTAGGTCGTGCAACAACAAAACTGGCTGCCCTATTTCAATGCTGACTCAACTATTTCCATGTTAGTTGACAGACCAGTTGAAAGATTAAGTCCCACCTGGAAACTGTTGACAAGTGTTTTTTTGGAGATTACAGGTTGTAAATTGAAATACAATGTACATATTTTTATCCTACGAGTGTTTATCTGAATATTGTTTTATAATCGTATGGCAATAATATCAAAATCTCCGGGCTAATATGTGAGATAGATATATATAGAGATAGATAGCCTGTCCCGCCGTTGACAGTATATTCTCAAGTAGAAAACAAAACTTGTTAGGATGGCTCAAGACTAACCATCACGCAGATTTTTCCCCCAACATCTTTTATAGGTAAAGAAAATGCAACCTTTTGATTGTTTCCACAAAAGAGGGTGGTCTGTATTAACAAATCTAATAACGTTACAACAAATAATTTGCATTGGAAGTAGGGTTTTTTGTATAATAAGTATAATTTAACGACGGCATTTTTTATTATTCTCCTACATTACTAGTATGTGAACCTGCTTAGAGATGGGTCGGATTAGTAGAGATTTTCTTTGAACAACAAATCTCCAGAGCTGTCATCGATTCCGTAATCAAAATTGCTAATATAAGGCATGTCAGCATTGAATTCAATTCGCCAATTTATTCGAGTGAGATTGATAAGTATGTACTGAATATTACGTTGATAAGTTAATTGGATTTAATTTGTATTTTAAACTTTTATTTTTTTTGTGTATTATAGCAGGTTATAATGTGTATGTTATCGATGCTCGATTTGGTTGGCTGATGTATGAAGCCTGCATGTATCCTTGCACTATGATATTGTGAGAAATAAAATGTTGGTTAGTGTGACGGGTGACGGGTAAAGGATGACGGGTGTTCTTTTTGTGATTGATTCCCGCAACAAGTTTGTTTGAATGATTTATCTTCAAAATTTTATGGACCCAATCGATGACTGAATGTTTTAGAAAAAGTGCTTGGGTTGAGAAGACTTGTGGTTGAGTTTATATCGGTTCGTTCGTTATTTAGGCCAGTCAGTAGAGGGTTTGTATGATGCAAAAGGTGGAGTAGAAGCTTTTATTTTTTTAACTAGCTTATGTGCAAACATATAAAAAAACAAATATGCTAAGACGGGTTACCTTTTTGCAGCCAAAAAATATCGAAATTTTAGGACTTTTTTTAATCTCCACCTATAATTCCTAAACGGTAGATTTAATCAAAAAGGTTAAGGTATGATAAATAAAAAAAAATAAAATTCTGCTTTGAATGTGTGCCACAACATAATCATTTGGTTGAGTGGTGTAGTCAAAAACCACGGTCATAGAACGGCGATTTTTTCCAACTTTGTCGAAAACTAAAGCTGACAAGAGGAGGACACAGTCTATGGGTAACCAATTTTTTTTTTTACATGATTTCTCATTCAAATATTTGGACACGTGGACCGGCGTTCGTTCCAATGGGCTCTAGGAGCCGAGGAAAAAATAAAACACGCTTAAACAGCTTAATTTTAGTTTTGTGGAGTTTTTTTGCTATTTTTTTTGTCACCGCATTTTTATATGATTTGTAATAACAAAAAAAAATTCCCCCACTCTTGCACTCGCCACGATCTATAAATGTCAAGGGGGCATACTTTTCCGCTGTTCACACCCAGGCGCAAAAAATCCAGATACACCATTGACTAGGACTATATTTATTTTCTGGGGTAATATATTTGTATCTCACACCAACACAAGGTTTGAACTGGTACAAATATTCGTATGAAGCTAAAATACTCGAAAGTGCATGAAACGTTTGTTCACTTCGTAAAACAACAGTAGCTAGGCGCTATATGTATGCAAATAAACTACTAATACTAGGCGCTGCAGCCCAACGATGCAATATTGATTTACGAAGGCTTGCAAACACTTTACTTCATTTCATTCATTTGAGGAGCTCTGCAAGCAGTTATACTTTCAGTGACAGTGACAAAGTTAATTTCACTGCTTAATATTTTGAAAATGTACATAAAATGAATTTAGACCTTAACATACCAGCTTTTACTCGTAATATTCTTCGGCAAACTAAAAAATACATGATTCCTATTCCCAATAAATTTGATAATTGCAAATTTGTATCTCTCAAACAACTAAAAAATATCATGGCTAAATTAGTCAACAAAAAAAACCAAGGTATTGATGGAATATGTAATATTTTTTAAAGCAATTTTCAAAAAATCACTAATTCATTTAACCGAAATAATTAATCAGTTGACATCTGCATGATGGTATAGAAGGATCAATCCCTAATTAAAATAATTAATCATGCATTAATGTTTGGCCATTTTCCCAAACCATGGAAAATAGCAAAAGTAATAACTATTTCCAAACCTGGGAAAAATATGTCAGTTCCTAATAGTTTCCGACCAATATCATTACTTAGCTTTAAGTAAAGTGACTGAAAAAATTATTTTAAAAAGAATGCAAGTGTTCATTTAATATTATAACTTGATTTGTCCTTTCCAGTTTGGCAGTAACCATTCCAATGTTAGTCAAATTGCTAGACTGATATCATATCTCAAAATTTCAATTTGAAAAACACACGGGTATGGCACTATTAAATATTGAAAATCCTTTTGATTATGTTTGAGCACAGGGGTCTGGTATATGAACTCATAATTAATAAATTTCCAAAATATATAAGATTTCTAATAAATAATTATTTATCCAATAAATTTTTTTGTTCAATTTACTGAGTCTAAATCTGATTTAAAAAATATTCTACTATTCTACTACTACTACTACTATTCTAAATAATCTAGTATTTTACATGGATCTGTCCTAAGGCCATACCTTTTAAATCTTTGTATTAATTGTCAAGGAGCCACCTGCACTATTTTTGCTGAAACTGAGCATTCCTAAGCCTATATACCTGCCCCCTATTCTCGACAAGAACTCAGTCGATTATTTGTAACATTTATTGTCACATTAAAAGTGCGGTCATATTTGGACAAGTTACTATGTCCGTATGTTATTAGTAGTGTTTTAAGTGTTTTTATTAATATTCATTGTAATCTTGGACAAAAAAGTAAGCAGTTACCGTAATAGGCGCCCGTTAACAGGTAATGCATATTGATTACAGCAGTTCGAACTAGAAGAGGTTTTTTCCCGATTCAGAATTAGGATATCTTTCGGAAAACTACTCAGCCGTGAATCTCTGGAATTTGGTATAACTTGGTAAGATACCTTGTTGCAGTTCTTCAGATCCTGACGAGTATACTGACCCCTAGAAAGTCGAAAGAAGTGCAAAAGCCCTTTGACCTTGGCCGGAGGCACTGACCTCAGGTTTCCAGCCCAAGGATGGTCCACAATCCAGAGATCTACTCAACCTAATGTCGCTTTCTATAAGCTCTAAGTCATTTTTAATTTTATGTCTCATCATCAATTAATTGAAACTTCAATTTCAAGAGTAATCAATTTAAATTTAACAGCTAATATGGCAGACTTTCAAATTAAATCTACTGATTACGATCATATCCTAAATTTTAACGGTAATCCTCATTATTTATTGAAATTTGTCAGTTTGTAGGAAAATCTATGAAATATTTTGACCATAGAAAAAAATTCGATAAACATAAAAAATCATAGACATAGATTTGATAATTGGCAACATCCGTATAACCCTCAACACCAAGGATCGGATTGGCAATGTAGGCAGCAAGGGCCGTCTCCTCAACAAAATTCTAATTATCGTAATCGTCTTAGCTCAAACAATAATTATAATGATAATCAATCATACAATAGAGAATGGCCCCAAGGGAACAACAGAGATATTTCAATGGTTCAGGACAATACAGAAACCAGAATCAAAATAGAAATAAAAACTATGATAATAATAATAAACAGACATCCTTCATGAGAATGGTTAGTGCGTTTGGTAGTAACCTAAACAGCAAAATTTTAAAATAGAAGAAGAATATCCGAGTGACAGAGAGATGAGAGAATTGAGGGAACAACTAGAAAAACTTAGCTCTGGAAATGATTCTTTTTTGGACCAGTGCCCTCCGTACGATCAAAACACTTTGAGACTAAACATTCGAACCAATTACCATATTTTGTGGACCACGCTAATCGAAAATGGCTTATTGATACGGGATCTTGGAAAAATTTCATAGGGTCGGATATAGTAGCTCTACAAGTCGAAAGTTATAAAGAAAGTTTCGTTGAGACAGTCGCACAAGAATAGGTCGTAACAGAAACAATATCCGTGTATTGCAAAAATAATTTTCTGAAATGCCATGAAAAAATAAAATTTTATCTTTTCAACTTTAGCTCAGATTTTGAAATATTACTCGGAAAGGAGAGTACAAATTTCCAATGGAATCAATGGAAGAAGTGGTGAAATTAGATCTAAAAGAAGGAAGAAACGAAATAAAATTAGAAAAAAATTGTGGTTTAGACTTTTTTATAACTATGAAGACGATAAAATTAAAACTAATCCTGGTATCTATGACAAAAACGTTGTTATAGACGGCAAAGTCACCAATATAATTTGTTTACCACTCTATTATTTACAAAAAGAACAAGTGGAAGTAGTCGACCGGGAACAAAAAGAAAAACATAATGAATTATTTAAACAAATCCTTAATCTGATCAGAACAAATCACATACCCATTCAAGAAAGAAAAAATCTTTAACATTTATTACAAAAATATCCGACGGTATTCAAGACCGAGAATGACCCGCTATTAGCTACAAATTAATTAGAACATAAACTTCCAACAGACGACCCTAATTATACAAAAATTATAGATATCCGCACCAATTTAAGGATAACATTAAAGAAGAGATTAAAAATATGTTAGAATACAAAATTATTAGACCCAGCAATTCGCCGTATAACTCCCCTGCTTGGTTCGTCCCAAAAAAAATCTCTGCCTCCGGACAATGAAATATACGGATGGTAATTGATTATAAAAAATTGAATCATGAAACCACGCCAAATAAATATCCCCTACCAAACATTGAAGATCTCTTAGGAAAATTAGGCAAAGCCACAATCTTCAAAACATGGACAATAAATGTCGAAAAAAATCAAATATTAATAAAAAAGTGACATACAGAACTTTAATCTGAAACATTATTTAATAATACAGCAATTCACAATAGAATTCACGTGGCCTTATCACGAATTAGGCCAAGAAATAGAGTCAAAATTAATTCGAATTTTCAAACTAAATTTAACGTATCGAGTTTATTGCTCGCCGAAATCGGAATCCATCGAAAGTGAAAAGAACTGGTACGTTGTAATGCAATATTTAATAAAATAGCTTCTCTCATTAGAGAAAAATTTCCCACCAACAGGATCAAACGCAAGTACCAGACGTAAAGGACACACACCAAGAAATAGCATTTATATTGGACTACCACATAGCAAAAACATGCCATAGAAGTATAAATGAAACATATTTAGCCTTGAAAACCAAATATTTCTCGCCAAATATGAAGGATCACATCTCAGATATCATAAACAAATGTGATATGTGTGGCCAAGACAAATATCATAGAAGGCCAATCAAACAAAAATTCCAAATTACACCAACACTATAGAAATGTTTTTCCAATTTAATGATAGACACTCTACACATAATTATTATATTTATTTGATTGTTGACACATTTTCAAAAACGATGCGCTTATTATGCTTATGCTTATGCTACTTTCTACAATGCAGTAGAAAGTATGAAAGCTATGGAAAATTATTTGGTGTTTTCCAAAACTAAAACTGATATCATGTGATAATGGAAGAGAATTCGACAATAATTTATTTAAAGATTTTATGAAATACCTTGAAATAGAAATGCACTTTACCACCCCAATTCTTAAGGACTACTAAATCGAGTTAGTTTCATTGCTACTTCCACTAACCACCTCTAACCATTGAGAATGGAAAAAAAGATGATGAAGATGAAGATAAATTAGAACAAGCAATTATGGTCAACAATAATTCTTTAAATAAACATCTCAAAATGACCCCTAACGAAATTACTTCAGGAATCCCCAACGAAATGTTCAATGAACCACTCGAAATTGAAGAATATCTCGTTCATGATTTTCACAAAAAAATGAGACAGCTCCACTAAATACAAAAAACACAATATGGAACAAAATAAAGAAAAGAAAATAGGAAAACTTAACAAAACACAGAAATTCCGGAAGAAGTTTTTTTAAACAATAAGGTAAAAAGAAAACGGATCCTAAATAGCGAAAAGGAAAATTCCAAGGTAAAGGCAAAAGAAAAATCTATCAGATCAGGTAAAGAAACCAAAAAGGACTAAAAAAAAGAAACCTCCAAATGTAAATAGACCCATTACTAGAGGAACACTAATGATATAGTTCGCGAAGAAATAGAGAAAATTATTCAAGAACTAGAAAATTCTGATGTTGCAGGAGTCAGTCAAGATGACTTTGAATTCAAGGACGAACTTTTACAAGTATCTTCTGATACAGGACCTATCTGACAGACCAGGAGCATCTACAGTTCAAATTAATCCATCTTACATCCTAGAAGATTGGCATACATTCTTACATTACAAAAATGTTACTAACTTCACAGAAGAAGTAAGAATCTTAAGAACAAATATAAATTTATTAACAATCAACAAGGAATATAAGACCCTCCACAATACAATAGAACAAAAGTATAACAAAATTCTGGAACAAATTAATCATATCATGAACATGCATAAAACAAATGGAGCAAAAAGAGGACTGATAAACGGGCTGGCAATATGGATGCTGACGACAAAGCAAAATATTATAATATTTTAAGCAAAATAGAATAATACAAATACCACATTGAGCATAATGGGCACGCCAGACTAAACAATTAACTTCTAAACTCAATAAAGAAATATTTATTTTAAACCGGTATAAAGTTAATACAGAAAAAGTAAATAATTTTGCTGACATAGCTCTCACTAAACTAATGTCTCATGGCTTATTAGCAATTTTAAATTTAAATGAATCTCAAATAACCAATGTTGATCTTTCATTGGAACAGTGCAAACAGGGAATTACCCATCCAAGTATATTAACAACCAAAGAAATAGAACAACTTAAAATCCCGTTTAGTGAACCCATGACACAAAATGAAGAATTAAATTGGCAACTTAGCTCTACATTCTGTTCATTGTCAGGACTAATTTATTATTTCATTAAAAACATTACCTACCAGTAAAAGGAAACAACAAATTCATTACTCTGAAGGTAAAAGAACAGACATAAAAAATCATTCTAAAACGAAAATTGTATAAAAATCAATTCCAATCACTATTGTAAAAATTAAGGATAAATGTACTTTAGAATTATGTAAAAACATAGAATTAAATACTCTTGAGTTTAGAAATAAGAACAAATCCTATAATCAAACATATTCCCATATTACACCAATATTTAGCTTTTAACATTAGTATTATAGAAACAAATACAAGAAATAGTGTTCAATTGTATCACTAGCCACCTACTAGCCTTCTTAATATTAATGAAAATGAAATTTTTTTAAATATAACTGTAACTTTGACATACAAAGAAAATGTAAATATTCCTTTTACTCTCATCCTCAGTTATTACTAGTTATTATGTCCGTTTGTTATTAGTAATGTTCATTGTAATCTTGGGCAAAAAAAAAAAAAAATTGTTTAAAGTTAGCAGTTACCATAATTAATAATTTGACAGAAATTAATGGTAAAACAGATATAGTACTTTTTTCAGTTGATACATGTTTTTTGATTTCCTCGGAAAGGATTGATACAATAGCAAACCATCTTTCTGCAGCTATATCAAAATGTTTTAATTACTTTTATAAGTGAAAAACAAGACCTAACTGTTTTAAAACAGAAGTATAGCACAGGCCAGTAATAGACAGTGTTGTGACAATTGATAGAAATTCGTTAGCTTGGAGCTTGGTCTAAATACATCATATACTTAGGGGTTCATCTAGATTCTTGATTGACCTTCACCAACCATATTAATATTCAAATAAATAATGGTATTAGGGTAATGAAAAAATTATTTCCTCAGTTATTATTCATGAGAAATTATAGATAATTGCAATTTCTTCAGTGATTTGAGAAAATAAATCTTCCAGTATTAAACTCTTTTATTGAATTCACATATGTAACTGACTAAGTCTCAGTGCATGTGCCTCATCTTCAGTTAATAATAAGTTGATGATTATATATAATTTAACTGTTATTATGTTTCTTAACTATAATTAAATTACATTAAGGAGTATAATATTTATTATAAGCTATGATACGGACAGAGATAGTTCGCTGTGAGAGACCTCGGGAGGGACAATCCCAAACAGAACAAGGAGCTGTTTTGAAGATCTAGATGTTAATATTAGGGATTTTGGGATGTTAGCCAAGAATATTATTCTGGACTCCCTATATGGTAATTAATGGAATGATAATTATTTTTTTTATTTCGTTAGCGCCATCTATGGACCACGACGCTCGTGTTTTAGCTGAATGTTTCTGGTTGTCATAGTCGTTGTTTACTACGATTGGTGTTCTGAGTGGTGGGTTTGGCAGCTGCTTTCTTATATGTGCCTTGAGCTTTTCTGATGGCCCAGTAGTCCTTCATTTTCCTGCTAAATTCAATCCTGTGCTCCTCAGACCATTTCCTGGTCTCGTCCTTTGGTCTGTGGGTAGTTTCTGTGAGGGACGTTATGAAAGGTGCAGTTTTGACAGTTATATGATAGTCACTCCGGTCATCTATATCATTTCGATTACTATGGAGTTCCGCAAAATCCTTCTCTACTTTTTTCATCCACAAGAATCCAGTGGCCTTGCCCTTGTTAGCAAACCGTGAAGATCCTATGGTACAACCTGTTAGAGTCCATTCTGAACAGGTGTCTGTAGAAAGTCAGTCGCCTTCTTCTGATAGCATCTATGAGGTTTTCTTGATGCTGGTAAAGCTCACGATTTGGTTTATACCATTGTCTTCCATCTGGTAGAATCCTTGGTCCTACTATCCTTCTCAGAAACTTTCTTTCTTGTACTTCAAGGGCTCTTAATGGGATCTTCTTAGTTAGATATAGACACTCTACCACATAGAGAACTGAAGGTCTGACCACTGCATTTTAGTGTCTTAGTTTTACATTCATCGATAAATGTTTGGAAGCATACAGTTTTCTACAGGCATGGTATGCTTAGTCTAGTTTGAGTCTCCTGTGTTCCAGAGCCACTGTTTCGTTGAGATCCTCTGAAAACCATTCTCCAAGGTACTTGACACTTCTGGCTCTCTTGATGTAGATATTATCACTGACTCTCATCGTTCAAGGGGCATCTTCGATGTTGGTAACAAACTCGGTCTTTCCTATGTTGATCAAGAGACCTGTTTTAGCCGCTATTGAGTGCAGTGCTTGGAGCTGAGTACTCTTCCATTCTCTAATGATCTTTTCCAGAACACAATTAAATAATATGCATGAGATGCCGTCTCCTTGTCTCACCCCTGTTTTAATGTTGAAATTCTCTGAGAGCTGTCCTCTAAACTTTACTTTGGCTGTGGTGTTGTGCAGGGTGGCTTGCACCAGCCTATTGATCTTGTCATTGAGTCCTAGTTCTCTTAGGGTGTTGAAGAGAGTAGTTCTGTCCACAGAGTCGTATGCTTTCTGGAAGTCGACAAAGATAGCTACCCATTGCCTGGCTCTTTTCTTGCTTTATTGAAGGGTGATCTTCAGGTTTTGTATTTGTTCAGTACAAGACCTCGATGCTCGGAACCCTGCTTGATATTCTCCTAACTCATTATCCAGCTGTCTCGTTACATGCCGTTCCAGAATCTTGGAAAATATCTTATTGGTGACAGCAAGGAGTGATATACCTCTGTAGTTGCTGGGGTCTGTTTTGCTTCCCTTCTTGTGTATCGGATGGATAATGGTTGACGTGCAATCATCTAGGAGTCTCTCACTAGCCCATATGTCCAGGATCACTTTATGTATTCTCCTTAACGTGTGTTCTCCGGCATGTTTCAGCATTTCTGCTACTATCCCGTCTTCTCCAGAGGCTTTATTGTTCTTGAGGAGTCCAATGATATCTCTGACTTCTTCGTAGGTGGGAGGAGGGATGTACTCGGAATGAGGGTTATCTGGTTCTGTAACTGGGAGACGCTCTGTAGGTTCTTCTGCGTTTAGAAGTCCTTGGAAGTATTCAGCTAAAGTCGTGGTGCAATCGCTGTCATTAAGACACAGTGATCCATCTGCTCTCTGGAAATGTAAGGTAGAGGGCGTGAACTGGGTTGTTTGTTGCTTGAGGCCCTTATAAAGGTCTCTAGAGTTGTTCCTTAGAAAATCCTCCTCTGCTTGCTTAACAGTTCTTTGTTGTGCTTCCTCTTGGCCCCTCTTATGATGCTGTACGTAGTCTTCCTTTGTGTAAGAAAGGCTTGTAAATTAGCTTCATTCTTATGTAGGTTCCATTTGATCCATGTTAGTCGCCTGGCCTCTATAGCTTCATCATATTCGCTGGACCACCATGGATGCTTGTTTCCTTTAGGTCTATTGGGGATGGTTTCCTGAGCCGCTATTGTTATGGCATCCCTAAGTGGATCTCACTTTGTAGAGATGCTAATCCTGCTGGTATTATGAATAAGCCTCTCTTGGTAACTAGAGCTGTCCTCTTTAAGTTTTGTGATATCAAACCTATGGATCTTCGTGTTCTTCGTTAGCCTACCAGTGGTCTTGTTTAGTGGCTTCAGGTTCATCATGACCAGAGATAGGTAGTGATCAGAGTCTATATTGGCTCCTCGTAGTACCTTGAACTTCATAATGTCCCTGCTGTGCTGCCTGTCTATTGCTACGTGATTGATCTGGAACTCGCCCATCATGGTGTTTGGGCATCGCCACATCATGGCTTTCCTGGGAAGGTGTTTGAAAGCCGTAGACATCAAGAGTAATCCATACTTGGTACATACACTGATTAAGCGTTCTCCATTGATGTTGGTTCTCTTATGGGCAGAATATCTCCCTACAATCTTCCAGTATTTCTGTAACCTGCCGATCTGGGCATTGAAATCTCCTAGCAGTGCAGTCGTATGGTGATTTGGGACCTTGTCTAGGGTTTCCTCAAGGGAATCCCAGTACTGGTCTGCCATTTCTGGGTTTTTTTTTGTTAGAGTCATTGGCAGGAGCGTGGAAATTAACCAGAGAGTATCCCCTATTCTTGCATCTCAAGGAAAGTACCGAGGTTCTATCGTTGAGTGAGGAGAAGTCAAGAATGCTTCTAACCAGTCTATGATCTAATGCGAACCCAGTCCCGAGGAAGGGTATACTCTCTATTACTCTATTACCAGGTTTCCCCTTATATATTCTATATACTTGAGACTCTATGGCTTCTTCGTCCAGAAACCTAGTCTCTTGGAGGGCTCCTATACTGATTTTCTTGTCGTTCAGGACTTCAAGTGTGTGTTTAAGCTTTCCGGTCTTAATCAAGGAGTTTATATTGATCGTAGCTGATATTCCTTTTATGGTTTCGTGTAGATCCGACTGTGAAACATGAAGGTGTAGGTCCCCCAGAATCCGATGACCTACGTGCGGATTGTTTTCCATCTGAGGTATTATGATTATTAAGTATGTACTTCATGTTTGATACAGTTTATCACACAAGTGATTAGGTTTGGTCACCCGAAGGTAACGAGTTGTTGACTATCAAGGTTGTAAGCCTTGAAGCCCCCAGCACTGCTTGGCTCACTGACCCAGCTTCCCCCTGGGATTGGTTACCCAACCTTCCACTGGGTTACTCAGCTTAACAGAGGAACCTCTTGTAGGTTATGTGCTGGAGTTGAAATGAAAGAGACTAATTGGATTCTCTTGCTGAATCCAATATATTACTGTTGCAGATGACTGGCAACAACAAATTTCATTCCCATTTGCCCGAAGCCGCAAGGACTCCTCCCAGATTATTCCTGAGACCTATAATTATTTTATTTTAGTTATTTATTTTTTATTCATCACTATCTTTTTATTCATATATATTGTTCCTCAATCTGTTTTAGTCTATATATGTGTGGGCCCTCACAATTTTTAAAATTGATTAGCTTTTTAATTTTGTAATTGTATAAAGGTTATATATTAATTGCTAGAAAACAATTGGAAGATTCCAAAACACAAAGCCTCAAGTCTCTAAAATACCGGCAAACAACTAACCAGTCAACATTTCACCAATTCAGTGAAATGCAAGTGAAATGAAAGGCATCATCAGGGCATACACCAACAAATCACATCTATGAAAATCAAATACAGCACATCTCACATCAACCGCCCAGAAAGACGCATCAACTAGAGACAGCACATCCCTCCAAGACATCCAATCACATATTGAAGGCAAAGGGAGGTAACATAACAACAGCTGAGAAGGTTATATTCAAACAACCGATCAGCAGAAATCAGAAAATACACATAAAAAGCAACTAAAAAAGCCTGAAAAAATACATAAAAATTAATAATAAATATGAAAGATAAAGTAAAACTTAAATAAAAATAACAATAAATACATGAAATAAATTTAAAAAATAAATAAATAAAAAACAAATAAAATGTATAGCAAGAAAAGGTTATAATCAAAAATAGCTGATCAGCAAACAAATAAACATTAAAGGCAATCTAGTTAGATTTATTGAACTTTCCTAAAAGGCTTAACTTTTCAGAGTAAAATTGATTCAAATTTCTATTGTGATTCCTGTAATTAACAGCAATGTTCAAATTCTGTGAGATGTGCATAGCCTCAAATATCTTTCTATTTGAGCTATCCATTTCCTTCTGAATCACTCTAACCTCATCAAAATCAAAAACATCTATACAAAGTTTTGAATGCTGTGCTAATGCAGTGTTAGGCTCTTTCCTGTTAATGTTCTTGCAATCATAGTCATGTGATACATTCTTCTGTGCAGAGTTTGGGATGTTTTACCAATTTATACCTAAGGAAACTCCAAACAACTAATTTCATATACGACATCAGACTGATGCTGGATTAATATTCTATCGTTCAAGGGAGTGTAAAACTTACTCATCTAATTACCAATGCTTTTTGCAAACTTGATATCATAAACATCAAAATCTTTGAAAATATTAGCAATTTGCTGTGAAAGACCTTTAATATAAGCATAAGAAAAGAACATACCTTTCCTGCAATTGTTATCAGTATTATCTATCAAAGACAATGCAAGATCCATACTACTGGAAGCATGATTCCTGTGCTGTTGCATTTTACAATAATTGAAATTCCAACACCAATCAATTATGAATACGGAGTATAGATTCATTTTAAACATTCTAAAAATGCTTTATTTGACACAATTTATTTATTCCATATCAGTGAGTTTAATTACTTTGAAGATACAGTTGTTAATGTTGTTTATCATAACATGTTTAGGATGGTTTATGCAAAATTCAAAATGCGTTGGTTACTATTTTAATTTCTAGTCAGCCTAGTTCTCAATCTTCTATTATCATTCTTAAACTTTCTTTTTCTTTATAGGCACAACAGACACACTAGGCTGTTCTTGGCCTGCTCAATCACTCTTACCCAGTCTTGTCGGTCCGTAGCAAGTCTCAGAAGCACGTTAAGATTTTGGAGGTCCTCTGAGATGCTGTCCATCCATCAAAGTGCTTTGTGGCCTCCCTCGAGCTCTCACTCCTTCTGAACAACCCTGTTAAAGTCTTTTGATGGTTCTGTCATCATCCAGTTTATGGAGGTGACCCAACCACTTTAGACGTTGTATTCTGACATAGTCGGGCAGCATCATAATGCCATATAGAGAATATACTTCTCTATTCTTTTTAAGACGGTATACCCCATTTTCTTTCACAGATCCCAGAATGCGCCTTAATATTTTGCGTTCAAAGATGTTGTTCTTATCAGCTGCTGATTTTTTAAGTGCCCATGTCTCACCTGCATATGCAGCAACTGGTCTAATGAGGGTCTTATATGGCCTTAACATGGTTAAGCGGCTTACCAATCTACTTCTCAGAAGATGAGCTCTGGAGAAAAAAGCTTTATTGGCCGAGAGAATGTGTGCCTGGATCTCCTCCTCCTCCAATACTTCATTGAATTGTGCACCAAGATTCTTAAAACTAAAAACATATTGGAATGTGTGGTTTCCAATTGCAACACGCCTGAGGGCGCATAGGTTTCTTTTTCCTCAAGAACATAATCTTTGTCTTCTCTTCATTAATTTCTAGGCCAAATCTCCTGGTCTCCCTTTCCAGTTTCACAAAAGCATCTTTGACATTAACGAGAGACCTTCCAGCTATCATCACATCATATGCATATGCTAATAATTGGGCCCTTTGTAGAAGACATTACTACCCTCATCCAGACAGGTTCTTGCTGCTGTAGTTTGTAGTATGATGTTGAAAAGTAGCATGGATAGAGAATCACCCTGCCTTAGTCCAGCATTTATCTGAAATGCACTGGTTAGCTTCCCATTGACTTTAACATTGTAGCTTGTATCATTCATTGTACACATTACTAGTCTAATAATTTTTAAAGGAATATACATCTCCTTCATTGCCTGGAACAATTCCTCTCTCAAAACTGAGTCGATTGCCGTCTTATAAGCAATGAATAGCAGCCACATAGTGTTTTGATATTCCTTCATTTTTAACATATACGTCCAAAAATCAAATCTTCCTTTCGGATTCAAGCTCATAAGTCAATTTGATATTTCCATGAAAACTATTCAGACCATTGTAAAAACTTTCAATCTCATCCACTTTCAAAATCAATAATAATAAATCATCCACACATTTCATAAGAAATCTAGGTCAAATATTAGTTGTATTTATTACATCATTGAGTAACATGTTCATCAATATTCTACTTAGAGTTACAGAGGGAATCCCATCCATTAGCAAGCCTATAAGTTGACGATAAAATTTATTGTTATATTTGAAAAAAACATTTACACATATTAATTTCAAACCTTCAATAAACGTTTCTTTATTTTAACATAGTTATATGTTAATTGAGAAATGGTACAGCAGAAAAATTAAAATAAACAAAAAAAAATTAAAAGAGCAGATGAAATATAATAAAGTTAAGATAAATAGACATAATAAAATTAAAATGAAAAATGTATTTATATATATTATATCTAATTATAGATTGATTAGTACACTGTGTCATGTAGCAACCTAATTTAATTAGACAGCACTACTGTAAAATAAAGTAATTCTTTATCTTGCATATATAAATGACTATGTTTCAGGGTATGTGCCCTATCTTCAGGTCTCTGCAATGCATCATTACATTAACTATAAGTTGATGATCATATATAATTTAATTACTATTATGTTCCTTAATTATAATTAAATTACATTAATGAGTATAATATTTACCAAATTGTTCATGCCATAAAAAGTTTATACATTTAGCCTTTCCTTGGTTATATTCTCCATAGTAAAATTTTGCCAATTACTAATAAATTAAAAAAAAAAATTCTATTTAGCAAGAAAAGTCCCATAATTTTCCATTGTCACATTGACCTCTAGAGGATTAACCTTGTGTTTTCAGGTATATGCATTATATACTGTATTACTTTCCTAATATCTATTATTAATATTGTTGAATCTAACATTTTATTCTATTATTTTTTAAATAACGTGGTTTTAAAAATGTGTTGTGCATTGCTTATTATATTATTCAATGTTTTATTGTAGGTATTTATTTCTTCTATTCTGTTTTTATTTCATTTTCAATTTGTTTATGATATCTAGAATCAGTTTTAAAATTAACTGCTTGTTTAATGTTTTTTGTTGTATATATAGCTTAAGTGATTGTTCTATTTTTTGTGAGTTTAACAGTTGGTGCCTATCTATTATTTGTGGGTTATTGAAATTAAACTGATGCTTCAATGTGTTGGTCAAGTGCAGTTATCTTTTTATTATTTTTACAGTTATTTATATATAGATTGACGCAGATTTTTTTTTTAAATTTTTTCAACGTCTCTCCTATGTATATTCCCTCACAGCCTTGACATTTGAGTTTATAAATTATATGTTGCTATTATATCCTCAGTTGAAATAATTCTTCATCTTATTATCATTACATAATACTAATTTAAAAAAAAAATATTTTGATAAGTTATGGAGTATCTTGTCTATCAATCCAGGTACATAGTTCATTTTGAAGTATTGGTATATTTTGTTACACTTAATGGTTTGTTCTATATTATTATGTTTATCTGTTGTTTCTGGATCCTATTTATTATTATTCTTGTAAAAATCTGTTATTGCAGTTTATTTTGGTTTTATCGCTTTAAATATTTTTTTTTATTATTATTAATTATGTTATGGTTATTTGAGCTCCTGTGTACTGTAGACTTTTCTGAATAGTTATTTTTGTTATTAACTATTGGATTATTATTTATTTTACTATACCAAAATTCATTTATTTTCCCTTTTGGACAGAAATTTTCAACTAATATAGTGTAAGCTTTCTTTTTCACATACTTTATATATTTCTTATCAGTGAGGGATATTGCTCAATTTATTAAATTTTTAGCAACATTTATTTTTTAAGAATAAGGATGGTTAAAAAGAAAATTAGTTGTCCGTTGATGTCTTTCTTGGCCCATCTAGTTTTAATATTTATATTAAACTGGAAGATCGCTAAATCAGAGATTACAGGAACACATACGTGCATATAATAATGATACAGAGAATTCCAACTTTGCAATTCATTTAAATGAAAAAACCCATAAATTCATCAAATACTCAGAAGTTAAATTAAAACATCACATTGAAAACAGCCTCAAATTAAATATATATGAAGCACTTGAAATAATAAAATCCTTCAAATCAAATCCAGATTTTTGCTTAAATGACCAAATAAAGATCTCCAATAGCCCAATCTTAAATTTATTCCCATCTTTCACAGAAAACCAATTATTTACCTTCATTATTGAAAAAAAAACCCGACCCTTAAACCGTTTACCTATAAAAATCCCACCTTTCTCTCATTGTTAGTTCATTATGAGAAGAAACCAGTACAAACTTTTCTTTTTGATATAATCCATTTAAACCTTGGTGAGTACCAGCATGTATTTGATTTCTTGTCTTAATTAAATTCATAATTTATAAATGTTTTATAATACTGATTTATATTACATCTAATTTAATATGTATAATAATACCAAACTATATTTTGAATTGCTTATTTTTGAATTTTTTCAGTGTTTTTAGAACTGAAGATGAATGTATAACATTCGAAACTAGTTTTCAATAAAACAAAATTATAGAAGTGGCAAATAATTTATTTATCCCTAATTATACAGGTTTTATCTTTAGTTTATCTATATTTTTATTTAATAAATCATTCAAGAATATGCCACTAAGGTTAACGGATAGGACCCTTCCCGGATAGGACCCTTCCCATTGGCAAACCATGTAGTGTTTGTAGTACCTATTCATCATTATATTTAAAGAAGTTCTCTTTTATACAAAGGTTTATTCCTTCAATGAATGTATTTTTATATTTTATAGAGGCATTCTTTTTTCTTATGTCCCTATTGTCTTCTAATAGCTTTATACATTCTTTCGTTGGTATATTTGTGAATAATGAATTCACGTCCAAGCTAATTATTTCTAAGTTTTTATTATTATTATTATTAATTTGCACAACAGTCCTTAAAGGAACTGAGCCTTAGTAACAAACTTTCGCCAGGCTTCCCTATCGACAGCCATTCTTCTCCATCATCTTATACCTATGCGGCCTTCGATCTCGTAGGTATCGAGCCTTCGATCGGTCTTCGATGTCGTCGATCCACCGCAGCCAGGGTCTTCCCCTTAGACGCGTCCCTCCTGGGTGGCCGTAGAGTAGTCTCTTTGGCAACCTCCCTTCCTCCATCCTATCTACAAGGCCTAACCATTTGAGGCGGTACCTTTTAATAATGACCACGATATCTTCATTGTTGTACAGCTCACACAACTCAACAATTTTCCTTATTCGCCACTGCTCATTTATTCTCTTGGGACCGTATACTTTTCTTTTTTTTTTTACTTTCAGATTGTCAGCAACTTCTCGCTTTCCTTAGTCACAACCCATGTTTCACTCCCGCCGGTAACCACTGGTCTTATAATAGTTTTATAAACTGTTACCTTCGCGTCCCATGACAGTTCCTTTGATTTTAGTGTTTTTGCTAGTGCATAAAAACATCCTTTGAATTAACCCTCTTCAATTATGTTCCTTTTTACAACATAATAATTTCCGTCGATCTTAACACCAATCTCCTTTCAGACTCAAATGACAGAATATACCTGGAAAATCTCTTCTTCTCTCTCCATCTCTTCATTATTCCATTTTCTCCTGTCCACCATATCTGCTGGTCCGATATCAGGCTGGACCTACATGGTATCGATTCAGCACAGAATCTTCTTGCCTCTTCTCAACTTCCTATCCCATACCTTCCCACAACTTCCCTAGCCCGCTCTAGCGCTAGATTAAATAGGACTAGCGATATCAGGTCTCCCTGCCTCAAACCCTGCCTTACATCAAAGCTGTTCGAGAGTGCATTTTGTATCTTGATTTTGCATTTCATAGCTCTTTGTGTCATATCTGTCAAAGCAACAAACTTTTCGGGAATTCCAAGAGTTCTCAATGTTTTCCTTAACTCCTTTCTGTCTACAGAGTTATACGCCTGCTTAAAATATATGAAGGCATGGTGCAGATCCACGTTATGCTCGTATGTTTTCTCCAACATTTGTCTGACAGAAAAGATGTGATCTACTGTGGATCTGGATTTCCTAAAACCATATTGGTACGCCCCAAAAATTATTTCTTATCATGAAGTTAACCTTTCACTTATAGCAATTGAGAGAACTTTATAAACAGCAGCAGCGCTATTCCGTTATAGTTATCACAATTTAATTTGTCCCCCTTTAAAAAAATAGGGCACAAAACTTCCCTGTTCCATTCATCCGCAATAGTTTCCTGTATCCAGATCTGAAATATGAGACCATACAGCTGTTTTATTAGCTCTTCTCCTCCATTCCTCAGTAGCTCTCCTGTTATTTCCTCCACCCCCAGAGATTTATTATTCTTCTACGCCATTATTATTTCTTCTAGTTCTTACTTTTCCGGCAGTATTTCTTCTTCCTCACATATTTCTCCTTCAGCTCTTTGTACTTCCTCTTCAATATTCGGTTCTTTACCATCTGGATATAATTCTCCGGAAAAATATTCCGTCCATCTATTTAAAATCTCTTTTTTTGATCCCAGTAAGTTTTCCTGTTTATCTTTACAATAATCCAGGTGCGGGTTCAAACCGGTCTTTGCATTTTGTATTCCTTTGTAAAATTTCCTGGACTCTTTCGCTGCATACTGCTCTTGTATATCTTTTATTATTTGTCCATTCTCTCTTTTTCTTTCGACAAAGGCTCTTTTGGCTCTTTTTGTTTTTACCATATAATTTTGCTTTGTCGCTCTTGTTATTCTCTTCAAAAAGTTGGATCTCTCCTTTTTCCTCTCTACTATTGCCTTAGTATATTCTCCATCAAATCATCAAATGATCGGTGTCACAGTCCGCCCCTCTAAAACTACGGTCGTCTTGTATATGGGATTTGTGCCTTTCATCTATTAATACATGATCAATTTGATTTCTTGTGCTCGTTCCCATTTGGCGACATCCAGGTTTCTTTATGACTTTTTTTTGTGGGAAATACGTACTACTTACTCTTAGTCCTCTTGCTGTTGCAAAATTAATCAGCCTAATTCCATTTTCGCTCGTTATTTCATATTTACTATATTTTCCAATAGTAAGGATAAAAATATTTTGTTTCCAATTTTGTTTTTAAAATCTCCCATTACAATTTTTGCGTCATTCCTAGATAAATCATCATACGCCCCTTCCAATGCTACATAAAACACATCCTTTTCTTCTTCTTTTTTCTCTTCAGTTGGAGCTTGTGCTCTTATTAATGAGATAGTCGTAATCATAGATCTGTCCGGCTGGTTTCCGTTCCATAAAATTTGATTTTTAACGGTTTAGGGTTGTTAGCCCTATGACCACCCGCAGTCTTGGAGGACCAAGATTATCTGTCGGGGTTTACTCCCTTAGTCTTTTAACATCTTTCTGGTCCGAAAGGCTACGGAGGAAACAAAACAAAATAAAAAGCAGGTGGAACAGGGAGGTGGGAGAGGATCCGCAATAGGTAGATCCCATAGGAAGAAAAGTTTACTAAGGTCAACGGAAAGTTGCCCCTTTAGTCGCCTTTTCCGACAACCGGTAAGATACGGTAGGCCTATTCTACGGAACCCGTACCCACAGAGGGTACTTCTAAGTTTTTGTCTGTTACTATTATTTTGTCAAGGATTTTTCTTTAACACTCCGACGGTCGCGCATCCGTACTGAGCACGGGTTAGGTACAAAATTTGTCAGCGATTCTTGTGATAATTTTCAACTGCATCATAAGTCGAGATATATTTTTTTTTAAGAACAGGAAATGAAATTAGTACAATAAGGAAAGTAAAATTCGTGAAATCCTGTACTAATTCGTCGAGAAAGCTAAAAAAAATGTCCACCATCGAACGGTTTAGAGCGGAAAGAGATCGTACCACCCCCTACAATACAATGCCATTAGGCTTAGAGAGGAAAGGTGTCAGGCCTTTTGTTGTTTGATGGATTAGCGAAATTCTAGAGGAAAGCATTCTTGAATCAGAAATGCTCCGATTTTATCCCAAACATATACTTGTTTCTACTATTTTTTCCTAATCATCACGTTGAGAAAGTACCTTAGCAATTTATTTCAAAATATGAATAAATTCACTCTATCGCGCCTCGACTATAACTATTGGTCCTTGCGCAGTTTTAGCCACGTAACCTTACCCCGACCTAACCTTAACTATCGTACAATGCCCCTTTTAAGGTACGTGGCCTTTAGGCCCCGTCCTCTATTATCTCTTCCTCTTTCTCTAAACAGCCAATCGCAGTGTACCAATCTTCCCTTACCCCCTCATTCTGATTTTTTATTTACTATTGTTTGTGAGACTTGAGGTTTTATGGAGACTATAAGGTGGACAACCTTTTTGTTATTTACTGTAAATTGAGACTTAGGGTTTTATCGAACCGGCCACCATTTTGTTTATCTGCAACTTGAGAGACTTAGACATTGTTTTCGATTGCAATGAAAATTCGTACTTAAGGTTTTTTGGGATGCGAAAAACGAATATCTACTTTGTTTCTACCTAAAAAAATATTTTACCCCACTTTATTACCCCGCACAGTCGTGTGAATTCTCCCATCATGGTGCGAAAAATCCTGTCGTGCTTGTAATAATAATAAATAATAATAATAATAAATGTTATTTATTTTTGTTAGATTCTAGTTTGCACCTATTTTCCACAGTAAATAGGTAATTTTATGGATTGTAATTATGATTTTAATCATTTAGAATAATGATAGATAATGATACTTTCATTTATGCAACTTATTTACATATAAAATTGTATTGATTATTTAAAAAATTCAAAAACAAAAAAATGTGATCTTATCATAATTTAGTTACTAGAACTGATAATCAAGCGCTTTAAATTATGAAGAGCATTAAGAACAAATGTTTTCAATAACTAATTTTAATCACTTATTTTTACACAATTAAATAATAATAATAATAATTTAATTGTATAAAAATAAATACAATTATTAAATTGTTTTGTTTTTTTGCGAACAAACACCTTCCCTTCATATATCTTTATTATTTTTATGAGTTATAGTAGACAATCCCTAGTGTAATAATGTTTTGTTTTTTTTAAATTTTGGACATAATGGACTGTAGGGAATTACTGCCAACTATTTTATATTAGAAAAAACAGCATACTTAAGAAAGAAAGAAAGAAAACCCAAAGGATGAAAGAAAATTTCGAAACGTTGGTTTGTTTTGGGTAAAAAATGTTAATGCTATAAAGATGTATGATGGGAATTTGTGTTTGTTCACAAAAAACTAAACAATTTAATTTAGTAATGTAAACTTCCGAAAGTAGTAGAAATTATATAATATAAATACAATTATTATTATCTATCATTATTCTAAATGGTTAAATTCATAATTAAAATCCATAAAATTACCTATTTACTATTGTCAATAGGTGCAAACTAGAATCCAACAAAATTAAATAACAATGGATTTCGCAAATTGGAATAACAAACACGGTAGGATTTTTCGCAAAATGGTGGGAGAATTCAGACCACTGAACGACGTAATAAAGAGGGGTAAGATATTGTTTTAGGGAGAAAAAAAGAAGATGTTTGTTTTTCGCATCTCAAAAAACCTTAAAAACGAATTTTCATTAAAATCGAAAAATCAAATATTTTACTCAAAATTTTCGCCTTTCTCTCATACATTAATTGGTTTTTATTCGAAAATCACAAAAAAGTTGCAATAACTCCAATACGACTCCAGCGATCTATAAGAAACTTGGGTGTGGTTTAGTAGATAGATAGATAGATAAAAGAACTTTATTCTGTGATAAAGTCCCTTAAGAATAACATGAATGAACAAATAAAACAGAAATAATATCTGGCCATAAGACTACAAAATACAGATCAGCTAATGTTTACAATATTTTCAGTAAAATAAATAAGCAAATAAAATAAGTTCTTTTCTCGAAAAATGTAATTAATTTGAACAAAAAAAAAGATAAAAAAAAAGCAAAAGAAAAAGAGAGAAAAGGAAAAATACAAAAATAATGAGTTGCTTAGCACAGTTGAAGTTTGTACATTAAAAACTATTATTCACTTCTGATATAGATGTTAATCTTCTTCTTTCTCGGCACTACAACTCTTGTAGAGTCAGGGCCTCCCGCAATTTGGTCCGCCAGTCATCTCTGTTGGTCGCCGCTGCCCTCCAGTATCGGACACCCAGGATGTATCTTGCATCGAATGCGACCCCATCCATCCATCTCAGCCGTGGTCTACCAACTTTTCTGGTGGCCTATATTTTTTCATCAAGGATTTTCGTGGTATCTGGTCCCGTGTCATCCTTATAAGATGACCAGCCAGCCCACCTAAGCCGTCCAACCTTGACGATTCTCACGATGTCCGTGTTCTTGTATAGGTCCCCAGTTCTGCGTTGCCTCGGATTCTCCATACTCCATCACAATTTATGGGACCAAAATTCTCCGCAATATGCGTCACTCAAATTGGAGGAGAAGGGATTCCTGGGCTCTTGTTATTATCCAACACTCCGACCCATACGTTAGAGCCGGTCGAATCAGGGTTTTATATATGCTTATCTTTGTTGCACGGGCGATCGCTCTGCTTTTTAAATGCTTATGGAGACCAAAGTAGCATTTATTGGCTGCCAAAAGTCTTCTCTCAATCTCTGCCTTAACATCATTGTTGGAATTCACTTGGGTGCCCAAGTTTATAAACTTTTCAACCCTCTCGAACGTGTTGCTACCAATCTCTACCTGTGGGGGAGTTCGAACAGAACCCTGAGGCCCTGCGAGCATATATTTGGTCTTCGCCTCATTCACCACTAGCCCCAACCCAGCTGCAGCTCTCTTAAGCCCAAGAAATGCCCTGCTCATATCTGCATATGTTCTGGCAATAATATCAACATCATCCGCGAAGGCCAAAATCATCAAAGATTCATTAAATATCGTATCTCCTATCTGAATTCCCGATTTCCTCACCACGTATTCCAGAGCCAAGTTGAATAGTACGCATGCAAGGCAGCCACCTTGTCTAAGTTCTTTATACGTGTGGAAATTCTCAGATGCGTCTCCGTGGACTCGAACTTTGCAGTTAACTTTATCAGGCGTACGAGTTTAGCTGGTATTCCCATTTCAAGCAAAGCCTGGTACAATTCTTCTCTGTTGATGCTATCATAAGCTTTTTGGAAATAAACGAATAAGTGATGTGTATTTATCTTGTGTGTCCCTTGCTTTCTCCAAGATAATCCGCACCGAGAATATCGTGGTCTATCGTGGATCTGCCCCCTCATGAAGCCCGCCTGGTATTATCCGATTTCCCGTTCCGCAAATTGGATAAGCTTTTTGTGTAATATCTTCGAGAATACCTAATAGACACAAGATAGCAGGGAGATCCCATGGTAATTATTGCAACTAAGCACATCTTGTGTATTGTGTATATTAATGTCTTATACCATTCATAGGGGATTTCTTATTTATGCCATATGTCCATAACCCTCTAATGGTAAGGTGAAGTCTTGGTACTTACTCGGTAAGGCCGGGTCGGATCAGACCCGAAGCTATTTTCTGCTTATTTGGAGAGCTAAAATTGTTAAAATGTTAATAAATGACACCAAAATAAATTTTTAGTTCTCTATCTATTGTTTCTAAACATTTTGTTTTCAGTCTTAAATAGTTAAAAGTTAATCACATTGGTTCCAGATAGCATTATCACAATCGTTAAGGACTTATCACAATAAATTATCACATTGTACAATTAAAATAAGTGAAGAAAAATCAAATGAACACATAAATAAAGTAACTAAGAGCATATACTCATTTCAAAAAGTTTGTGGGAAAGCTGCAAATTTATCTAAAGACTTTCGTGTTTCTCGGGTATCCTTACCATCGAATCTCAAATTTGCTGAAAGGAAATCGAATCTCTTTTTGGTCATTGTGGTCCGAAAAATAGTTGGCCCAAAGACGGGAGAAAAAAAGTCTTCGGGGTTTAGGTTGCAGTTTTATAAAACTCCGGCTATGAACAAAAATCCCATAAGTACTTTTAACTCCAATTAAAAGCTATAAGCCATTATAAACCACTGCTTTATAATTAGAGATTCATAATTATTTCGGGGTTTTCGGATTTGTTGATTTGTACAATTTCGTCGATAATTTGATCTGTAATAAAAAGAGAAAATAACTGTAATTCATCTATGAGTTCTGAGGCTTTTCCATTCGGCCCAGGTAGATGAGTGACAATGTTAGAAGCTGGTGTTTTGCCATATTTTGAACGAACCGGAGTCTTTGTCCAAATGGTGTCCTCATCCCTTCCTAGTTCAAACTCTCTTTCCTCATCCGTATCTGACAATGAGCTGAGATCTTGTTCGGCATCGAAATCATAGTCGTTGGCAAAATTTCGTCATCTGCCTCAAATACTTCACTTTCAGAGTCTGAATTTTCCTCTTGCTGTCGCCGTTATTCTGCAAGAACTTCTTCGGGAGTAGTGAAAATGATTTTATCTGCCATTTCAGAACAATCTGGTAAAACAAAGTACATTAAATTTGTAGCGTTAACAGTAAGGTCAGACAAAAAAAAAGTCGGTGAAGTGTGGAGGGGGTATTTCACTTGCCTGAGCGGTGTGAGCTTATACACCGATAGAGAAAGAATAGGACCAAGGACTCCTGAAGTCACGCCCCTCCAACTCACGCATGGAGGGAGTATGAACGAAATATTTACGTCATGGGTCGTATCCGACCCTTACCTTACCATTAGAGGGATAACAATGTTGTATAGGAACCTTCTCAATTCTTCACCCCCATATTTGATCAGTTCACCTGCTCATCAGCACCAAGAGCCTTATCATTTCTTAATAGCTGGATAGCCTCCTCAATGTCTTCCAGATCAGGCGGTTCTATATCACCTGTTGGCATACTTATCTCCGCTCTATTCTCCTCCATCTCTCTATTGTTCAGGATTAAGTTAAAATGGTTTCTCCAATGATCTAAAATATGCTTCTTGTTCGTGATCAGATTTCCCTCAGCATCTGTACACGCATTCAATCGAGGCTTAAATGGTCGCCGGCTAGTATTTATCTCCTGATAAAAAATTTTTATTTCATTGTTGCCTCGAAGTTTTTCAATATTCTCAAACCGCTCTCTTTCCCAGTTCTTCTTTTTCATTTGGAAAAGATGCTTCTCCTCCCTTCTCCTCATCCTATATTCCTCAACCGATCTCCTGGTATGTCTTCTCTGAATCATTTGCCTATATGCTTTGTTCTTTACATCAGCGGCACTTTGGCATGCCTCATCGAACCAAGGTTGATTTCTTGTTATTTGTCTAGGATCCTAGATTGCTTCCGCTACTTCTTTTATTACCTTCTCACACTTTGTCCATCGTTGTTCAATATCCTATATTAAGTTGGTGCTTCACTTCAGGATCCTTCAGCTTATCCACATTCAATCTGCATTGGGGAGTTCCTTTTTCATTTCTCACCACGGAAATTCTTGTCTTGAATTTGGCAATAGTTAGGTAATGATCCGAGTTCACATTAGCACCTCGGTATACTCTCACATCCATCAGATTTGATCTATGCCTCGAGCTCACCAATATGTGATTAATTTGATTGTTGGTTACACCATCATTTGAATGCCATGTAGCAAGGTGTGCCCTTTTATGGGGGAACAGTGTACTTCCCACAACCATGCCTCTAGATGCAGCAAAACAAGCGATCTTTAAGCCATTATCATTAGTATGGTCATGTAAGCTGTGCATGCCAATGGTAGGCACGTATTCCCGCTCCTTTCCTATTTGCGCGTTGAAATCACCCATGATGATTTTCATATCATATTGAGGACATCTGTCTATAATTTGCTCTAGGGCGGCATAGAAAGCATCCTTTTCCTCTTCATCTGATGGTTCAGTGGGGGTATGAACACTTAGTAGGCTAATAATCCAGAATCTCCCTTTGATTCGGAGATAGCACATCCTGGGACTAATTGCTTTGAAATCTATAACTGCCTGGGCGATCCTTTTTCCAACTATGAAGCCAGTTCCAAAAAGGTGATGTCGTTCATCACAGCTGTAATAGATGGTGTGGTTTTTCTTATTGAGAGATCCCTGACCAGTCCATCTCAATTCCTGGATTGCAGTTATGTCTATCTTATAGGCGTCCAATTGTGTCAGGAGCTGCTGAAGAGCACCTTGTCTGTATAGTGATAGCACATTCCATTGTCCAAGTTTAAAATCCATTAGACGGGCGTTAAGTCTTTTCTGATTTATCAGTCCGGCTTTCTTCTTTGTGGGTTTCATGATTTGGAAGTTTATGGGGAATAGGGTATCAGCCTAAGCCCCCGAGTCAGGGGGAGGGGCTGCCTCCTCAGAACTCCCTGACTCGCTCCCCCATCCGGGGAGGCTACCTTGGAGAGGTGATCCTAGTGTGTGTACCTTTGTCTGTAGTGCGGGAGTGGGTATAGTGTGATGTCATCTGTGCACTGTGTAAGTGACAGTGTATTGTTCCCCCAACCTGGAGGGCCAGTTGCTATCTGCGGTACTATGATCGGGCGATGGGGCCGCCACCTCCCTACGCCAGACGTTAATCCTAAACTGAAATTTCGCAATTAAAGAGCATCATTTTGGAGAGAAAGAAGGTGTTGGCAAAAGAAGGGATTTTAATGAGGATAGAGAAAAAGCATGGCGGATATTAGAAGGAAAGGATTTCCAAAGGGTAGAGGAGCGGGCGAGAAAGGAATGTTGGAATGTTTTGGTTCTGTGGGAGGGGGTATGTAGTCCGAGGATTTGAATTGTAGGAGGCTGTAGATGTAGGAAGGGTGGTGGGTGGCGATAGTTTGGTATAGGAAAGATCCGAGGAAATATTGTCTACGGTTGCAGGGGAAGAGCCACTTTAACTCCCTGTAAAGGTGGGACACATGAGCCCGTCTCGAGGTGCCGAAGACAAATCTTAAAAAGCAGTTCATAATCCGCTTCAATCTGTCCTCGAGCACATTCGAGAGGCCCCCGTATACCACACACCCATAGTCAAAGTGGGGAAAGATAATAGAGGACACAAGGAGTTTGCGGGTAGGTTGTGGAAGAAGATGTCGAGAACGATGGAATAATTTAAGGGTACTTATTGACCGTCGGGAAATTTGGGCAATGTGGGATTTCCAGGAAAGGTTTTGGTCGATAGTAATACCCAAGTTTTTGATTGAGGAGCTGAACGTGACGGGGTGATCATTTAGTATTAAAATAGGAAAGGTGTCATTGCATCTGAGGAGGGAATTAGAACCTATGACAATGGCCTAAGTTTTCATACCGTTTAATCTTAATCTATTCAGGTTTGCCCAGGCACTGATTCTATCTAGGTCTTCCCTGATTCTGGCAAACGCTACTAACAGCTCAGAAGGAGGAAAGGAAAAATAGATTTGGAAGTTGTCGGCGTATAAGTGGTGGAAACAGTGGTGGATTGAATTAGGAAGATCATTGATATAAGTATTGAAAAGCAGTGGGGAAATACTCTAACCTTGGGCTATTCTTGAGCACAAGGTAAGGAAGGGAGATAGGGGTTGATTAGGAATGGTAAGTGCTTAAAGGAAATATTTAAACCACTGGATAGAACTGTTGGAAAAGGATAGTGATTTTAATATGGCAAAAAGGATAGAGTGGTCCAGAGAATCAAAAGCTTTAGAGAAGTCAAGGAGTTTAATTAGGGTTGGAATATCGACACGCGATATATCGATATATCGATAGATCGGAGTTGAAAAACCGATATATTATATCGATATCTTAACATCCTATATATCGATGATATCGATATTTTACAACGATATATCGATCACACCATATGCTAAACTATATTACAGTAGAATCTCGGCAATTCATATCCCAGTAATTCGTATAGATTTTCTGGTCTCTTGAAAGTCTCCCTTTATTTCGTATAAAAACACTGCAATCCGGTTCCCCCGATAATTTGTATTTATTTTCGTCTTCCAAGTAATGTAAACGCCTTGCAATTCGAATTTCCAAATAAAAAATCTGGTTAACACTTAATCTTTTCAAGAGGTGAGTAAGTGAGAGAGGAATCGTTTCTATGAATTTCGGTCGGTTTACCCTTTTTTTTTTTTCTATTCAGTTCTTTTTAAATAAAATTGAAAAAAAACTGTAACCATGCTGTTAGCCGACGACATAGATTGATCTGAAAAATTATGTTTGTTCATGACTGGCAAATCCGCAAATGCAAGGTACTTTATAAACAAAAACTTTACCGAACGCATATCATCCAAACACAAAAGCATGTATCATAAGGGAAATTTTCAACGAATGGGTACAGATATGGAATAAACAACAGCGAACATTTTCAACTGTTTATTGATAATTGTACGGCCCACAACAGTACCACATCACTCAGCGATGTTTATCTTCTGTTTTTGCCTCCAGCACAACCTCTAAGCTGCAATCTCTAAATTTGGCCATAATTAAACGATTTTAGGCATTTAACACAAGGAATTAGTGATGCAACTCTTAGAAAGCATCAAGGATGGGAATCACCTATCTCAACATTTAGAACTCCCATGACTTCTCAAGATTTCGCCTATTTTGAAGAAGGTTTAGCAGTAGCTTGGATTCTAACTGACGAGGAAATTTTGACTCCGTAAAAAAAGGAGATGAAGAAGAAATTGATGTGCCGACGATTAGTTCTAAAATGGCGAAATAATGCATCTACAACGTGTGTCATTTCTTAGCAAAATCGGATGTTTGTGTAAACGTATTTTCTGCTCTGAACATGCTTAACGAAGCCATTGATGAGATCCGTCTTCAAGGATTGCATCATAAGAAAATAACCGAATTCTTTTTGTTGATCTAACTATATCGTTTGTATTTCCATTCATATTAATACAATTTTGTATTAATTTTGTTATTTCCTATTTTTAACCGCCGATTATTGGAAATCTCAATAATTCATATTTACCTTTCGAACCTTAACCATACGAATTATCCAGATTCTACTGTATTTTGTTTAAACAATTTCCTTTATTTGGCAAAACTCCAGAATCGTAACCCCGAAATGGCGGAGGTCTCGATTTTTAAGATCAGCCAGGTCCTAAAAATCAAAATGTCCTCCATGTTGGGGTTACCATTCTGTAGTTTTAGCAGTAAATATAACAATGAACAATATTTAATTACCAAACAATAATTAATAGATAAGATTCACTTACAAATATCGTTGATTAATCCTATAAAAAGAAAATATTATAATAATAATAATAATAATAATAAAAGGCATAGCGAACCCGGAGGTTCGATGCCGGTACCACTAATCGCTGTCTACAAATCTCGGTCCACCGACTACCGTCCAAACCCAAATTCATTAGATCACTCTTAATACAATCCTCCCACCTACGTTTCGGTCTACCCCTCGGACGTTTACCAGTCGGCTCAGCGCCTATTAGCTTTTTAGGAATTCGTTCGTTACTGAGCCCAACAACTTTCCAAGCCCATTTCAACCGTCGCGATGATATCACTTCGATTATATTAACAGGGTGCATGCTCCGCAATTCCGCGTTGTGTAACCTTGCTACCACACTCCGTCCCCCGACGGGAGTGGGCAATATTGTGCCGATAACCCAGTCGCGACGCTAAGGTTAAAAAAAAAATTTATTAATCCACAACCCTTCTACTTTCACCAAACCATCAAAAATAAAATACAATTATATCTCCTGTCAAAAAAAAAAAAAAAAAAAAAAAAAAAAAGTTCGGACGCCACACTATTTTAAGGAAAACAGTGAAACCCTAAAAGAAAAAAATTATAGAAAAAAAAACCAAGGAAACATATACCAATATAAATAAATTAAAACAATGATAAAATAAATTTAACAAAAAAAGAAATAATTATTTAATCGTCTTGATCAACAAAATAATTTAATTAAAAATTCTTAAAAAGACCCTTAAGTCACTTAAAAAAAATAATGATAAAAAAAAATTAATTTAATTATTAACAAAAAAAAAGATACCTGCCGGAGGTAGTTTCGAACTCAGGGCCTCAGTGTGACTCTATATTGATATAAGCACTAAACCCTTTGAGAGACGTAGTTTACATGGACATTCCTAAATGTTCTATGGTAAAATATAATAATACCAGGATAATATAATAAATGACATAAAACAACTTGTTTGAAAAAAAAAATATACATAAACTTTTATTAACCAAAAAAAAAAAAAACATTTAAAACAAACAAAAGAAACTATTCCAGCCGGACTCAAACAAAAACAAAATTACTATCCTTAGTTTAATATATATAAATATAATAATAACAAAAGAAATAAAATTACAAATCCGAAGAATTAGATGGGGCAGCCAGTCCTATTTTCTCGGTTCTTCTTGTTCTCCGGCGATGTCCTTTTTTCGTCTTCTTCTCGAGAAATTCGCTATAAACTCTCGTTTGGCGCGAAGTTCTAACGCCTTGGACGCACACCACAACAAAAAAATCTCGTTAAACCGTACAGGATAGAGAAAACAAATCCCGCACCTCGTGCACTTCGATCAAAGTCCCGACTTCTCTCGTCACTTGTCTCTGCTCCCAGCTGGCGCGGTCTCTCTCATCACTGCCTCTCGCTCAGCTGTTTTGGGATCGTAATTAAATTTATCACCTAACTTAAAACTATTTCTAATATTACGCCCTCACTAGGTCTCTCAAAAGTTGTATTAATATAAAAATTAAAAAAAATAAAATAAAATAATAAGTATCACGAAATTTTAACGTAACAACCCTCCCTTTTCCTGTCAAAAAAAAAAATTTAAATTAAAATTTTTTTTTTTGTAGACTTATCAATATTATCTACATCTAAACTATTATTTACTGCCATCATTCTCTACTTCATCGCCTCGTCTTCAGGGTGAGGTTTCAGGTCCTTTACGTGCCACTTTCCAACGTCTCGTCCGTCCATATCCTCTAATTGATACAATAGACCACCGATTCTTTTGGTAACTCTGCATTTGATGAAGGTGGGTGCCAGCTTCCTGTTGAAGTAATTTGCTCCCTCTGAGAGCTGATGATTCCTCCTCCAGACTGTTTCTCCCGCGGAGTATTCTTGAGGTCTCCTCCTGAGATTGTATGTTGCACTGCTTCTCTCGTAAGCTCGTGCCAACTTGTCCTGTACCTCCTTGAACAGTAATGGTACGTTTTGCAGCCTGTCCGCATATTTTCTTTGGCAGTCAGCATCGCTATGTTCCTCATCATCCCAATTGAGATGCTCTTTACCAGAACGCGGTAGCTCTCGACCAAAATTCAAGTAGGCTGGTGAAAATCCTGTCACCTCATGCACAGCCGTTTTAATCGCGAACGCTAATTTAGGCAACTCTTTATCCCACTGCCTCTGGTTCTCCTTTACATAGGACGAGATAAGAGTTTTGATCACTCGGTTAGGTCGTTCCATCGGGTTTGCTTGTGGGTGGTAGTGCGGCGTATAGGAGATGTCGATCTGATATTCAGCTGCTTTTGCTCGAAACTCCCGGCTCTTAAACTGTGGCCCATTGTCACATATAACCGTCTGTGGAGCACCAAACATGAGTATTACCTCCTTCTCTAGTAAATTACTGACAGCTTTCGCAGTGGCAGTTCTCACCGGTACGAAAACACTATATTTAGTAAAATAGTCGGAAAAGGCTACAATAAACCGATGTCGGCTAGTCGACAAAGGCAAAGGCCCCATAATATCAGCAGAAACCAACTGCCATGGTCTAGCGACGATTCTTTGTTGACCCATTAATCCAGCAGGAGCTCGTTGTAAAGGCTTGTGGGCCAAGCAGGTTTCACAGCGTCCTACATACCGTGCAGTGTCCGAAGCCATTCCGGGCCAATAATAATGCTCCCTTAACCGTTGCAGTGTTTTAAACCCACCTAGATGACCCGATAAAGGATCGTCATGACAATCAAAAAGCACCTCTTTTCTTTTACTCTTCGGCACAACTAATTTCCAGGGAGCCTCCTCTCCTAGGATCTTCCGTCTGTCTACGATCCTCTTGAATATTTTGTTCCCTTCTATTCTCCAACTTGGATATTTAGCGGGATCTCTTTTTATCCTATCCAACATTTTCACGTACCAGGAATCAAGGTCATCAAAAATCACTTCGATCGTTCCAACCACATGTTCGTGTATTCGGGATAATGCGTCAGCTGCTGCGTTTTGCTTACCAGGTCGATGTTCTATCGTGAACTGGTATTGCTGTAGTTTAATGGCCCAACGGGCTAATCGACCTTGAGGGTCCTTAAGATTGTGGAGCCATTTCAGCGCTTGGTGGTCCGTAATAACTGTAAAAGGCATACCTTCCAGGTAAGGGCGAAACTTTTCTACGGCCCAAAGCACTGCCAAACACTCGTGCTCGGTTGTACTG
This sequence comes from Rhaphigaster nebulosa, assembly GCA_948150685.1. Classification (NCBI taxonomy): domain Eukaryota; kingdom Metazoa; phylum Arthropoda; class Insecta; order Hemiptera; family Pentatomidae; genus Rhaphigaster; species Rhaphigaster nebulosa. Next base: position 2,426,338 of record OX411307.1, read on the forward strand.
TATTTCCGCTCGGCTGGCGTTAAGCTTCGACTGGCGTACGCTATCACCTTTTCTCCTTCCTCATACTTTTGGTATAGGATTGCCCCTAGTCCCGTATTAGAAGCATCTGTTTGCAATAAGAAGGGTCTCTCAAAATCTGGACAAGCTAAGATAGGGGCCTTCACTAATCTTTCTTTCAAATACTGAATGGCTCGTTCTTGTTCTTCACCCCATTTGAATTTACATCCCTTTTTCAGCAGTGAGGTAAGTGGGGAGATAATAGTAGAGAAATTTTCAACAAACCGCCTATACCATGAAGCTAACCCTACAAACTGTCTCACTTGTCTCACAGAAGTAGGTGTTGGGTAACTGCGGATGGCTTCGACCTTCTCTGGATCAACCAGCAACCCCGACTCGTTGACCACATATCCTAAAAAACGTAGTTCTGGTCGACAAAATTCGCACTTGTCCCAATTCAAAGATAAATTTGCTCCGGCTAGCCGTTCAAAAACCTCTCTCAATACCCGGAGGTGTTCTGAAAAGTCGGATGTCACGATAACAATATCGTCCAAGTAAACAAACACGTTTGGCTCCAAGTCAGCCCCTAGGACCGCATCGATTAACCGTTGCCATGTCGCTGGACTGTTGTGTAGGCCAAATGGCATGCGGGTAAACTGAAATAAGCCTCTTCCTGGGACAGTGAAAGCTGTTTTCTCCTGGCTGTTCTTCTCTACAGGAACCTGCCAATATGCGCTCTTAATATCCAGTGATGAGAGATATTTAGCATCCCGAAGTCTGTCTAAGATGCTAGAAATGTAAGGAAGGGGGTAGGCGTCCCGTTTGGTCACGTTGTTCACTTGGCGGTAGTCCACGCAAAACCTATGGCTGCCATCCGGTTTCTTAACCAAAACTACTGGTGAAGCCCACGCACTCTTAGAGGGCTCTACTATTCCTTCTTTCAGCATTGTATCTAATTCCTCGTTCAGAATTTTTTGAATATATGGAGACACTGGGTAATAACGCTGTTTTATTGGTTTGTGATCACCAGTGTCTACGATGTGCTCCACTCTGCTTGTGCATCCCAATGTTTTCGTTTTCCAATGGCTCCATTGGTTAATCAACGAGTTTAGTTTCTCGTGTTCCGCTGGTGATAAATTCTTTTTACCAACAAGCATACTCGAGATAATCTCATTCCCATCATGTTCCTTAGACAAATCTTCTTGCTGACCCATCTCCATACCCGGAAGTAAACGCATCTTTCGCCAGAAATCCATTCCCAAAATTACAGCGGCAGTCAATGAAGGTATGATCAGAAATTTTACTAAACAGATTTTCCCCTTGAGTTCAACTGGAAGCTCGGTCGACCCTAAAATCTCCATTTGATGGCCATTAGCTGTGGATATCTTAATTTCTGGTTCCTCCTTCATGGTTAGCCCCAATGCAGCAAACTTATTCCAGCAATTACCATCCATAGCCGACAGAGAAGCTCCAGAGTCGAGTAAACCCAGAAAGGTTAGACCAAAAATCTTAATCCGCACATATGGGCGTCTGTCATTCAAGTGGGTCACATACTCGATTGGTCTTACACACTTGCCTGACATTACTTCCTGTACCACCATTATCCACTTTTGCCATTCTAACTTGGTTGTGAACGAATAGAAGGCACCAGGCTCTGGTTCACTCAGACCTGGGCACTCTTCTCGTTTCCCGACTTTTTTGTACATCTGGGACAAGCATTCCTTTTGACGTCTTTTAGACCACATCGTTCACAAAATACTTTCCTTGGAGCCGTACATCTTAGAAATGATTGCCCCGTATCTAAACAGTTCCAACAATGAAATTTTCTGATAGGTTGGACCGAAGTCGACATATTGAAGACTTTCGGTTGTTCTCGATCATATGTTCGACGAGGAGGTGTGGTATATGCAAGGTCTGGTTCTAACAAACCTCGAATGTTTGGGGGTGGTTGATGAATATCAATCTTCCACTTCGCGTTTTCTATTCTTCGTCCACAGTCGATTAGATCTTGGATACTTTCGATATTCACTAGGGCCAATCGATCAAGATAATAAGGGTGAAGGTTCTTCAATAGTACCTTGAGCATTTGTTCTTCGGTAGGTTGGTCTGATAATCTACTGAAATCATTTTTCATCACTGCCACAAAAATTCCTATCGTTTCAGTTGGCCCTTGGGTTCTCCTTTTAATCTCGTCCCACAATCGATCTTCATAATCTGGAAGTTCGAATTCCTTTCTCAACTCCCTGACTAGTTCATGCCAGCTGTTCACCTCCCTCCGCATGGCTCTATACCAGACTAAGGCTGTTCCCTCGAAAAGATCAAACGCCGACTGATATAAATCTTGTACCGTAACGTTACGGGCTTCCCGAATTTCTTCAATCCTCTCCAAGAACGCGTTAACGCTAAGCCCACTAACTCCTTCCGAAAAATGAATGCCCCAATCTTTTGGTGGGATCTGGGTCTTCCTTATTATTGTCGTCACTTTCGACGAATCATCCGTCCGTTTTTCCGACCTAGCACTGGCTTCATATTCCTCAATCGTAGCGTCACCCTCTACTTCTGAATCCTGACCTAAAACCCCTATAGCGGTCCAATATTCTAAGCAGGCCGCGTTCATTTCCGAAATTGCCGATTTCTTGGTTTCATCTTCGGTCTGAATACGCCTTAATCGATTTAATACATGCTGTAGAGTTGCATCAATTTTCCTTACCTCGTTGCCTTTGGCATTCGGCACTTTATTTTTTATTTCGTTGAGTTTCCCCAAACAAATATTAATTTCATCATCTGTATCACAATCAGTTTTGGTAGGATGAATAGTTCTTCCTTGTCTTTCTAGTTTTAATAGGGACCGTAATTTTGATTTCATATCCCCAACCCTCGTTATCCCCGTAAATCCTCTGATTTTTAGTTCATATTCCAACTCGTCGGAAGCGAGTCTTTCAATATCTAATTTGTAATCCATGATCTTGGATTGTTGGCTATACTTAAATAAAATTTATTTTATTTTCAAATTAATTAGTTTTAAAAATTATAAATCGTTTATCCGAAACAGTCCCTGTTTGGGCGCCAGGAATATGCTACCACACTCCGTCCCCCGACGGGAGTGGGCAATATTGTGCCGATAACCCAGTCGCGACGCTAAGGTTCAAAAAAAAATTTATTAATCCACAACCCTTCTACTTTCACCAAACCATCAAAAATAAAATACAATTATATCTCCTGTCAAAAAAAAAAAAAAAAAAAAAAAAAAAAAGTTCGGACGCCACACTATTTTAAGGAAAACAGTGAAACCCTAAAAGAAAAAAATTATAGAAAAAAAAACCAAGGAAACATATACCAATATAAATAAATTAAAACAATGATAAAATAAATTTAACAAAAAAAGAAATAATTATTTAATCGTCTTGATCAACAAAATAATTTAATTAAAAATTCTTAAAAAGACCCTTAAGTCACTTAAAAAAAATAATGATAAAAAAAATTAATTTAATTATTAACAAAAAAAAAGATACCTGCCGGAGGTAGTTTCGAACTCAGGGCCTCAGTGTGACTCTATATTGATATAAGCACTAAACCCTTTGAGAGACGTAGTTTACATGGACATTCCTAAATGTTCTATGGTAAAATATAATAATACCAGGATAATATAATAAATGACATAAAACAACTTGTTTGAAAAAAAAAATATACATAAACTTTTATTAACCAAAAAAAAAAAAAACATTTAAAACAAACAAAAGAAACTATTCCAGCCGGACTCAAACAAAAACAAAATTACTATCCTTAGTTTAATATATATAAATATAATAATAACAAAAGAAATAAAATTACAAATCCGAAGAATTAGATGGGGCAGCCAGTCCTATTTTCTCGGTTCTTCTTGTTCTCCGGCGATGTCCTTTTTTCGTCTTCTTCTCGAGAAATTCGCTATAAACTCTCGTTTGGCGCGAAGTTCTAACGCCTTGGACGCACACCACAACAAAAAAATCTCGTTAAACCGTACAGGATAGAGAAAACAAATCCCGCACCTCGTGCACTTCGATCAAAGTCCCGACTTCTCTCGTCACTTGTCTCTGCTCCCAGCTGGCGCGGTCTCTCTCATCACTGCCTCTCGCTCAGCTGTTTTGGGATCGTAATTAAATTTATCACCTAACTTAAAACTATTTCTAATATTACGCCCTCACTAGGTCTCTCAAAAGTTGTATTAATATAAAAATTAAAAAAAATAAAATAAAATAATAAGTATCACGAAATTTTAACGTAACAACCTCCTAAATTCTCCAGTTGACTCATCCTTTTTCGGACCAAATATTTTACGCAGTACCTTATTCTCGATGACCTTAAGGAGTTGTTCGTCCTTTAAGGTTAGCGGCCACGTTTCACACCCGTACAGAACTGTAGGCAAGATAATAGTTTTGTATATTCTAAGTTTTAAGTTTCTGGACAGAATGCGCGACCTAAGTAATGTTGATACCGAAAAATAACAAGCATTTCCCACCTTTAACCGCGCCTTTATTTCCTCTTGAATTTCTAGTTTTCTAGTAATCACAGACCCCAAATACTTAAATTTCTCAACGTGTTCAAACCTATTTTCTCCCATATCTATATCCTCAAATTCGCCTCTGTTTCTATTGCTAACCATATATTTCATCTTATCCGTATTTATTTTGAGACCAACCTCTTTCCCAGCTGTCATCAACGTTGTTGCATTCAGTTTTATAGTTTCCGCGTCCTCACTTAATAATACCAAATCATCCGCAAACCCGAGCACGGATATTTTACCACCCAGATCTAAACCCCTTTCGGTACGCATTACCTCGCGCGGATCTCATTACCGCGTAAGGCAGCGTCCCACGGGTGGCGGATGTGGGGATGGTCGGTGGAAATTCCTTGGAAGTTCCTCCCGGCTAAGTCCGATGGACTCGCTGACCAACAATGAGAGCGCCCCTCCAGGCTTGCTGGAGGGTGTGACGTAGGTTTGAACGCCCTACTCACATATTTTTAGTTCACAAAATACCACAAAAAGTCATGGATCTCTCTGAGGTAAAACGCTCATTATCCGGAAGTAAACTACTCCCCCGTTCGGGTCTCCGGGTGGGGACTACTTCAGGGAATTCATGGCGCAAGTTGAAAATTAGAGATTTAGGTATAGGGACGTGGAACGTAAGAAGTTTGAATACAGCGGGTGGGTTAAAATCGGTGGCAAACGAGGTTAAGAGATACAATGTAGATATCGTGGCACTGCAAGAGGTTCGGTGGCCAGGAGAGGGTTCGTTAACAGAAGGGAACTATTCTATTTGGTACGGTGGGAGCGGTAATTATTGTTTAGGTACTGGATTTCTAATTAGGAATAGATTGCTCTCCGCATTGAAGGACGTACAATTTTTTAATGATAGGATATCTGTGGCCATATTTCAGGGGCGGTGGTTTAAAATCGCGCTGATAAACATACATTCTCCTACCGAAGACAGTGATGATGAAGTTAAATATAATATAAAATAAAAATAATACGTTGAAACATGCTTTTTAAAAACACATTTATTAATTAAAATTGACTGCTAATTATATGTTCGGAGTTGTGAGAGACTATTAGTAACCTCGTATACTTTGAAAAATAATAAATAAAACTAACTATTTAAAATTTATGTCCTCTTTGGCCGACATAAAAAGATACAACCTCTGTGGCAAACGTGATACCGTCGTTTCGATTTGTCGATATATTCGGTGTAGTAGATATATTGTTACATCATTTAAATAAGTACCCAGGCCTCCAAAATCATATTTACACCACTGATGATGAAAACTCAAAACTTATTTATACCTATGGTCATGTGGAGAATATCTTTGGACTCATATAAATCGAATCCTAATCAAGGTCAAAATCGTTTTAAATCAGTTCAAACTGTATCATTTGAGCGAAATTTGATTTTCAGGCTAAGTAAAGAAATTTGTTTCCTTTTTTGTTTATTTTATTTTTTATAGTATTGACCTTAATTAAGTCAATGTAAGTTTTAGGAGAAGATGCTATTTATTTCTAAATATACTACATACAAAATTGTTGACTTTTATTTGAGGAGGGAGGGGTGATATTTTCCTTCCTAAAAACTGCCCCTGGATCCGCTCCTGATACAAGTGATTGGCAAAACTGTTTCTGAAGTTAAAAAAACAAACAGACACAACTGTTTCAAACTATGAAAAAAAAAAAATAATAATAATGTTATTTTGGCATTCTTCGCTTAATTAACGCATTTTTTTTTTTTTTAATTGTGAGAAAACACCATAAATAAACTTTAAGGCATTTGTGTATGAAACCTTTCTCCCCTCCCCCTCCTTATTTGCATTTGCTTTTTTGCTCTGTATAATTTAATTAGAATGATTATTTTATAAATTATTTAAATGACTATGCTATAAAACGTTTATTAAATTAATTAATTGGGTTCATCAATATTTTTTTTATTTCAAATTACAAAAAAAATTGTGAAATATGTTGTATATTATGTTTTCCTTGCGCCGTTGTTATTATACCAACAATTTTGTGTAAGAAAATAAATAAATAAAATTAGTTCGTTTATCATTTCCGGTGATAAAGGTCAAATTAACATTTCAGTTTTAATTGCAATTCATAACATATTATGAAAGACAATAAGTATTGATAGTGATAAAAAAAAAAAAAACAAGAGAACAAATGGTAATTGTGGAAGGAGAAGGAGTTTAAAAAAAATATAGAAACTGTTTGAAATAAACAGTTTACTACTGTTTCACACTCCACTAGTTGTGACGCAGCATAGCTGTTACAGGAAGCTGTTTCTGTTTTACTAAACAGGTACCTATGCTCAGAGACACTGTTTGAAATAAACAGCTTACTACTGTTTCACACTCCACTAGTTGTGACGTAACATAGCTGTTACAGGAAGCTGTTTCTGTTTTACTAAACAGGTACCTATGCTCAGAGAAACTGTTTGAAATAAACAGTTTGCTATTGTTTCTCACTACACTAGTTGTGGCATAACATAGCTGTTACAGGAAGCTGTTTCTGTTTTACTAAAAAGTTACGCTCAGAGACACTGTTTGAAATAAACAGCTTACTACTGTTTCACACTCCACTAGTTGTGACGTAATATAGCTGTTACAAGAAGCTGTTTCTGTTTTATTAAAAAGTTACGCTCAGAGAAACTATTTGAAATAAACAGTTTGCTACTGTTTCTCACTCCACTAGTTGTGGCGTAACATAGCTGTTACAGGAAGCTGTTTCTGTTTTACTAAACAGGTACACTCAGAAAAACATTTTGAAATAAACAGTTTGCTTCTCTTTCACACCCCACTACTAGGTTTGACGTAGCATATCTGTTGCAGGGATCTGTTTCTGTTTAATTAATCAGGGTCTTCCACTGTTTCCCTCTTTTGCCGTTGGTAACATTCTCCCACCCGCTAGCCTGTTGCTGTATCTGTTTTACAAATGAAACTGTTTCATATAAACAGATTGCTACTAAACACCCCACCATTACCTGGAACTAGTCCGTTGCTGGAATGGATAGTGGCCTTCAGAGATGGTCAGGCTAAATTCTGATATTAATACATTACACTTAGTTTTAGAGGTTTTATTTGTATGTGCTCATCAACTATTGAGTTATAACTATGTGAAAATACAATAATTAATGGGAAAATTAAACTTTTTTCGTTGTGAACATTCCTGGTTCCATGGGAAGCCTGACTCAAAAATATGACTGAGCCCTAGGGTTGTGATATCGCAACGCGATATTTCGGATTTGAAAAACCGATATTTTCTGTCGATATCTTTACATCCGATATATCGATATTTTATAACGATATATCGATGATACCGATATTTGAAACTTGAACTTGTTTTAAAATTATATTATTTTAATTAGCCATTTTCTTTATTCTCTATTGTATTTTTAATTTTATATTTTTTTTATCCGTGAGTTGAACTTTAGATTATAGCTGAATTATTTAATCTATCATGTCGCTGTCTATGGGCTGTTGTCTTAACTTCCTTGCTGTTATAACTCATTACCGTTACTAACGGTCTGTTACCTGTTGTTCATTGTTAATTTTTTTTTTTTTTTTTTTTTTTTTTTTTTATTAAATGGCATTGGAAATTTCCATACAGCCAATCGTGAAATTATGACGAATTAATTAATTAATGCATCGTAATTTACTCTTTTTAACTGATTTTGAACTAAATATATTTATTTATTTAGGATCCGTCTGTGTAAATATTGATATGTTGGGCCCAGTTTTCTCTAATCAATGATTTTATATTTTCATTAATGATAATGGGAGGTAACGAGTTGAGTTTATTATTTATTATTATATTAAATGTTTGAAAAAGCATATCATATTCGAATGAGTATAATGGTAATTTAGAACATATGAATAAATTAGCGGCTATATGTTGATATTTCATAAAACTATTATAGATAATGGGAACATATTTTTTCTTTTTCCAATAAGACGAGGTTAGAATAAGAACACACAGGGATACTATTTTGTTATAACATTTGTTATTACCAGATTTGATCCTGAAAAACATTCTGTCAGTTAATAATTGTCTTCTAAACTTTAAATATGTTTCTCCAGCCTCGTTATATAACACGTCTATTGGAGTGGAATTAAGAAGTCCTAAACACATTGTTACGCACCTATTATGTATCGTGTCTAATTTCTTTAGAGTACTATCAGGCGCTTCACCGTAAATTGTTGCCCCGTAGTCGAATATTGCACGAATGGTGCTTCTGTAAAATAATAGCGACATATTAGGATCAGCCCCCCACTCATTATTAGTACAGATCAGCTTTATTGTTCCCATTAGTTTTTCAGCTTTTTTATGAATTTCGGTTATGTGTTGGTTCCAGTTTAATTTCCTATCAAAGCGGAGCCCCAGAAATCGAACTGAGGTCACACACGGAAAGTTAATCCCGGCTAGTACAACGTCATCTCCTAGGGGAAAAACATGTTCTCTACTGAATGGACAAATAACCGACTTAGAGGCCGATATATTTAAACCCGTATCAAGTTGTTATCTTTTAAGTCCTCTCACTGCTTCCTCTAACAACTCCAGGCAACGGTTAATGTTTTTATGTGTTACATATAAACATGTATCATCCGCGAATTGTAATATTGCTACTTCTTCGGGTATGTATTTCCTTAAGTCTGAAGAGATTATGGCAAAAAGTAGACCGCTAAGGATACCCCCCCTGTGGTAACCCAATCGTAGCATTTCTTGTTCCAATTATGCAATTATTGACCTTTAAAAACAATTTTCTATCACTGATTAAGTTCAATATGAATTTAATAATTTTTCCGGGGACTTTAATGGCTTCCATTTTTTGTGACAGTATATGTATTGGTATTGAGTCTTTTCTATGTCCAGAAACAATCCGATCGTTTTTTTACCTTCACTAAATTCTATATTTATGTCTGTGTGCAGGGCTTATAAACTATCCATGCTCGATTTCCCTTTCCTAAAACCATATTGCGAATCGGGTAGTTTATTCTGAGATTCTAACCACCATTCGAGCCTACACTTAATCATTCTTTCGAAAGTTTTGAGTATACAGGAACTTAATGAAATAGGTCTAAAGGAAGTGGCTAATTTTGGATTTTTACCTGGTTTTAGAATCGGTATCACACAATATTCTCTCCATGATTCCGGTATTGTATTTGTTTGCCATATATTATTGAAAATATTTAATAATATGATTTTTAATTGTTTTGGTAATTTATGTAATGAATATTGTCTTTACCAGGGGAACTGTTAGCATTATTTTTTGTAAAAGCTCTGATAAAATAAAATTACCTGATAATCGGCTGTGAATTTCTTCATTTTCTTTATCATTATCTAATTCGCATGTAATTTGGGGCACTGCTAAAGGGAGGGCTAAGATATCTAAAAATTCTTCGCACCAGTTTCCTATGAGGGGGAGTCATTCTATTTGAGGTTTTCCGATTTTTCAAAATGGATAATTTATTCCATACTTCTTTGATAGGGTTATTTTTATTTATGCTTGAAGTGAACTCTCGCCACGACTCTTTTCGTTTATTTTTTGTGACCCTTTTGAATTCGGCATCCGACCTTTGATATTTTATTAGATTATCAGTTGTAGGATTATTTTTATATGCCCTATATAATATTTTCCTTCGATTAAGATACTGTCCACATTCGTTATCTCACCAACTTCTACTGTATTTTTTATTAAAAACAGGATGGTATAAGGGAATCGTACGTTCACATGAATTATTAAGAAATTTGACAAATTCGTCGTATGTGGGGTTATCCGGTAGTAGTGAAGCATTTTCAAGGACAATTCTTTCAAATTCGGTCCAATTAGCTGTTTTAATTTGCCATTTTCTTGTGGAATTGTTTATGTTTTGAGTATCATCACTTTTATACGGAATTTCTATGGTTATGGGGAGATGATTAGAACGTAAAGGATTATCATGCACTTTCCAAATAGAACTGCTGGCAATGTTTATTGAGCTTAAGGTTATATCTATTGCAATATTTCTTATCTGACGTATATTGTTTACAAAGGTTGGGGAGCCGTCATTCAAGAGAACGAGATTAGTTTTTCAATTGCTGAAACTAAATTTTCTCCGATTTTATCGCTTAAGTCACACCCCCATTGATAATGATGAGCGTTTGCATCACCCCCTATAATTACGGGGTGTTGAAAACTTTTTAAAAGATTTTCCCATTTGTCTATTGTCGCTTTGTTACCGGGTTTTGCATAAAACGATACAACATTTAATTTGAAATTTTTGGAAATGGATATATTTGCAGCGACTATTTCAATATCTTGTACTCTATGAATATTGTGAATTTGTTTAAAATGATATTTCGATTTTATTAAGATGGCTACACCTCCATAACCATCATTTCGATCCGATCTAATGATATTATAACCTGGAAAATTGACATATTTTTCTGGTTTGAACCATGTCTCGGGTATTAAAGCTATATCTATTCTTTCTGAAAATAAAAAATATTCCAAACTATTTTTATTCGAAATGGCTGATCTGGCATTCCATTGTAATAATTTTAATGATTCAATCATTTTGGTACGATTTAGTTTTGATTATATATATTTATTTATTCGCCTGACTACATTGGAATGGATAAATTTTTAGTTCGGTCCTTTATAATATTTTTAATTTCATCCTCGTTAAAGTTTTCATTTTTGGATGCTAAAACTGTATTTACTACCGCTATAAGTGCATCCGTAAGTAAATTTATTTTGTCTTCTTTTTTCAAAGTAGTTCCTATATCCCTAAACGATTTTTCCTTATATGGATTATCTAAGATAGGTTGCGATGGCAACAAAGGCACCGAAAAATCTCTAATGATATTTCCCCGCGATTCCGAATTCGATATTTCTTTTTGTGGGCTTGTAATTCTTTGTCTTTTAACAACAGTGATTTCATTACGAACGTAATTTTTAGAGATAGTTGCTGTATTATTATTCGCTTGCTCTAAAGTTGGAAAAGCATCGGGAGTATTTCTTAACGCTACCCAACTATACGATTTTCCTTCTATTTTGTCCTTAGCTTCGTTGTATGTCAGGCTATAGTTGCTCATTTGTTCCTTAATATTTTTCTGTTTAATAAATTCAGAACATATTTCTTTAGCTAGAGAGGAATGATTCCCTTTACAATTAATGCATTTTAATAATGTATTAGGTGGGCAGTTGTCGTTTTCATGTTTATCCGAGCATTTCTTACAACGTGTTATTGTGCTTTTGCACTGCGCAGTATTATGACCGTACCGTAAACAAGAGTGGCATTGTATTACCGACTGGATGTATGGATGGACTTACATGTATGGACATGGAACTTACGTGGTGTATCGTGATATATCGAGGTAAAAGTTGATCTCTGAACGTAATCAACACTGACCTAGTAGGTTTATATTCAAAGTTATTAGTTTCTTTATTTTTAATTTTTTTATTGAATCGTCTGACACCGATAACTTTTTGAGTGTCGGCATATAACGTTTTTAAATTTTCTAGAATTTCTGCTTCTGATAAGTCTAAATCCACATCCCTAATAACTCCCTTTTTTTCTAATGTAAAACCCGGAATATAAACGTTCATTTGTTTCATTTTCAAACTTTCTGACCCAACCAACGCATTGGCTTGTTCTCCTTGCCTGGATTCCACTTTAATTCTATTTCTACCAATTTTATATATATTTAGAATATTATTATATATTTCCGGACACGAATTATGAAAAAGTTTTCCTATCGACATTGGATGTAATCTACCTATTCCTGCCCCTTCTGTAGAAATACTCTCAATAAAAACGAAATATGGGCCTAAGTCCGTCGGTTCGTAATACCTTTCTGTTTTAATCTTATTTTTTCCTAAATTATTGTTTATTATTTGAGGGAATATTTTAGCAGTATCACTATTTATTTCTATTACCATATTATTTTCTATTTTGTGATCATTGTTTACATTAATTATTTCCTGATTTTTATTTACAATATCTGGAGGAACTACCTCCCTCCCATCACCTCTTACAGACATTTTACTGTCTAATCCTATATTACATACTAAAATTTAATTAAAAATTTAACAAAACTATCTTAATATATAAATACCTCTAATCTAATTAATAGAAAAAACAAAACCAAATTAATATAAAACTTAAATCAAACTCTTATCTGTGTATCCTGTTGGAGAGCACTAATCACCTAGATCCTTAAACCTCGGCTGTTGAAGCTAGACTGTTCATTGTGGTTGTTAGTGTGGAGTTTAATGTGAAAACAGAAACTACGATGCCGCCGCCAAAAATTGAAGTTTGGAAACACTCTAAATCGAGAAATAGTAAAAGTGCAGAGTGCAAAAGAAAAAAAAAATTGTAATTCTAATAATAATAAGGCAAAAGAAGTATAGACAATTAACTTACTAGGTCATATTCTCCTTTCTCCTCAAATTTTATACTTTTTATTCTCTCTCTTACTTCCTCTACGTTCTTCAAATCATTTATGTATACTGTTTACTTAATTAAAAGATTGTTTGAAAATTCTGATAGTCTGTCCATTGGCCCATTGATGTTAATGATCGGTCTGAAGTTTTTGTTTCGTTTTTGTAGTTAAATAATTCCATGGAACCTATGATAAGTAAAATTATTAGCCGCTAATTTCGTTTCTCTATATTTGTTAATACATCCAAATATTTACAAGTTACCAGCACATTTCTTAATTTTTTTTAGTAATTTCAGACCCCGGATTATTTCTTCTTTGTATATGTTGTTTTGTCTTCTAAAGCTTCCTCCATTCTTCCTTTATTGTCTTCATCTTTGATAATCATCAGTTTTTTAGTTGTATTTGATCTAACAACTTTGATATTTGGTTAATTTTGATGAATCATTAACATAGGGTTAACAATAGGATAGAATATTTAACTAACATAAATGTAGTCAATTTCAAAACTGATTTGGATGGAAATAAGAACTGGAAGAACAACAAAAATAAAAGATAAGACGAAGTATTGCTGGATAGTGCGGATATAGGTCACTATATGTAAGGATAGGAATCGTGGCACATTAAAAATATGCTAGTTATAATAAGAATAATAGGAAATAAGTATAGACAATTAGGACTAATACTAATAAAAATAATCTAATTACAGATTGTATTACAAATTTAGACATTTTTTGGTGCAAAGGAATACTAATAAATGAATAAAACCAGGACCCTACTTCATAATAAATTAAAACAGTACAAGTACAAGTGATAAAATTACAAGTGGAAATGTTCGTTTTTAGAGGTTACAGGCTACTTATCATCATTAGAAAATAATAATTGTATTCAAGTACTTTTTTTATTTAGTATTTTTAACATTTTAACATTTCATTGTCAGCCATAGGCGTAGTAAGTCATAGGCCAACTTGTACTTGTACTTTTGCACTTTATTATGAAACGGAGGGTGTCTATAAAGTGAAGTACAAAATGTTATATAGTCGATATATATTGTTATAATGTTTTTAATAGTTTAATATTGTTATTTTTAATAGTTATATTAAAAAACAGTAAGTTGAAAAAAAATGAATACAATTATTATTATGTGATAACGATAAGTAACTTGTAACCTCTGAACACGAACTTTTCCACTTGTACTTGTACTTTATTATGAAATAGTGCCCAGCTATCACTTTAATCTTTCAATAGATCAGAATGAAGAGGTGCATTTTTCCAGGGCATTATAATGCGGGGAAAAAAAACATGAGAGTCAAGAAATATCAGACATTGAAGTTTCATCATACAGTGAAGTTATAGGCATTTTTTTTTTTTTTATTCCACACTCTAAACGCCTTGGAAAAAGCATTTTTCAATTCTGATCCATTGAAAAAAGAGGTGGCACTTGTTTATTTCCGTGTACCAATTAAATAAACATAAGAGTTTAGGATAAACAAAACAAAAAATAATATGGACTGCTCACTCACCAACTTAGAATAAAATAGACAATACTATATTTTTGTAAATAGCACATGTTAATTTATGGATATAATAAAGTAAATATGAGAATAAACAATATTTAATTACTAAACAATAATTAGAACATAAAATTGATATACTGGGGCAGTAGGCAAGTATGGCTAAGGCCATTTAAGCTTAAGAGCTTAGGCCACTAAGCATTAAAGGGTCTTGTCTCTTCCGATCATTATTTATAAAGAATTTTTTCCATCTATATATATTAAGTGTATTATCGGCCTGGGAAATGATATTGTTGCTTAGCTTGAGTGAGTTGGGAAGGGGGTTAGAGTATCATACAGTTCCAGTGACTCGTTATAGATCCGAGCCTGCGCATTGGCTTCCTCGACGTGATCCGCTTCAGACACTAGCTAGACTCCTAGCATCATCAATTGCCGCCCGATCTGTGTTCCTGTAAGCACATTTTAGTTCGATTCTTTTTCTTTGTTTGATTTTATTTTTATTATTTTGCTCCCGATTCCGCAACGCACCAAGATAAACCAAATCACTGCTTTTAGTAAACCTCTTATGTTGGTAGTAGTATTCTTTTAGTAATACTTCCTCATAGTATTTTTTGTGCACAAAATTTCCAATCACTTGCTAATAAAACATCAAGCACTGCACCTGTAAAAGAGTACTGTGCCATGGAATCTGGAGAGTCGACAAGATCAGGTAAACATTATAAATACTCTATTTAAGTAATTTTATCAAGAGAATGTGCCTCTTTAAGGAACCTCCTTAATTTATTCCTCAATTATAAAACAAGCTGCTCAAAATCCTTTCCACTTTTCTAGACCCATCGAGCAACACTATTCAAGTAGACAGTGTGAAATTTGACTTGACATATCAGCTCAAGTGAATATGACTAAGCACGTACTCATTCCTCAAAAAACTGAGCAAGTACTCTGGTTCGATTTGAATAAACCCAAGTTACACACTTTTTGATACTCTATTATTATTTATTAGAAACCGATTTTCGTCCAAAACTGATTCTCTGTCTACTCTACTCTAATCTTCTTTATATTTTTCGATCCACTCTTTCGTAGACTCGAAATTTTACTGAGTACTTTCTCACATAGCATGCATTCTCACGTTTTATTCACTTAGAAAGGTGGGCAGGTACCCCGAATAATTAATCGATCCATATTTGTGGAGCTCGTGCTCCATACACTTAGGAAAATAATAATTAAAAGAATTATAAAATAATAATAAAGCTGAATACTTTTGAGCGATAATCGGTTTTAAATAAATAATAATAAAGTGTTTAAGTATTTCATTGTGTAACTTGGTTTTATTGACATCGGACTAGAGCACCTGCTCAGTTTTTTTAGGAATGAGTACGTGCTCAGTTTTAATGAATCACTTATTTACCGATCACAAGTCATCCTCAGTTCTTTTTTTCATATATCTTAAACTATATTTTTGATAGGTAATGATAAAAAAAAAAGCATTATTTCGATTTTATACAAAAAACTATGCCTAAAAATTTGGTGCATAATAAAATTGATAGGCTGATGTTATCAATTTGGACAGCTAGTACTGGCCGAGATAGCTGTACTTTGCTTCTTTCTCTAAAATTCTGATATATTTGTTAAGAAGCATCCAATGATATATAATTTTATCGTTTTCGTCAAGAATTAAAAGTAACAAAAGGAAGTTGGTTCCTCAGTAACTCAATAGTGATTAGCATTGATGCCAAAGGATTTACTTGTTACTAATAACTGTAGCTAAGTAATGCTATGCATGATGAAAAGTAATGCTAAGCATGATGCTTCGAAATGTGTCCATCAAGTCAATATTCCTTGCTCATTTATAACGAAATAATTATCAGTTGTCCAAAATCGATATTCGCCTTCAATTAATCTATCTATATATTGTCGGTAGAAATATATTAATAAAGGTATTCTTTAGTCCTTTTAAGTTCACAATATTATATCTATCACATATCTGCACGCTACATTCTCATGCTTCTTGTCGCTTCTATCAATTGATTTCAACGCTGCTGTCCCTTGATGGAAAATGGCAATGATTAATTTTATTTTTTTATATTCGAAAAAAAAAAATATTCCAAATCCACTATCTCTTGAAGGTTTAGCCATTTAGTCCCCTCGGTCATGGAGAAGAATCAAGTTGTAGATTTTAGAGAAAAATCAAATGCTTAATCTAAATTTTAATCTAGAAACAACGGACTTTGTTCTAATATAATTATTGCTGATGAACATTTGCGAGACTATCTGAGGCCTGAGTTGTCTGATAGAGGGAAAGCCTTTATTTATTTAGACATTTTGCGGGAATACATTGTATTGCTGCATAATGTAGAAAATGTTTGTTGAGAGTTTGGACAGTAAGCCATTGTCTTGTGTTACAATATAATTATAGGATAGCTTATTACAGAATAAGGTGCAACATTGGCAGTCCTTTCTCAAACAATGTTGCTATTATTTTGCAACCGTTGAGTCAGTTTTTGCTGATCAATAGTTAGCATTATTACTCATTTTCATTTGATTGTTGTTTCAACGACGTTTTGATTCCGGAGATTTTCCTGATTAGATGTTCTGAATATCGTCTTTAATTATTTATTTTTAAGCTGTGGAGGTACATGTTAATAATGAAAAAATTATACTTTACAAAATGTAGACAAATCCCATTTGATTTCTTTATTAATTAATTTTCAAATACCACGATATTTATAATTGATTTACATAATCAATTAATAATTTTGTTTTTATCCGAAAATTATAAAAGACGTAAAACAATTGTAATAAAAAACTAATTATAAGATTAAACTATTGGCTTTTACTATTTTATTTTTTATCGGTTTAATTATTGTCTATCAAATTAATGATGAACTAAACTATAGGTAAAAAGTTTGGACATAATTTGTTATAAATATTTTACTTTATTTTATAAATATATGACCATTAGTTGTTAACTAAATTTCATTTGACATTGTGTATTTTTTTTTATAATTACCATTATTAAAAAAAACAAACTTAATAATGTTATTTGATATTTTATTAATATAATATGAATCTATTACTTCGCAAACTCGAAATGACCTAGAGCTAATTTTTTTTGTAGTTTTCAATCGGTTCCCTGTGGCGGGACTTTTGAAAAAGCAATGCCTTGGGATGATTTCGAAGAAAGGAAGAACCGTACCGGGGATCCTTTAGCCTATAGCCAACCGCCAAGGCTACACAGTGGCCCCGCTAAATCAGGCCTTTAATGGGCAGAAACAAATTTTGAAATGGGTGCAATTTCCTATCAAATTCTTTTTATTGATTGTTCGAGGCTAAAATTGTAGGAATACCTCAGCTCTCAGTGTCTCAGCTCTCAATACCTCAGCTCTCAATGCCTCAGCTCTCAATGCCTCAGCTCTCAATGCCTCAGCTCTCAATACCTCAGCTCTCAACACCTTAGCTCTCAGTGTCTCGGCTCAAAGTGCCTCAATTCTTAGTTTATTTATGCACTAATTATTGACGCTCTAATTGATGCTAGCTAGAGCTTTACTACAGCCCGAGTATTAAACTATTATTTTCCATTAAATGGGATAACGCTGAATATTTTAGTTGAACTGTTATTGGAATGTGTTATTCCAATAACAGTTCATAAATTAACCGGGTAACAATTTTTTCTTAAATATTAGCACCTCTCCACTTTATTTAAGGCTTGAATGCCACACTTAGAAGTCAATAAAGTAGTGTTGCTGTATTGCGGAAGTTTTGTTTTGTATTTTTAGTCAATTTCTATTCATTTTTTTTTTTTTTTTTTGGCTACACATGCTTCAGAATGGTACGATTTTTATCTAAATGGCCACAGCCTGTATGCACTGTGGTGCTTGCCATGGTCTGCAATAGTTTTCGGAATTTCTGGGCACAAACTATTATTCAAAGTTAGTAGCTGGTTAAAAACCATGGAGGCACAAGGCACAAACTGAAGGAAAGAGCGTTAGGTGATTATATTCGAGTTCAGTTTCACCACCTTG
The DNA here is from genome assembly GCA_948150685.1 of Rhaphigaster nebulosa. Lineage (NCBI taxonomy): Eukaryota > Metazoa > Arthropoda > Insecta > Hemiptera > Pentatomidae > Rhaphigaster > Rhaphigaster nebulosa. The sequence continues at coordinate 2,444,817 of OX411307.1, forward strand.
CCAAGCAGCTTATAAGAATTACTAAACATTTGATGTTTGCCTCAGTTAAACCCAATGGTGGATAAAAAGCTGTTGTTACCATATCCGTTTTGTTTCGCGATAATAAAGCGGTTTTTACCATCTCTTCTTCTTTGAATAAAGCTCGTGAAAAGTCGCCAAGCAGCCTCCTTTCTTGATCGCGGCCGTATCATCTCAATATCTCCTTTAAAGTTCCGCAAGTTTTTTATTGGTCCAGGTCCACCAGGTGTAATTGATACACGAAATCCAACTTTGAAATGAAACAAAAAAAATTTATATATCAGAGGAAAGTGTTTGGAATTTGTATTCTTGTCAATCAATTTGGTTATCATTCAAATTAAACCACATGTTATCTAGGCTACGTGCAAGTAGGTTATTACCATTAAAATCAAATTCGATCGTTGAATAGTTTCCTCTCCTGTAGTCAAATTCAATGTCGACTTCATTTAATGTGTACCGGGAGAAATGATTTAAGTAAGCGAGGATTAGAAATGAAAAATTACCGAGCGGTATAATAAATAACTATTTTTAATAATAATAACCATTTATTTAACATGTTTACAATATTTATAATACAAATGTATTTTATTTACATGATTCCAGATTAACTTTTTTCATGATAATACAGTTTTAGAATGGTTCGATTGGAGTTAATCACATTTATTTTATAATAGAGGGAAAATTATAATAAAAAAACCTACTCAAACAAAATACAATTATAATTTAATAGTACGCGTTTTATTCTTTTATGGGTATATTGTTTGAGTGAAGTTTTATTATAGTTGCCAATATTCTGTATCAGAGGATTTTCACTAGCTATGGTTTTGCCAAAATATGGTTTAGTTTGTGTATGTATGAATTGCTGTATTGGGGGAACATTTAGTTCGTGGAACATTGTTGAAATTTTTGTATAGCGTGGATAGTCGTCAATAGTCCTGGAACATATGTTTTGGATTCTTTCAAGTTTTTTGCAGTTGGTTTTGCAAGTGGAGCTTCACACGAGTGAGATATAACAGATCTGAGCTCGGATGCATCTTTTATATGCTCTCACCTTATTTTTGGGGCTCAACTTGGATTTTTTGTTGAAATACGGAAACATTTTAGCTTTGTAGAAATGCACTTTTTAGCTTTGTCTGATTTTCTGTTTGTGTTCCGTGGATGTTAAGGATATGGCTAGAGTTAATCCTAGGTAATTTGCCGATTTGGACCATGGAATGTGTTCTGAGTTTAAGGAAATATAATGGTTTAGGTGTGGACTACGCTTTGTAAATATTATGGCTTCGGACTTACTTGGATTTATTTTTAATTTCCAGTTTTGGCCATATTTATTGATTTTTTTTTAAATTTTGTTGTAACCGATTTACTGTAGTATCAATGTGATAAGAGGATGTATACAGAACTATTTAATCGGTGTAAAGGGGTCTTATTACTTGCGGGTGACTTGAAAAATCGGATATAAATGTATTTAATTAGGGATTGATAAATTATTGATATGAATACGGATGAATACGAACTAAATTGTAATGATAATGCAGCCAAATACAAGGGAAAAACTGGAAGATCACTAAATCAGAAATTAAAGGAACATATAGAATAGAATAGAATAGAATAGAATAATGTTTTATTTATTATATACATATATATATATATATATATATATATATATATATATATATATATATATATATATATATATATATATATATATAACACGAGTATGTTATGAAAACATTATTAGGACTAGGTCTAAGGAACATATACGTTCATATAATAATAAGACAGAGAATTCCAACTTTGCAATTCATTTAAAGGAAGAAAAAAACATAAATTCATCAAAGACTCAGGAGTTAAATTAATTCATCACGTTGAAAACAGCCTGAAATTAAATAAATGTGAGGCATTTTAAATAATAAAATCCTTCTAATCCAATCCAGATTTTTGCTTAAATGACCAAATAAATATCTCCAATAGTCCAATCTGAAGTTTATTCCTATCTATAACAGAAAAAACAATTACTCACCGGAATTATTGGAAAAACCCCGACCCTTAAACCGTTTACCTATAAACACCCCACCCCACCTTTCTTTCATTGCTAGTTCAGTGCGAGGACAAACCAGTACAAACTTTTCTGTTTGATATAATCTACTTAAACCTTGGTGAGTACCAACATGTATTTGATTTCTTGTTTTAATCAAATTCATAATTCATAAATGATTTATAATACTGATTTATATTACATCTAATTTAATATGCATAATAATATCAAACTATATTTTGAATTGATTATTTTTGAATTTTTTTTGTGTTTTTAGAACTGAGGATAAATGTATAACATTCGAAACTAGTTTTCAATAAAACAAATTTATAGAAGTGGCAAATAATTTATCAATCTCTAATTAGATTGATCCTTCTATACCATCATGCGGATGTCAACTGATTGAATATTTTAGTTAATAATGCAAATTATGTTTTTTCTGTTAATATTTTTTATTACCAAGGAGATAATACCATCGTCACCTGCAGTTTTCTTTGTTCCAAGTTTTCTGTTGATTTTGCCGGGTTCTTTTGGTGAAATAGATGAAACTTTATTAGTGCCTGGTAATTTAAAATAGTCGGGAACCGATTTTGAGATTTTTCGATTGTGGTTATTAATCTAAGTTTGAAGAGGTGTGAGCACCTTGGAAGTTTATGGCTGCTAGGTCAGCCTTATCTTATCTACGCAAAACTATTTATTTCTTTTAATTGAGGAATTTTTAGAATGTTTTATGAATTATCGTCGGTTCTACATGAGACTTAAAGTTGCCCAATTTTCATTTTTCCAGCTATTGTTGCGGGTTCTTACAAAATAATTGAATTTATAGTAAGTTGATTTAGTTTGTGGGTTTTTGGTGCGTTAGTATATTTTCCTGAGGTTATTTTTCATTCCTATTATTACTTTGTGAATCTGATAAAATTGGGAAGAACATTATGGAATAAATACTATCATAGCCATCTCCGAGGCATTCTTAATTTGATTATGTTACTGTAAATTTCTAGTTCATTACTTATTGGCGGATTCCTGCACATTTGGGTATCCAATGTTTTCCGGAACTTATGTCGGTCTGTTTTTTTTTTTAACACAAATTTATTTTTTATGAGATAGAAGTTATAGAGGAAGTAGGTACTGTGGTTGCGATGCGGAAAATTATGGGATTGTGATCTGAACTTGAACATGGTAATGAAATGAGCTGAGAATAATTTTGTATATTTTGTTAAAGTCATGTTATAGTCAACACTGTATAATGTAAACAATGTAACAGTGAAGAAGTTCACAAATATATTGTCATTATCATTGTTAACATGTGTTGTTTTGTGTCCCTGATCTATAAAAAGTTTAACATGGTGTCACAAGTTAAAAAACTATAAAGCACGGAGATGCCCAATAGCGACAACGAAGAAACAATAAACGAGAAGAAACAATTACACCAGAAAAAATGAGAGCGCCGACACCGGTAGCGTTTCTTCTCAGCACAAGTGGATCCACTTCCGAGTGAAGTAAGTAGAGAGGAATGGGAGGAATGGTTTTTTAATTACGAAATCTATCTAAAAAAATCAACTCTATTATATAGAGTGGACGATCAACGAAAAATAAGCCTTTTCCTTTTTAATCTGGGAAATGAAGGTAGGCGAATTTACAAATCATTCACAACGAAACCAACAACATACGACAGCTTGGATAAACTTTTCAAGTCACATTTTGAACCAAAGAAACACCTTGCTATGGAAAGATACAAGTTTTTCACGAGAAAACAGGCTCCCAGTGAATCTATTCAAGGCTTTTTCGTTGCTCTGACAAAATTTCTCTTCGTCCTGTGAACTGGAAGACTTACAGCCGTCAATTGTTCGAGACTTGCTGATCGTCGGATTGGATCCGAAATACATAACAATATTACCCTGGACAAAGCTATTCAGATTGCATCACGGATGGAGTACAGCCGACAAAAAATCCAGGATATCAACGAAAACCTCGACAAATAACAAGAGAATCATCATCTCGTACAAAAGATCATAAACGGACGAAAAATGGACAGTAAGAAATCTCAACAACAACGGATAAAAACTTGTACTCGATGTGGCACGAATTTGTGATAACGAATTGAACTAAACATACTATTATTGGTCGAAAAGATTGTCTAGATCTTAACTTTATCACTATAAATATACACAAAGTTACCCAAAGTTCTAAAAAAGAGAATAATCCAGAAAGTTTTAATAACATACTTGAAGGATTAGAACACGTTAAAGATTTAATACACTTGCACATAGATGATAAAATAAAACCAGTCATAGACCATATGAGAAAAATTCCATTTAGTTTATGCAATCCTTTCATAGAAGAATTAAAAAGAATGGAATCATTAGGTGTGATTTGTAAAGTAAATGAACCTACTAACTGAGCAAACTGGGTAGTTCTTGTAAAAAAGCCTAATGGTCAACTTAGGGTATTCCTTGATCCAAGAAATTTAAATAAAGCAATCATAAGACGAAGGTATCCAATGCCAAACATAGACCACATAAAAACAAAAATTGGTGAAAGCAAAACAAAAATCTTCTCTTAAAATCAAAAATCTTGTACTACTTCGGCAAACTGGTCTTAGAATTGGATTATGAAAGTTCTCTCTTAACAATCTTTAATACACCTGTAGGTAGATTTCGATTTCTTAGATTACCATAAGGGATAAATAGTGCATCAACAATTTTTCAAACTAAAAGGGAAGACAATTTTTCACATATAAAAGGATTATTAATATACAATATGATTTTTTAATATTTGCAGATACTAAGGGAAATCATGACAAAATACTTAAAGAGTTTCTTAATAAAGCTTGTGAAATAGGTCTTAAATTCAATAAATATAAATCAAAATTTGAACTAAATAGCGCAAAATATTTAGGTATGATTTTTGACAAAGATGGCATAAAGCCAGACCCTGATAAGGTTTCTGCAAATATTAATATAACACCCTCTAAATCTGTAAAAGAATTACAGAGATTTTTAGGAATGATTAATTTTCTTGGTCCATTCATTCTGAGTCTCTCTTCTGAAACAAATAACTTAAGACAACTGTTAAAAACATAAAATAAATATAATTGGAACGAAAATCATTTAATAGATTAACACATTTAATCACTTCAACACCAGTCTTGGTGTACTATGACACAAATAAACCACTAACACTTTCAACCAATAGTAGTAATGATGCAATTGGTGCAGTAATATTGCATGACAAAAACCCAATTGCCTTCGCCTCAACTACATTAAAATGTTATCAAACAAACTATCCAATAATACACAAGGAGTGTTTAGCTATATATTATGGATGCTTCAAATTCCATCAATATGTGTATAGTAGGGTAGTTAATGTTGAAACCGATCATAAAAACTTCAATTCTTTATTTAAAAAAACAGTGCACCAGTTACCGCCAGTAGTGCAAAAAATAATGCTTAAATTACAAAAATATTCAGTAAATTTAACTTATGTGTCGGGTAAATTTATGTCTATTGCAGATAACTTATCAAGGATTTCAAACTGATCATGATAAAGATATATTAAAAGATATAGATAATGATGTGAATTTTGCATATTAATTTAATTTGCAACAACCTGGTTATTTCTGTATGTAGACTAGGGGAAATCAAGGAGGAAACTAAAAAAGACCAAGTTAGTCAAACCCTACTTAAATATATTTCTGATGGATGGACTGAAAAAATCTCGAGTGTCTTTTCAGATGTATAACCATATTTTAAATTCCAACAAGACTTGCATAGCACAAATTGATTATTGTTTCATAACACAGGCCAACGATGAAAAAACTTTTGTACTGAAAATATCTTATTCCTATAGTTTTTAGGGTGCTGAATCCAAATATGATATTAAAAAATCTGAATCACCCACAATTTCTTCACATTTTACAGTTAAATTTATTAAATTAAGCGATTTTTAAAGAATTGAACAGCTTCACAGGCCAACGATGAAAAAACGTTTGTACTAAAAATACCTTATTCCTATAGTTTTTAGGGTGCTAAATCCAAATATGATATTAAAAAAAATGTATCACCCACAATTTCTTCACATTTTATAGTTAAATTTATTAAATTAAGCGATTTTTAAAGAATTGAACAGCTTTCAGTCTTAGGTCTCATGAAACAATTAGGCCTTAAGTTAGGCCTCATGAAACAATTTGTAAAGGCTTTGCATAAAGATGGACCATGTTTCAAGTATCTCTGCCAAAAGTTTCCACGCCTTTCAGAAGCTAAACTAAAAGAAGGCGTCTTTGTCGGACCTGACATTAGAAAAATGATGTTTGATGTTAATTTTGAATCCACAATGACCTTAAATGAGAAAGAAGCATGGGTATCATTCAAGCAAGTCGTTACAAAGTTCTTGGGAAATGAAAAAGACCCAAAGTATGTTTCTATTTTAGCTAACATGTTAAAGAAGTTTAAAAAGTTACGATGTATGATGAGCCTGAAACCTACGGAAAACTATGGGTGACAAAAAAACTAAGGCTAGATTTAGATTCAGCAAATAAAAATCTATAAAGATCAACTATTAAAGTTAAAAAAGTTTTCAAAAATTTCTTTTTTGTTGGCCTGAGTAATTCACGTGTGATAATACCTAGATCATTAAGATAAAAAAATCCAACTATAATTCATGAATAAAACTTTGGAGAAGATAGATGTATTCAAAGAGCTAGAAATCTAGTATTTTGTTCTAATATTTATACTGATTTAAAAAATTTAACACAATATTGTGAAACATGTCAAATTTTTCAAAGAAATAATTCTAAGCTACCAATAATCCATCATGAAATAGGTCCTTACTTCTTTTCTCTTACCAACGTAGTTACGGCTCAGTCTATTTACCTATGATAATAACAATATCGGTGTTAGAGAGTACGCAGTGTTGTCCTTAATTCTTGAACATGATTCTTTACAATAAGTAATACCGTTTTACAGTACAGTAGAAAGAGATGGATAATATACATAACTGGGTAGATAGATATATACAGTAAATTGTAAATAACATATGCAATATTATCTGCTGGATCATTAATCGAATAATGATAATAAGCCTTCTATTATACAAAACATCTTTGACGCACTGTCGTCAGCATTTTTAATTACTGACATAATGGTTTCAAACTTTGAAATGATGTTTGAGATGATTAAAATTATATAAACCAAGATTATTTTAAATTTCTTTCAAGCATTCTGTAATAGAAAGCTCATCATTATTCATTGCTGTAATATTTCTCACCTGATATGAACATTTTCATAATATTTTATATTACTTAATTTATCTATCTCTTGCTTATTTTCTATTATGATGATAGACAATGGTAGTTTGGTTTCTACTCCATCTGTTTATTTAATCATTTGAAATATTTTATGGATTTCCAAATCTTGACCTTTTAGGTTTGCCAAAATATCCTCGATTGGATATTCGGGGACATCCCTTTGAGAATAACTTTTGGATTAATCTCGTGTTTAGAGGTGTACGTGTGGAAATTTTTATTTATGAATTTCAGCTCGTTTTCGATGGTGATGAAATCATAATTATTGTCAACATAGAATATGGTTTTATCACCTCCATATTTTATGTTGATCTGTTTTATTTTAGTTTTTAAGTGGGAAAAATTTTTTATGATTGCATGATTGACTATAACTGGTGGAAATATTAGTTTTTAGTGTTCTCTAGTTTCGTAATCCTCTTCATCTTCCTCGTCAGAGAAAATTGCGAAGCTATTTTTTTTAGGCCATATATAATATGGCCTCACCGCTTTTTCGTTTCGAGGCCACAAGTTTGTTTTTGATTGCCTAGGAATAGCCTTTTTTCATATTTGCTGCCCTTCCCCCTCAAAAAAGAGTCATTGGTTTTGTTGACATCAAGCCCAAGCATTTTAATATCAATTACGTCCGGTGGTGAATCACTAATTTAAAAAGGTTTCAAGCATTACTGAAAAATGAATAAATACTATTGCTAGGAAAAATAATGGAGCGGACGGGATTGAGGTCTGAACTAGCCGGTGGCTTAAGAGACAAAGAGAAATAACTGATGAAAAAGAATAGAAGAGCTACTTGCAAGTTGGCCGTCTCCTTCCTACCTTACTAATACATTTACATCCACAAATATATTTTTATAGAGCAATATTAGCAAAGGTTTATCCGATTTTTTCATCTACAAAGAAATAAACATTAGTACTGAAAACGTTTGTCATCTGTCTATCAGAAGAATGTTATATTGCCTTAGAACTTACTCTTAAATTTATAATTTACTTATTTTTCAATTATCTTGTCAAAGTTTAAAATTATTAATAATATAAGTTCATATATTTGTTGATTTATTTGTTGCTGCATTAGCAAATGACTAATAAAATATATTCAGTTATTCATCTGCGAGTTTCTACTATAATATTGAATAATATAAAACGTAATTAGTACGTATAAGTTTGTTCTGGCTTCAGTTTCGAAAAGTGCGGACTTCAATGGATTAAAATTAAAATAAAAATCTAATTCTTTCCACATTTTTTAAAAGAAAATTCAAATTGCAAATATTTAGAAATGTTAAAGCTAAAAACATACTCTCATTTTAAAACGGAAAGGAGTGGAAAAGAGGAGTAAGCTAGCTGTTGACGATGCCCTTGTCTTGGCAATGGGTATTAAAAAAAAAAATTAAAAGGAATTTTTAAAATAATGGCTGTTTTGATGGTGTTCATTTCATTTGCAAGTTTAGAGAAATGTTAATATTTATGAACCTGGCGCTAAAAAAAAAATGTCAATACAAAGTGATTTTTAAATATTTACTTACTTCATTTTAACTATTCTTATTCTTCTCTATTATTATTTACTACTGTGTATATATATATATATATATATATATATATATATATATATATATATATATACACAGTAGTAAATAATAATAGAGAAAAATAAGAATAGTTAAAATGAAGTAAGTAAATATTTAAAAATCACTTTATAATTAGGGAACATAACACTGTCACCATTGAGAGTGTCAGCGAACCGAAAAAGAGGAGAACGGTTCATATCGAGCAGTTAAAGCTGCCAATAATAGAGCCAGAGCAACCTTAACGAGCTGGAGTGCCCCCGTCTCAGCGCACAGAACTATTGTACACAAGAATATGTATATTGGCGAATTGGGAGTTAAGAAGAGATATATTTTAGTTTTGTCTTTTGTTTTCAGATGTATAGTTTCTATTTTGTAAAATGTATTTTTTTTTAGATGTTGTTTTTTTTTTCTTTCTTTCTTTCTTTTTCATTTATGTACATAGTTTCAAGGTATGAGTGCAGTGATTACTGGGAACAGTAAAGTGTAATTATAGTCAGAGTTTAGTAAGTAAGTTTGGAATGTGAGGTATTAACGGCTGAATCCTGTGCACTTCGTGCTTATGCTTTTGTAAAGTTTACGAAATGTTCGTAAACTGGTAGGGGGGAGTTAAGGCCCGGAGTGCAGCAGTATTAGCCTTAATACCATATACGGCTGTAAACAACAGCCAGATTGTATATAAGGAGAATTAAAACCTCAATAAAGTCAGTCTTATTTCGGATATTGTGCGTGTTGTTACTTAACCTTTTTCCTTTTTTTTTTGACGTTTGGAGTTGCTGACGCTTAACTTATATATATATATATATATATATATATATATATATATATATATATATATATATATATATATATATATATACATCTGAAAACAAAAGACAAAACTAAAATATATCTCTTCTTAACTCCCAATTCGCCAATATACATATTCTTGTGTACAATAGTTCTGTGCGCTGAGACGGGGGCACTCCAGCTCGTTAAGGTTGCTCTGGCTCTATTATTGGCAGCTTTAACTGCTCGATATGAACCGTTCTCCTCTTTTTCGGTTCGCTGACACTCTCAATGGTGACAGTGTTATGTTCCCTAATTATAATCACCCTGAATGGCCCCTCGTATCGCAGCGGCTCCTTTCCCCTATTGGAAATTATCTTCCGATAAACGATGGACCCGATTCTTATGGCCCCCATCACGTCCTTTACCCGAAGATTTTCCCGCGCTACCCTACTGCGCTTCTCCTTCTCAATTTTCGCTCGGACTTTCTCCCAACGTTTCCCTAGTTCAATTCTGTTGTTCACCAGATCTCCCGCAATTTCCTCGTTACCCGTCGTACCTCCGTAATCCCTACGCCGTTCCCTTAACCCGAAAATTATCTCGAACGGCGAGAATCCTGTTACCGTGTGGATGGAGTGGTTGTATGCCACTATCGCTTTCCTCATCGCCATATCCGGTTCCAACCCTTGTTCTACCTGGTACACCCTCAAGTGGTCGCTCAGAGTGCTGTGTAGCCTTTCGATGTTCCCTCTACTTTTAGGGTGTCCTGGTGTATTAAGATGCCACACTACGTCGAGTTTTTTCATTTCTTCCTTGAGCTGAGCATTGTCGAACTCTCTCCCCCCATCCGACGATATTCGCTCTGGCACCCCGTAAAATTGGAACCACGTCTGGAGAGCTCTCAGTATCGCTTCCGCTGATCGTTCTTGGATCTCTTGCGCCATCGCTACTTTACTGAAGAGATCGATGATTGTCACCCACTTGTACCCTCTCCAGGTGAACGTATCCACCTGTAATTCCTCTAACGGCGTATCCGCTGTCGGCGTCTCCTCCTGCCTTCCTCTTGGGGGATGTCTGTCGTACTTGGTGGTTAGGCATACAGAACATGCACCGATGGTCTCTGTGATGGATTTCTTCATCCCCCACCAAAAATACTTTCGCCGCAGTGCCTGCAGAGTTTCGGTCACCCCGCGGTGGTTAGTCTTCCCTTGGTGGTATGCAAGGGTCAGCTCTTTCTGACGTTCCTCGTCTCTCACTGTCTCTACCATTAGTTTACAGCGGATGAAGGTCCGGTCCATACCGATTTGCTCTGACCGCCATAGTTTCTTGATCTTATCCCAGATCATGGCGTTTCCCACGTAGAGATGGTATGTCACTCCTGGTTTCGACGCGTCCTTCAGCGCTCTGCAAATTTGGTCCTCTCTCGCTCCTGGTTGCGACCATATGGAATTAATCCTGCTGCGTCCATAACGGGAGTATTCCACCTTCATGAGGCCCGAAGTCCTGGTCTTCCAGATTATTTGCCGCCTTTTGTCATTTATAACCTCTTCTATTTCTTCCATCTCCGCCGGTCTTTCCTCATTCGAGCTCGTCTCTCCTAGGGACTCTTCTTCTTCGTTTGGTTCTCTCGAGCCTTGTTCTCCTTCTCTTTCGGGTGTCCATTCTGTCAGAAATTGACGTACGTCTCTCGATGGTCCCCCGATCTCCTCCTCTATGGCATTTACCATGATGGCCCTAGACAACCAGTCAGCGACCACATTTTCCTTACCGGGCTTATATACTATTTCCATATTGTACTGGGCCAGGAGCTCTTTCCAACGCGTAACCCTCGCTGAGGATTCCTTCAGCGTCCCCACCCATTGCAGCGGTCTGTGATCTGTGTGTACACGGAATCGCCTCCCGAATACATAGGGTCTAAAGTGGTCAACGGCCCACACAATTCCTAACAACTCCCGTTCCAGGGCGCTGTATCTCGTCTCTGCGTCCGTAAGGCGTCTGCTGGCGTATGCTACCGGACGTTCGCCGCCGTCTGCTTCCTGGGATAACACCGCCCCTAACGCATATTCGCTAGCATCTGTGGTGACATTGAAGATTTTGTTAAAGTCCGGATATGCCAATACCGGCTCCTCTTGTAGCCGCTGCATACATTTACGGATATTACTCTCCATGAGCGGCGTCACTATGATTTTCGCTCCCTTTTTTAGTACTCTATTAAGAGGGACAAGGTACTCTGCCATTTCTGGCACAAACCTTCTGTAATAATTAAGAGTCCCCAATAGCCTACGGATTCCCTTCACGTCTCGCGGAACTGCCATCTTCCGAATGGCCTCTACCTTATCGTTGTCGGGTTTGACTCCTTCTTTCGTGATGGTATGGCCTAAAAATTTGATTTGGTCCTGCCCTAAGAGTGATTTCTCGCTCGATAACTTTAGACCGAACTGGCGGACTCGTTCGAATACGCTACGCAGGTGCCTCGCGTGCTCGGCTTCCGTTTTACTAAACACTAAAAGGTCGTCCATGTACACCTGACAAATTGTTTCATCGATTCCCCTTAGAAATTCATCCATAAGGCGTTGAAACGTTATTGGGGCGTTTTTCAATCCGAAGGGCATCCGCGTAAATTCGTAGTGCCCCCTCTCAAAAGTGAACGCCGTTTTATGTTGGTCCTTGGGGTGCATTCGGATTTGGTGGTATCCCGCCTTTAAGTCCAGAGTACTAAATACTGTCGCCCCACTCAGTCTGTCCAAAATGTCCTCAAACCTGGGGATCGGGTATTTTTCATCCACCGTATTTTCGTTTAATTTACGGTAGTCTATCACCACCCTGTATTTTTCACCCTCTGCTCCCGGTGCACTCTTTTTCTTCACTGCCCATAAGGGGCTATTATACGGTGACGTACTGTCCACAATTATTCCCTGTCTCTTTAGACTCGCTAATTCTTCCCGAATATGTTGCCGTAGCGCTTGTGGGTACCGTCTTTCTTTTACATAGGTCACCATCTCCTTTTTCAGCGGGATCTCGTGTATCGTTCTTCCCGTTATCCCGAGTGTATCTCCCTCCCTAAAGAAGATGTCCCTGAACTCCCTCCTGATCGCCTGCCTCCAGTCCTCCGCGTGACTAAGTGCACCTATCTGCGCCCTGCCGTCTTCTATAAGCTTCTGGCACTCGTACCTTCTCGTCCCTATTCTTAGATACCACCTTCCCTTGCGGATCCTAGCGCGCGCGCCCACTCTTCCCAACAGGTCGCATCCGATAATTCCCTGGTATTCCCTAGGCATGCTCCCTACTATATGCACCGCTAATGTGCCGCTCTCGACTCCCCACCTATTCAATGCTATCTCCGCTTCCCCCTCTACTCTACATGGGCCACCCAGAGTGATTAGTTTGCAAGTACATACCTGAATCTGGGGTGCCCTCTCTCCGCCACAGAGCTTCTCCAGCGCTCTCCAGGTCATGATGGTGTTGGAGCTTCCCGTGTCCACCAGGCACCTCACTCCTCCGACTACTCGTATGATAGGCAACCAGCAAGCCTCCTTTGTGATGTTATGGCTCACTAAAGTATGGTCACCTCTCTGCTGACACTCCCCTCAGATCGCCTCCTCTGCTCTCCAACGTCTGCTTCCTCCGCTCTTCCAGCCGCCTCTGTTTCCTTCGTTTCTTCGGACTACTGGTCCGCCACATTCTTCTTCTGATTCGGATGAACACGATACCTCAGAAGCTTCTCGTGATGACCCGCTCCTTCTTGGCGAGTCTTCTCTCTTCCTTACTCTCTGAGCGTTCACTTCCATAGGTTCCGCTCTCGGTGGTTCCTTTCTTTGGTAAAGGTATGGACAATGTCTTGCGATGTGTCCCTCCGTCCCGCACTCGAAGCACCTGGTGCGTGGGCACTGCGCTACCAAGTGTCCGTTCTTCCCACATCCGTGACATTTCCTATTATCTCCTCCTCTCGTCCTGGCCTGGGGCCTGGCTTGACCTGGCCTTTTTCCTGATACCGCTACTCTCTCTTGGTTACCGTAGATCTGACCCTTTTTCCTCCAGGTCGACGGCGTATTTCCAGGGCGCCCGTAGGTTACTTTGCTCCACCCAGCCTCTTCTATTTCCATTCGGGTCTCCTCCTCTCTTGCGCTGCTGTCCACCATTTCTTGCGCGCATTCCATGAATGAGCGCTCACCTGGAAGGCCTCCTTTAGTTCCAGTTTCCTTGGCTAATTGGACCTTTAGGATCGTGGACACAAATGCCATCCTTCCTGCTGTCTCGGCCGCACTCACCGTTTCTCTCATCTTTTCGGTGATTTGATTAAATTTAGCCAACAGGGCTCCGGCGTACTGCCCCTTCGACTGCTGTGGCGATTTTACTTTCCTGAATAGCTGGAAGATATCTTCCTCTGGGGTCCATCTGCCTCCGCCATAGGCCTTCTTCAACCTCTCCTTCACCACTGGCCACGGTGTCTCCTCGTCTGCTTGTATCTGGTTCAGGATACTGCGCTTAACTCTACACACCAGGGCCGCTTTCAATGCTTCCGCGTCTCCGGGGTTCACTAGATCTTCCCCTAGTTTGGCTTCTATTCGCGCAATTAGGCGGTCACCTCCTTTTATAAAATGGTTTAACTCACCTACGTCCCCCGAGAAGCGCTCCAGATCTGATACGGCATTTCTCAGGTCCCTCGACGTAGCCACTCTAATTTTCATCCATTCCAACGCATTCGCATGCGCTGCTGCTAGCGTGTCTTGGGGCAATGGCGGAAGGTTCTGTACGTTGAGGACCGCTGGTTTCAGTACTCCTTCGCTGGTCATTACTTAATTCCTTTTCCGTGACGTCTTTTAAAAATCAAAAAAAAATTCTTATACGAACACTTCGTCCCGGGTTTCGGCACCAGTTAAGCGTCAGCAACTCCAAACGTCAAAAAAAAAGGAAAAAGGTTAAGTAACAACACGCACAATATCCGAAATAAGACTGACTTTATTGAGGTTTTAATTCTCCTTATATACAATCTGGCTGTTGTTTACAGCCGTATATGGTATTAAGGCTAATACTGCTGCACTCCGGGCCTTAACTTATATATATATATATATATATATATATATATTAATTTATTTATTGGCTTATTCTATGATTTTATTATTTTTTTTTTTTTAACGACTTTTACAATATGTCATATATTATTTAGATGATGTATTTTTTTTTTCTGTCATTAAAATTACCTTTTTCCTTATAATCATTATTAACACCATAACACTAACCGGTCTACGATTTTTCACAACCGCCTTCACAGGAAAACATTGACTTGCCAACGAACCACCATCTGCAGTATCTGTAAAGACCGACCAACCCTCGCAGAATATAGCTCAGTCGTGACGCCAGCTCTCATTGAACATCCTCGGGTGATCCACCTGCCATTTTAGCCAACCGTCCAGTTCAACCATAACAGAAAACAGGACGTCGCCGGCCATCCTAGATCACCTCCTTGTACAACTATAACAGAACCTGACACCGTCAGCCATCCTAGACCACCGCCCTGTACAACCATAACAGAACTGGACGCCGCCAGCCTTCCTAGATCACCGCCCTCATCAACTATTGCGGACCACCACGCAACGCATCCAAACCATCTCGCAGCATCTAAACTAACAAAGGGAGGGCACAGTCAATGGATCTCCGATTTTAAGTTTGTTTTTTTTGGTGATTCTACATCCAAAAATACTGTTCATGTGCTCCGGCGTTCGTTCCAGTGGGCCCTAGGAACCAATATAAAAAATTAATAGAAACCTGAAACTGCCTTATTTTAAATCTCGATTTTGAAAAAATGATATCGACGCGGTTTTCCAACCATTCTTAATGTACTTCAATGCGTAGAAGAACACTGTTCACATTACATATACACTCCTCTTCAAAAAAATCGTAACACTAGAATTTTTTTTATTTCACGAGAACAACAGACTTTATATTTACAAAAAGGCTATTATAAATTTAAAGTAAACAATTTTATAATATAAAATATTAAAATTGAAGAAGCGTTTAATAAAAATAAGATTTAGAAAATGAAAAAAACAACAACAATAAGTTATTTCTTTTTAAATAAAATTTAAACTTATGGTTTAATGAAGGTGTTCAATACTGGGGGGCCCGTACATGCCTTATGACCGGGAAACCCCGTTCTTGTATATAAAAAATAAAGTTGTGAATATTCATGAACGTGAAAGAAAAATTACCCCATCTTATGTTAATATATGTTTATTGGGCATTAAATTGTTTCCCTGAAGGGGCATTAACGTTAGTGACTTAATCCAATTGATACTAATTAACTTAATTAATTGGTTAACAGAGATTTGAGGGGTCTCATATTATGAAGGATGGCTTATCTGAATGGACGTCGCCTTGAGGTCCCATTATATGCTTCTGTGCCGCGCCGTCTCCGTCCGGGGTAGTGAGGTTCGGGAGCTGATTATAGCGAAAGCTATGCTTCAGATGCAGCTTGATCACGGCGTGGTACCTCTGTCTCCCGTGGCGGCCGTCTTGCGAGTGGGGGGAGAGAAGCCTCTACAAGCGATAAGCTCTCCTGAAGTGAGGCTTAATCCTGCTGGGCGGCCTCCTCCTGGCGCGTCCGCGGCGCTGTTTGGCCGCCGTCGCTAGGGGGCGGGACTAATATGAGACCAGGGCCCCTAGAATGTGTGTATACAAAAAAAAAAAAACGGAAAATTGGGCCAGGTGAAGGAATCGGAGGCCGTAAATCCGACATTCCGCCCACCTAAATTCGGCCCAGCCAAATTTAACAAATTAAAGGTGCTTAGAGAGGCGGCGGTAAGGTGATCTACAAGGATAAAATGGCCGTAACCCGATTCCAACATCTAGCCCATGATTATTTCAACCACTCACATCAATCATTTCTATGCAAGTACCAACTATAATGCAAGTCCCACTTGGACTTCATATAATTAAATATAAGACAGTTTCATAGACGTGCATACAATCTGATAATGATTTTAAACAAAATGATTTATAACTCAGCTGATTTTGAATTACATAAAATAAAAAATCATTAATATGTATAAAATGATATTTTAACTTTCAGGTTAAAAGTCCTTGTACTAGTGACACAAATTACATAGTAGCCGAAGTGACTGAGATGTTAAAGCTAACCTAATAGATATAGAATCACTTCGCTAAAAAATAACTAATTAAATGGTTACATTTGTTAAACACATCAAGCACCATGTGTTCAATCACTCTCTTCGTAATACTTAATATAGTGGTTTCAAGCACTTAACGGTCAACATAGACATATTGCACATTAACAACAATAAAAAGTACACTAAATAAATAAATCTATCTCAAAATTAAAATCACTATCAAGAACATAATATTTATCAAAAACTAATATGAGAAACACCAAAATCTTAAAATATTCTGCCCAATTTAATTCACAAAACAACATATAGTATTCACTAAAACTTAACAATACATCACTGTTTCAATTCAAGATTCTAAAAAACCGTAGAGTTCTTGTGAAAAGAGTTTAAAGATATTATCCAAATAAAAAACATTGATAAATTAATCTTATGAGAATTCAGCTCCGAGAAAATACTTTCTTCCCATTCGGAAATATAATACTTACTTATCTGCTCAAAAAGCGATGGTAAATTAACAACGGTCTACCAGAATAAAACCACAATCTAAGACCGGTTCAAAGAAACTTACATGATAAGCTGTCATGGAGTGGCGAATCCTACCGCCCACCCTGACAATCCCAGGCTCGTCAACAAATGGGTTTAGCTCCCCGTAATTCTTGGGTACTGAATACAAGTACACAATGCGGCAGAAAATTATGAATGACATCGTGGAGATAGGCCACGAGCTCTGGAGAAACCGTAGGAAGTGTAGGAGCGATGTATCAAACGGTTAGCGGACAGAGAAAATGTACCTAGCAATTCAGAGCATAGAGGAGCTCATCCCAATCCAGGCGGTGACGGTGAACCTCCAGCAGGAGTGTTTCAACGCCCTAAAAACAGCAGAGGATAAGGATCCGTAAGTTATGAGTTAGAAGGACCCGCCTGGTTGCTAAAAGCAAGAGATTCAAGAATTAAGCTAAGGTTGCTGTAGCCAGACATAAAAATGTCGTTAAGACTACTAGCACACGCATAGTTTGTAGCATCGAGCACTACATGGCTTCGTCAACGGTGGCTTGGCCTGCCAGACTCCTTGGTGATGTATTACATAACCGGCAGGGTGATCAGAGAAAAGGAGATCGAACCACTATGAAATCGGCATGGTGGACCTAAAGCTAAAGGTCTCAACTAAACTTCCGCTCAAGAGAGCAGAGCCGACGGAGAGCTATCAGCGGTTGAGATCTGACTATTGTGGGGTCTCCCCTAGGTAGCCTAGCGACGTACCTGCCATCAGCGGTGAGAGTGTGCACCCGCATGAATATTGCCTTAATGAGGGCAATAGAGGACATTATAAATCCAAAAATATTGTCTTCGTGATGCATAAATCAATATTTATATATGCAACCATAAATCCAAAACATATTTACAACGGGTCTCCCCTAGGTCGCCTAGCGACGTACCTGCCATCTGCGGTGCGAGTGTGTATCCGCGTGCATATTGTATATTTGTAAGTACATTACAAATCCGACTAACTAAATAATAAAATATATGAAATGAAATTTATTTATTATCAAAATGTATTTAATATTTAATACTAAACATTGGTAACTATTATAATCTTAACACGAACCTATAACATGGAAGAATAAATTAGTCTCTTAAATACAATCTTAACATGTACAAACAAATACAGATAAATATATCACTCTGAAAATATAGACTTCGAAATAAATAGCCGCGAAAGAAGACAACTATGAATATAATATGCATGTACAAATATAAATAAAGAAATTATTCTAAAAACATCAACGTCAATAATAAATAAATACGGACGTACGTGACTGTAATTCTAATGTGCATGCGAAATATAATGAAAATTATATAGCCTAATGCTAAAAGGCAGGCGTCGAGGTAATAAGGATGAATATAGGTAACCAAAATCTCAACGCGAATATGCAATATAGATAAATATCACTCTAAAATATATAGTCATCGAAATAAATAACTGCGAATGCAGACATCCATGACTGTAATACGCATGTACAAATATAAATAAATAAATTACTCTAAAAACATAGACGTCAAAAATAAATATATGCGAATGTACGTAACTGCAATTCTACTGTACATGCAAAATCTAATAAAATTATATAACCTAATACTAACAAACGTAGACGCCGAAATAATAAATCTGAATATAGGCTATGCACATACGAATATGATATAAACAAATAAATTATTCACGGATAAATAAAGTGAGTGTGGACGTGAATAAATTTAATAAATCCGAATATAGCGACTATAATAAACCTACATAGATGTGTATAAATAAATAATGAACTTAGTAACAAAAACTTAGAAAGATCAACAATCCGAACGAATGACACAAGGCGAATTTTAAATCTGTAATGGAAACAGTGACATATTTAACATATGAGCATAAAAAGAATATTCATTTACAAATAAACAACGTGAATATCAGAGCTAAGCCATTCAATTGACTCGCTATCAGTTATATACAAATAACTACTGTGGCCGTAGCAGGATTACGTGGCGCTGGTAAGCAAGAGGAAAGAATTACAGCGGCCTGCCAATTAACAACAAATGACCCCTCAAGTCATTTTAAGCATAACATGGACTTCGTGCCTGTTTTAAATAATATCACTAAATTTTGCAATAGTTAACAATACCAACAGATACCAACAACAAAAAACATTAAATGAGATAATATAAATATATTATATTTATATTGTTAATACAAAAACATTATATTAAATGAGACGGACGTAAAGTTCACGAATATTTCCTCACCCGGGGCACCAAATGTCCAATACTGGGGGGCCCGTACATGCCTTATGACCGGGAAACCCCGTTCTTGTATATAAAAAATAAAGTTGTGAATATTCATGAACGTGAAAGAAAAATTACCCCATCTTATGTTAATATATGTTTATTGGGCATTAAATTGTTTCCCTGAAGGGGCATTAACGTTAATGACTTAATCCAATTGATACTAATTAACTTAATTAATTGGTTAACAGAGATTTGGGGGGTCTCATATTATGAAGGATGGCTTATCTGAATGGACGTCGCCTTGAGGTCCCATTACATGCTTCTGTGCCGCGCCGTCTCCGTCCGGGGTAGTGAGGTTCGGGAGCTGATTATAGCGAAAGCTATGCTTCAGATGCAGCTTGATCACGGCGTGGTACCTCTGTCTCCCGTGGCGGCCGTCTTGCGAGTGGGGGGAGAGAAGCCTCTACAAGCGATAAGCTCTCCTGAAGTGAGGCTTAATCCTGCTGGGCGGCCTCCTCCTGGCGCGTCCGCGGCGCTGTTTGGCCGCCGTCGCTAGGGGGGGGGGCAAATATGAGACCAGGGCCCCTAGAATGAGTGTATACAAAAAAAAAACCGGAAAATTGGGCTAGGTGAAGGAATCGGAGGCCGTAAATCCGACAGATGGCATTTATTAAAAATGCCTCCTATAGCTTTAATAACTGTTTTCATTTTTTTGGTATATTCATAAAACTTGTTTTAGTCTTTAAATCTTGAGGTATGGTCCCGCTCCTCTTATACAGCCGTCTTTAGCATTTCAAACGTAGCAGGAGGAGGAACCCGCTACCGAAAATTCCTTTTAAGTTTGTCCTACACATGCTCGATTAGATAAAGATCCAGACTTCTTGCTGCCCAGTTTAGGTTGCGGATACCTGCTGTTTCCAGATGTGGGCACAATACCTTACTGCGAGAGAATGGTGCTTTGTGTACAGAAAAAGAGCGGCCATTAGTGGCGTTAGAAACTTAATCGAAAGACATCAATTAGGGAGCTCTTTGTCGATAACTGTAGAGGACCGTAGACACGAATAATTACTAAATACCGCTACTCGTCGGGATTGTGTCAAAGTTGCAATATGGCGACGGGGTAGGCCTCTCAACAGCTTAAGGGCCACGTGTGGGTACCAGCTCTACTTTCATGCACCGGACGTGAACCTTAGAGCAAATACCTGAAATTGTCAGGAATATTGAATGATTAAACTAAAGTAAAACAGACTTTTAATCATAATAATAGTATAGAAAACGACACAATGTGCTTGCATTAATATACAACAGACGCCATCTATATCAATACGACACAGCATAAGGTTAAAAATCGATTGTTTCAACTCGATTATGAGTATTGTTATTTATTTAATATCAATTTATGTTCAACAATCTCCTGCAATATTGATAATATCAAAAGTCTACAGTGATTCAAATAAGTTTGTTCATTGTTAACAGATTTCCAGGTGATAGTTCTTTAGTACGTGGTCTTAACGTGGGTCCTGACCCAGAAATGCGAATAGATGCTGCAGATCTGGGAGAGGAAGGTGCTCCGGCAGATATTTGGGCCAGTATGTAATGAAGGCCAATGGAGGTCAAGAAATAATAGAGAGCTTCGGGACCTATACAATGAACCAGACCTAGTCACCTATGTCAAATCAACCCGTATAAGATGGCTTGGGCACGTAGAAAGAATGGGAGAAGATAGGTACCCGAAGAAACTATTATATGGCAAACCAGGAGACAAAAGAAGAAGAGGAAGGCCCAGACTGCGACGGCTGGGTGATGTGGAGAGCGATCTGCAGAGGATGGGAATCGGATAGTGGAGAGGTCGAGCTGCTGACAGGGAAGACTGGAGAGGCGTTGTTGCGGAGGCCAGGGCCCTACAAGGGCTGTAGAGCCATGGAAGAAGAAGAAGTTCTTTAGTAAATAAGTTGGCAGCTTGTTCCTTTGAGTAGAATACTTGATTAGGAATCTCTTCTCAAATACAATCTGTCTAACAGTGATACCTTTCTATATGCTTAGAACGTTCTCGAAACGCTGGGTTCTTCATCAGCTGGGTTGCACTTTGATTATCCCAAAATAGTGTTGGCGCACTATTAGATGTGTGGTAGGGGAGACTTCCCGTGGGAGTCTATGATACGACATTTAAGAGACCAATTCACTTGAGAGTTACCTGCTTTTAATTTACATTCTGCTGTGGTATCAAGTATTTGCTTTGTCTTAAGGTCGTGGAGAAGGTGTTTTGCATCTATAGGCCTGCTAATACAATTGTCAAAGTTAAAGGTATAAAAAACCTCTCCTTTCCATTGCTACCTTTTGGTCCTAAGCTTCCTAGGGTTTTTTTATCCCCGTATGACTTCATTGAGAGGCCTATTGTACCAGGTAAGCCCAGACATTAATTGTATTCATTTTCTATGTTAAAATATAATATTGTACAAATTTTACTGTCCACTTTTAATATCGTATAGAGTCCTACCAGAGGCAGACAAATGTAAATTTATTGAGTTAAATCGGTTGATTTTTTCATTATTTTATATTTTCGAATTTATTCTCAATTTTTTTTACTATTTTCAATTATTCAGAGTAGATTTTGTTTAACTTTTAATTTCCAAGCAAGCATGCTTGGATTGTGATTGTGTGGTTACCTGCTGCCTTTGGATTTGAAATACATAATTCACTCCTTCCTGCGCGGGTTTCCCTTCCACTGTCACGTACCACAGAAATCCACTGCCATCTATTATCTCTAGCTTTGAATTCAAGTCAGCAATGCGCCTAATCATTATCAGTTTCTAGTGGTAGGCTACACCTTATCATTGATGAGTTATAACTTCTTTTTGGAAATTAAACTTTGCTTACTCTCAACTTATGGATATATATTGAATTAATCCTATCCTTAATTTTAATTAACAAGTTTTAATAAATAATTAGTTCACCTTTACTCACTGTTTGAATAGTTGGGTCTTGTTTGCATTTAAAATTGCTTTATTTACTATCGTTCTATAGTGGTATTTTCAATTTATTTTGATAAAATTTAGTCAATTTATTTTGTTTACTCATTGTTTGAAGACTTGGGATTTATTTACGTTTGAATTTGCTTTATTTACTACCGTTCTATACTGGTATTGTCAATTTATTTCGATATTAAATTCATTTAAAAAAATTTATTTGAATAACAATGGCGTTCCTGGAGTCTTTGATTTTATTCTCACGTCTTGTTGCTTCAACCTCTTCTACTTTAGAGTCAATTGTTTGTCAAGTAGAGTCTCTTAATTTTTCAAATCCTCAATCAATGCCGGATGCGACATTACTTATTGCAAGATTAAGGGCAGAGCATCAACATGCTGAGGAAAAGCTTGATGTTTATCTTAATTTAGTATTATTACCTGACAGTTTAGATGAAGTTATGTTGGAGGCAAGTGTTTCCAAACTTTAGGGTTTTCTTAATGAGGGCGAATGTTTGTTCAATATAGGTACTTCTGGAACTGTGACCCCCAGTGCGAGGTCAACTCGAGTTTATGGAGTTTTCACGTTCTTCTTTGAACACTTCTTTATTAAATAACTCGGAAATGCCTCGATTGTCTTTGCCCAAATTTAATGGTACTTCTAATTGGAATGAATTTTATAATAAATTTGTTTCCCTAGTTCATGATAATGTTATGTTAACCCCTAAACAAAATTTATTATACCTCATGCATCATCTTGAAGGTTCACCATTTGAAAAAATTTCTACGCTTCCAGTTAATGATTTGAGTTATGACACTGCTCTTAAAATTTTAATGGATCGATATCATAATAAAACAGATGTAATTAAAAATTATTGTATCAAATTGTGGAACCTCCCAAAGGCTACCAGTAATTCTGCGCCATCCATTAGCTATTTAGTTGGCACATATACTGTGAATTTTGATTCAATTAAGTCGCATAATTTAATTGACCCTTATCCAGTAGTTTATGCTCATTATCTTTTGTCACAACTTGATTTGAGTTTAAGAGAAAAGTTTGAAGGTACTATCAATGACCGCGACAAATTACCGGAAGTCCCTGAAATTATTTCCTTTCTAACACGTATGGAAAAGGAAAAGGAAAGTGCTAATTGCGAAGCTGCTGAGGTATCTTTAGTTGATAAATTTAAACAAAAGGAGAAATCTATTCCAAATAATAAGCGTTTTGGTTTTAGCACTCACTCAAATCCGTATCTTCGCTTACAGTTCAAGCAAGTTTGAAGTGTCGTCTGTGCGATAGTTCGCATGAAATACTAGAATGTCCAACTCTTTTAGGAATTCCACCAGTTGAGCATTATAAACTTATCGAACCTCATAATTTATGTCCAATTTGTTTGAAATTTAAACTTAGAGGTTCTTGTTTAACCAAACACTCTAGTACTAATTGCCGTTCAACTCGTCATCATTCCTTACAACATTTTGGAGGAGATTCATTGACAAATTCTACCCCTACATCTACAACACGAAGTGTCAGTCGCCCCTGAATACAAGCTGAAATTGAGACTTCATCTGGTCGTGTTTCCGCGCACTCCTCGGCACCAAGCAGTATTTTACTGTCCACTAGTCTTGTGAGGTTGCAGGTTAGACTATTATGTTATTGTTAGGGTCTTGATGAACAGCGCATTTCAAGTTTCGTTTATATCAGTAGACTGTGTAAAACATTTAAATATTAAACCATTGCATGATCAATTTGTAGTTACTGGTATTTGCAAAACTAATGCTCCTTATTCGTCCTCCTGTTATTTATCAGTTGCTACGTTGAAGGGTGAACTTGTTTCTTGAACCCATTGTTTTCACATCTTACACCGAGTGTTGGCATTGGCCCCCTGGTTGCCTCAGCCGCCAAAGATTTGGTACTTGCTGACTCCACTTTTGGAGTTCCTTCTAAAATCGATGCCTTGCTTGGTGTGGACCTGACCGCCTCTTACTTTGAGGGATCTGTTCGTCGCATAGGTGAGGGCGTGCCTTAAGCCGTCCTCACCAGATTTGGCTATGTTTTAATGGGCAAGGCTCCTTCTGCCTTGCGTAATTCATACAATAGTAGTAATAATAGCCAAATTGTGCCTTCAGCTACCCTTGTTGCTCTCAAAGATGATGTGGAGCTTACTAATGTTTTACGTCGGTTCTGAGAATAAGAAGAACCTCCTACCGCTCCGTCAGCTTTGTCTCCTGAGCTCCAGCATTGTGAGGATTTCTTCAGATCTACAACTCATCGACTTCCTTCTGGACGTTATGAAGTTAACCTTCCATTTAAGGAAGAGCAGTTATCCCAACTAGGTGATTCTTACTCTGAAGCAGTCTCTCTTTTTCGCTCACTTGAGTGCAAATTGCTTAATAATCCTGTGTTTAAGGCTCGTTATTTTGAATTCATCAATGTCATATGATTCCTATAAAAGACAGTTCCTTTCCCAAACATTTTATACCCCACCATGGAATTTTTAAAACCCATGGCGATAAAAATAAGATGACAGTTCTAATATCTCTACCTGAGTCTCCCTGAACGATGTCCTTATGACGTTTCCAAAGCTTCAGGCCATTGTCAGTGATGTCATTACAGTGTTCCGGAGATACCGTTTTGTGTTCGTGGCTGGCATAAAACAAAGGTTTAGACAAATTTTTGTTAAGGAAGCTGATTGTGCTTATCAATGTATTCTATGGCGACTCACACCTTTCGAACCAATTCAGACTTATGCATTAAAGACCGTCACTTACGGCCTAATGTGTACTCTCTATTTGGCCATCAGTAGTCTACGGCAGCTTACTTACGATGAGGCCGAGGTTCGTCCTTCTGTCTCCAAGTTAAAAAACTGTACCACTACAACCCATGAAGGGTCTTGGGTTTAGTACTAGGTAAGGACCGTACCGTTTCTAAACCAACGGTTGTGCAAGGAGGTGATTTCGCCGAGATCATGCTCAACCGCCAGGTTTTTCCTCCAATTTAGGATACCCACTTTATAGAGTCTGGGTGATCCCCAGGAGGGTCTCCCGATCCCACAGGGTAGATTCACGGCTGATAACGGAATAAATAATTATCTACCACAGCCGGTCTCGAACTCGGGACCGGGGACAGTGCCTTACCACTGAGCTACTGCCTCCAAGCTAGTTCTGCAATTCAGATTTGTTGATGATTTTGTCACTGGTGCTTCTGTCTTAGAGGAATGCCAAGAACTTCAACAAAAAGTCCCTACCTTGTTGTCTAAGGGGGGATTCATTCTCGATAAATGGGCTGGTAATCATCCCAGTTTGTGGCTTGCCGATTATGTTGTTTCTATTCCCAATAACCCGCGTTCAGTCCTGGGTCTTGTTTGGGAACCAGATCAGGACTGTTTCAAATTTCCCGTTTCGGAGATGTTTCTTAGTAAAGATGAGAGCGTTCCTTTTACAAAGCGCTTGGTTATAGCTCAAACTGCCAAATTATTTTAACTTTATGGGTGGATAGTCCCTATAATTCTAAAGGCGAAGTGCTTTTTACAAACACTTTGGCGTTCTAACATGAAATGGGACAATCCTTTATCCCATGAACTTTCGTTGGCATGGTCTGATTTTGTGGCTAACCTTATTCATTTGACTGAAGGCACCATTCCTCGCTTTTCGAGGGGCCCAAACACCCATACAATTACACGGCTTTCCTGATGTATCATTGTGCGGGTATACTGCGGTTTTGTACCTTAGAGGTGCAAATGATGTAGACTGTCGCCTTTTAGCTTACAAAACAAAGGTTGCCCCATTAAAAACCTTGAAGAGCCTCGTCTTAAACTTTCTGGTGCCCATCTTCAGAACAAATTAGCCCGCCATTGTTTAAATTTTCTGGGTGATCAAAACCCCATTGATAGAGTTGCCCTATGGACCGACTCAACATTAGTTTTAAGTTGGATTAGCATCTTATCCTATTTATTAAAAACCCTTATAGCTAATCGAGTAGCTCAAATTACTGAATTAGCTCCTGATGTTCATTGCTGTCATGCACCCAGGCTTGACAACCCGCTGAATTAGCGTCGCGTGGATGTAACCCTTCAGATTTGATTAAGTAATTAATAAGTCTTCGTTATGTTGGACAGGTCCTTCTTGGCTTAAGTTCAGTCCAGAATTTTAGCCTTCTCAACCTCAACATTTTTATTTCGACTATGAGGTATTGTGGAAAATGTATTCGTATTATGAGATATATTTAGTCCTTTTTTTTGATGAATTTTGAATAATGAGGGCTAGAGGCAGTTTGTCCAATGCTCTAGATTAGAAGGGTAAGCACCTCATTATTATACAACAAAAATCATTCACTAGTTTCCTTACTCATTTGCGATTGTGCCGTGCAGGACCAACTCAGGTCCGATATCAGTCGTCACTGAATTACTGGATAACAGCTGCCAGACAACTCATTCGTAGTGTTACTCACAAATGTGTTGATTGTTCGTTCGTTCGTTCATGTTTTATGGCGTAAAACTGCTTTGGTCATCAACGCCATTTTTTAAAAAAAAATTTTTTACACGAATCGGCCAGCAAGGACCACGCGAATATCACTTAATCCTCTTCACACTCTTCGCCTTTCTTCTACTCCAATACTCTCTCATCTTCCTGGACTGTTCCTCTCGCTCTTCCTTAGTCCATGTTCTCCCCCGTCTCTCCTTCCTCCCCGCAAGAATCCCAACTTCTTTTACTTTTTTTCTGAAAAGCTCTCTATCCAAGCAGTCCTTATCCTTGATTTTTAGCCTATCCAGCTTCTCTTTTATTTGTTTCACATAACCACCTATACTTTTATAGCTGAAGACTCTGTCGACAATTTTTTTGTTCAGCCTCTTATTGCTCATTCTGACCATGTGGCCGTAGAACCTCAGTCTCCTGGTCCTGATGACTGTTTCAAGATCTTCCAAATTTCTATATATTTCTTTGTTGGATTTTCGCTTATACCCCTCTTGTGTTACTTTGGGTCCATGAATCCTCCTCAGAATTTTTCTCTCAATCTTCAGGATTTTCTCGAGACTTGGAAGGCTGACTGTTTCCATCCCATACAGTATTGCTGGTCTTACTACTGTACAGTAGTGCCTTATTTTTGCATTGGAGGACAAATTTTTCTTGCTGTACATTTTTCTAGTGCCAAAGTTCAGTCTTTCGAGTTTGGCTATTCTTTCTTCTATTGATGCCCTATCTGTTCCGTTGTTACATATTATCTCCCCCAGGTATTTAAACTTTTTTGTGACTTTTATTTGCTCATATTTTGTGTTCATTATTTCCTTGCTAAAGCTGGCATCCGTTGTCATAACCTCTGTCTTTTCATACGAAATCTGTAGTCCCGTTTTCTCAGCTATTTCTTTCAGGGTGTTTACCTGTTTTATAGCTTCCTCCTCTGTTTCTGCTAGCAGGGCTAGATGGTCTGCAAAGGCCAAACACTTTACTTTCACATTGTCCCTTTTTGTTCCTATTACAGCACCCGCATCGTCATTTTGCCAGAAAATTCTCATGATCTTGTCCAGCACAGCATTAAATAGAATCGGTGACAGGCCGTCGCCTTGTCTAAGCCCCATTTATTATATTATATATATATATATATATATATATATATATATATATATATATATATATATACATATATGAGGTATACATATTTTGTATAACTTATTTTTATTAGCATTTTTTTTTTAGTGTTTTTATTTTTTTTTTATTATTTTTTTTTTATTTAATTATTTTTTTAAAATATATGTATATACACACACACTAAGGGATCTGATAACAACGATTTTTATTCTAGTCATCTACTATCTATCTAAAGTCAAAAGTCTGATAATAGGTTTTGTGATTTTAAAAACTTGAAGACTGATTCTATTGTTATATGGTCATCTCTGAGAGTTGTTGATACATCAGGGTTTAAATCAAAACTATTGAGCTGTGAGGTGAAATATTGGCATTCCTGAAAACTATGGGTTATTGTGATATTGTTGTTACAATACTGGCATTTCGGTGGTGGTTGTTTTGTGATGAGGTAGGAGTAAGTAAGTCTGGTATGGCCTATTCTCAATCTAGTCAGTACGACCTCTTCCCTACCACATTTGCGGCTGGATGAGCCCCATGGCTTTACTTCTTTTTTTATCATTTTTAATTTACTCGGTGGGCTTTCATTCCACATGGACTGCCATCTATCTTTTATATCCTTTTCGAGGGGTTTGCTTAAGTCTGTGAGTGTTAAAAATGCTTTACCCCGCCCAGGTAGCGCGAGTGCTTCTTTTGCGGCTCGGTCGGCCAGTTCGTTACCGATAATTCCTATGTGGCTGGGAATCCATATAAAGTTTACAGTCATACCTGAATTTTGTAGAGTTATTAAGTAGGAATGGATATTTGAAATTATTGGGTGCTCCGGATACATACAATTTAGGCCTTTTAATGATCTTAGTGAATCTGTAATTATTATTATATTATTGTGGGTCAAAGTCGTACAAAAGTGGAGTGCGGCTGCTATTGCATTAATTTCGGCAGTGTATATGTTAAATAATTTCTGTTGAATTTGGGTTGAATGGGTTGAATCCTTAGTTACGAAAGATGATGCTGTTGATTGGCCTGATTTAGATCCGTCGATGTTGATTTTAAAAGCGTTCGGCATATTTTTGAGAAGACGGAAAAAGTGGGCTTTGTATTTAGACGGTTCGGTATTATTCTTGGAGTACTTAGCGAGATCCAGGATTATTTTTGGACGTTGGTGGGTCCAACGTGGATTGTTATTTTCGAGTTTATTAAGTGCTATGGTTTTAAGGAAAGATACAGCTGAAGATATTCTTTCTGATAACGGGAGCTTTGAATTTCGTTTTTGTTGAAAGGAGGTCGAAAACTTAGCATCGAAAATATATTTGTGGGTCGGGTGTCTATGCTGTGGATTTAATTTTGAAGCATAGGTTATAGCTAATTTTGATCTTCTAAAAAAAAGAGATGAGAGTCCAGATTCAGTACATAGGCTAAGAGTGGAACTAGTTCGAAATGCTCCAGTCGCGATTCTAATTCCGGCATGATGGACAGTATCCAGCTTGGCTAGGACATGGGAACGGGCAGAGCCGTAGATGAAAGAACTGTAGTCGATTTTGGAACATATCAATACCAGGTAAAGTTTAATTAGACTAACTCTATCGGCACCCCAAGAAGTACAGCTAAGTAGACGAATAAGGTTTAGCTTTTTAGTCGCGGTCGTTTTTAACATAGCAATATGATGTTCCCAGTTGTTAGTCTTCTTTCTAATGTAAGGGCTAAAAATCTATGATAGTTTGTGGATGGAATTAGAGAGTTTTCTAAAAATAGATCGGGTGAGTGAGGTGTGTTTCGTTTTCGGCTAAAGTGGAGACATTTTGTCTTTTCTGTAGAGAATTAAATGTCAATATTATTTGAGCAGTTTTGTATTCTGCTTTTTGCGTCCTGTAATTTGAGTTGAATATCTTGTAAGTTTCCGGATCGACAAAAGATGGCTAGATCATCGGCAAATAGAAATGCTTTAACTCCCCTGGGCTTGTTACGTCCCTAATCATTTACAGCCAAGGAAAAGAGAGTAGGGCTAAGCACCCATTCCTGGGGCACCCCATTGATCTTCCTTTGTTCTTGGGAATGTTCACATCCTATTCGTACCCTAAAATGCCGGTTTGTCAGAAATTGTTTGATAAATAAGATCATTTGTCCCCGGATTCCTAAAGATGATAGCTTATGGAATATAATGGCATGATTTATGTTGTCAAATGCTTTCATCATATCGAAGAAGACAGCGATCCGTTAATAAAAGCATTCCGTCTCTAAGATTACCAAGTGGTCTATTGTCGATCGACCTTTTCGAAATCCTGATTGAAATATTTGTATGAAGTTGTTCTTTTCCATAATCCACATTAACCTTCTATTGACCATTCGCTCCATTATTTTGCAGACACAGAGAGAAAGATTGGGCGGTAACTTGATGGGATTCGTCTATCTTTACCGGTTTTTGGAATTGGAATGACTATTGAATCGCGCGAGTTATTTGGTAATTTGCCGGTGTGCCAAATGTGATTGTAATTCTCAAGTAACCATTTTTTAGTGCTATTTGAAAGGTTTTTTATCATGTCATAATGTAAATTATCCGGGACGGGTGAGGGACCTTTTAAGCTGTCCAGTACGTTATTGAGTTCCCACATTGTAAACTGTAGTTAATAGTCTGGGGTAACATCATCTGTTCTATTTTGAAATTCAATTTCTTCTGGGGTACTATTTTGCCTAGAGTTATATATTTCGGATAAGTAGTAAGCAAAGGTATTTGAAACATTTGATGGGTCATCAGACAGTTGTCCGTTTACTATTATGTGTATATAGTAATGCGGGGATGAGAGGGTTTGGAAGTTAGTTTTCGGATTATGTCCCAAACAATGGCAGCACTTGTAGAAGCGTTTATACCACTCACGAATTTTTCCAGGATTCAGCTTTACATTGAATAAATATTTTTCTCCAAATTGCTCTATGTTTTTTGTATTCGATTAAATTTTCGGTTGTCATGCATTTTTGAAATTTTTTATAGGTTCTACGACGGTTTTTAATACTTTATTTGCATTTGTCATTGAACCATGGGACTGATGGTCTTTTTGGGATACCAGATGTCATCGGTATGGATGCTTTAGCTGCTTGGATGATTTTGTTAGTGATGGCTTCGCATCCTTCCTCGATACTCAAATCGCATGGGGACCTATGTGGTGAAGTAGCCAGGGACGTAAATTAAAGTCAATCAGCTTTAGCTAACAACCATCTGGGTTTCATCCGGCACGTAGAATTTAAATTTAAGAATTTTATTAAAATCGGAAAATGATCAATACTGTGTAGATCGGGAAGAACCATCCAGAATAGATTATTGTATAGTGTAGAGCTGCAAAGTGAAAGGTCTAGAGCGGAAAATGTCCCGTAACTAGAACTGAGGTAAGTAGGCTGTGCCGTATTAAGTAGGAGTAGATTAGAGAGTTCAATAAAATTTTCTATTATCTTACCACGCGTGTTAAGTTTTTGAGAGCCCCATAGAGGGTTGTGGCCATTTAAATCTCTGACAAAGAGGACAGGACGTCGTAATTGATTAAATATGTCTAAGAGATGCTGTGTATCTATTGAACGATCTTGCGGTAGGTACAAATTGCAGACAGAGAAAGTGAAATTAAGGTGAATTTTAGTAGCTATAGGTTGGAGATATTTATTGAGATTAATTCGGAATATATAGATTGGTGTATGGCAAGAAGAACACCGTGGTGGCCATGGTTTGTATTAGGGCCATCTTTCCTGTAAATATTAAAAAATTTTATAGCTCTATTTTCGTGATTTAGAAGATTGGTTTCCTGAAGGGCAACACAGAACGGGTTTGTATCTCTAATCAGAACTTTAATATCACTAAAATGTGTTTTTAATCCGTTACAATTCCATTGAAGAAAGGACATATTTAATAATTATTAAAGAAAAGAAAAATAAATAAAGTGAAAAAAAAATTGAATTGACTGAATTTAATTTATCTATGAACAAAAATGAAATATATATACACACATACAAACACACACACACACACACACACACACACACACACACACACACATACACACACACACACACACACACACACACACACACACACACACACACACACACATACACACATATATATATATATATATATATATATATACATTTCTTCTAAAGTAAGAGTAAGCAGTAGGAATTACATTTGTATTGATAGCGGAAGTATTTATGTTAGACCAAAGTTTTGATCTGAAATATATATTAATAGTAAAATAGTGTACAAACAATGATTGTAATAAAAACGATAATAGATGCAGTATAAAGACGAGATAATAAAATAAAGCTAGATATAGAAAGCAATAACACGGAAACGTATGCAAAAAATAGGTACTCATATTATTTATTTCGTTAAGGCGTTTTTACTTTTATTCACTAAATTTTCCTTTTTAATTTTCCCCTTTTTATACGTAACTTATATATCCGTCTTCAGTTCCTGACGGATCTTCCTCGATGAGTTCGCCGCCTTCAGATTGGCCTTTATCTGAAGGAGCCATATCTAAAGGTTCGGAGTACGAGGATGAAGCCGTAATGTTTAAGTGAGGAGCCGTTGGTAGAATGAGAAGTCAGGAAGGAGTTAAGGAGAGGGGACGAGTCGGGGAGAAGGGCAATGGGTGGGGGTGGGCCGGAGATAGAGACGGAGATAGGGATGGTGGTGGGGGGGAGGATGTACAGCCGCAGCCGTTGCCGATCTGGTCATGACCATACGCTGTGGTTTAGGTCATAACACGGCCGATGTGCTAGGAGAGGGAGAGGAATGTTTAGTGATCACCTTTATTTGGTGGTTCGCTGGAGCTTAAAATTGGAAAAATAAATCTGTCTGAGTACCTGTTTCCTGTGTTTTTAATGATTAATAGTCTATTAAAATTTTGGGGGTTTTCCATTTTATATATTTTTTTCGCTTCATTATACGGCACTTTTTTTGTAAACTGAATACACTTAATTTCTTTATTCATTTTAAAAAAGGGACACGAACGGTCCAAACTGTTATGTTCACCATTGCAGTTAATACATTTGGGGTTTTTAGTGCATTTATCATCTGTGTGTTTTTCCTCGTCACATTGAGAGCAGATAGTTTTAGGGTTTGTGCATTTTAGTGTATGGTGAGAAAAACTAAGACATCTAAAACACCTTATAGGATTTGGTGTGTATTTTTGAACTCTAATATTTTGGTAACCAATTCTTAGAGTTTCGGGTGGGAATGGTGTCGGAAAGCTCTTGGAATATCATTTATTTTACCATTTAATTCGGTTATTATTTCGTTTTTTTTCTAAATATTGTAAGTCACAACATCTAATAACCCCCTTACTGTAATTTAATGTTGAATGCGGTTTAACAGATATATTAAATTGATCAGCAATTTTTTTGCATTCTAAAAGTTTTTTTGATTGATTATTATTACTAGTTTCGATGAGTAAATTTCCGTATCGTAATTACTGTTCTTTACCTCTCCAATCAAATTATTTATAAATTTATGTATTAAAAATGGAGATACCTTTTGGAATCCCTCATCTCCTTCTATGTTTATTAATAAGTAAGTGGGTTTATTATTTATAACTTTATTTAATTGTATCGGATCAGGTGGAGTTTTCATCCGACCTCGTTTTCGTCTTTTTGTTGAGCTAAAAAATAGCTCATCTATTTTAACTACTTAATCTAATGCTTTAATTGTATTTATAATAGTAGATACAATTAGATAAAAAACAAATAATTAACTATGACAAAAGTAATTATAGAAAAAATAAAATAAAAGAATCCTTATCTGTTGTAGCCTAGGTAGGTAATCCTCTGGAGCACAATATTTAAACGACCGATCACCTTCAGATCCTCTAACTGACTGATGTGTTGATTGTTTTGGGGTAAAACCCCGCAAATCTCCTCCTCTAATGGCTGATTTACCTACGGATTGTGTGAACCCTGCCACAGTTTTCTATAACACTGGAGTCGATTATTGTGGTCCACTTATTGTGAAGGCTTATCAATTGCTCAAGTCGCCGTTAATCAAGGTTCTGCATTTATATTAGTATGGAGTCAAAGGCTGTACGCTTAGAAATAGCAACAAACCTGTCAACTGAGTGCTACTTAAAAGCAATGCTTCGTTTTGTTAGTCGTCGTGGCTGCCCTAACCAGATATTTTCAGACTGTTGGACCAATTTCAGGGGTGCGAATAATCTTCTTAAAGTCGAATTTAACCGTATCCTTAGGGATCTTAATTAATCAAAGATTTTGCTTTGGATAATAAAATAAAATTTTCATTTATTCCAGTTTTAGTCTCTTCAATGGACGGGCTACGGGAGCGTGCTGTTAGATCTCTTCAATGGACGGGCTATGGGAGCGTGCTTTTTATCTCCTAATTGATCTCCTAAGTTCCATTTGAAAAGGGTAATTGGAGCCAGTGTCCTCACTCTGCCCCAACTTACTTCCTTGATTATTCAAGTTGAGGGAATATTTTATTCTCGATCCTTTATGGCGTTGTCTGCTTCACCTGAAGAATATGAGATTCTTACTCCTGGGAATTTTATAATTGGCCGTTATCTTACAGCCTTCCCTGAGGAGGACTGATTTCCATTCCAGGACGCTTCACTAAAGAATTTTAGATTGGTTCAGGCACTTACTGAACGTTTTTGGAAGAAGTTGCCACTTGAACATTTGACCATGCTTCAAGTCCCTGCTAAGTGGTCACGACCCACTAGTAACCTGCAAGTGAATGACATCGTCCTTCTTAGGGTAAGGGGACCTCGCCAATGGACACTTGGTCGAGTTATCAGGATTTCCCCGGGGCAGGATTCAGTTGTGCGCCGGGCCGAGGTCCGTACACAGTCAGGTACTTATTTTCGGCCGTCACTAAAATTATTTAAACTTCCATTGAACTAATAGTTTCACACCTTATTTGAAGATATTTAAATATTTTCTGTTAAAGTTATTCCTTTTATTTTGCATAATATTAGGTCTTGAACATAATTCAAAGGGGGTGTGTTAGGTAAATAACGAGATAATTTTTATTTTAAATTAAACTAGGCTTCGCGGCGCACTATTGGATGTCCCGTGGTCCAGTTTGGTGGGGGAGACCCCCCCCCCCCTCCGTAGGAGTCTATGATACGAAATTGAAGAGACCAGTTCGCTTGATAGTTACCCTATTATTAATTTACATTTTGCTGTGGTTAGTGTGTATGTAAATTAATTAATTACATTAAGAATACAATATTGATACAATTTTCAAAGTTAAAGGTATAAAAAATCTCACCTTCCCTTTGCTACATCATGGTCCTTTGGTCCATAGGTTTTTTTATCCCACTTATGACTTCATTGAGTGGCCTATTATACCAGGTAAGCCTAGACATTTATTTCTATGTTAAAATGCAATATTGTACAAATTTTACTGTCCACTTTTAATATCGTACAGTGTGGATATTACATTCTTTTCAGTAGCACCAATTTCTTTCAATAGATTATCTGTCTGAAGACTAAAGCATTGGTAGTTTCACTGACAACTATATATTCTGCCTCTACTGAAGACAAGGCCACATTCTTCTGGATCCTGCTTCTGCACAAAACTGGTCCTCCACAGTACTTCATAAGTATTCCAGCAATCCATCGTTGAGTTACTGCATCTCCAGTATGATCGATATCACTGTATGCTTCGATGGAATTTCCCTCCGTTTTCTTAAATTTGATTTCTTCTTGATTGGTGCCCTTGACATATCTAAAAATTCTCTTGACTAAATTTACATGAGCTGTGGTCGGTTTGTCTTGAGCTCTCAAAGCCATTCGAACTGCATATAATAAATCAAGTCTAGTTTTCATAACTAAGTAAACTTCCAACCATTTCACGATAATATTCAGAATTGCTTACCAATGGTGAATCTCCAGGAGAGCATCCGGGCTCAATGGATAAAGCCAACGTTTTGCAATTCATCATACCAAATTTCTTCACAATTATTATTCTTAAACACAATACTCTTGCAGTTCTGTCTTGATAAACTTGAGGTTACTTCATAAAAATGGTTTCCTGTAAATAACCATTTAAGGAGGCAGTTCTAACATCAAATTTTATAAATGATCAATTCCGGTGCAAAACACATCCAAAAAGTGCTCTCGTAGTTTCAAATCTTGCTAGAGAACTAAAAGTATGAGTATAATCAATCCCAATGCACTATGCAACAAGTCGAGCCTTGAAACAAATTTTTCCTTCAAAAACCTTTTAAGGCATAAACCCATCTATTGTCAATCACTTTCACATCTGGCGTTTTCTCGACTAAACCCCAAATATGATTTTTGTTTCATGATTAAATTTCCACATCCATGACAGCTTTCCATTCGATTGACTCCTCACATTTAAATAGCTTAATCATAATTTCTTTGAACTTCTGTAAATAGCAAATCTTTTGGATTGTCTTCTTGGTATCTTATTGGCCTTTTCATTTCTTTCCTATTTCGCAAATCATATTTTTCTTGATCCTTTTCTACATCTGGTATAAATACGTTCTCTATCTCTTCATTCCTTTGGATGTCCGAATCTCTATCATAATTGGATAGATCCACATCTTCTGCTCGCTCAGAATCAGATAGGTCAAAAGAGACTTCAACAACGTTTTTGAACATTCTCTTTTTGAATTAGAGGTGAAAATTACATACCTCTACAGGCATAAACCCTTCGTTTTTCGGTAAAATAGATACGAAAATCACAATCTGAATATTCCACAAAGTCTTTTGTAGATTTGGTATCCAATTTTTTTTGCTTGTGCTGAGGAATTCCATTCATAGTGTTCAGCTCCAAAAAGCTTAAGGTTAGCAATACGGGTATCATTCTTTAAAAATAAGTGCATAGATACTTTACCCCTTTATTTTTGTTGGTCCTGAACGATTTAAGGTATATGTTTCACACATGATGGCTTCTCTCCATAACAATTTTGGTAAATGAGACTGAATGAAGCCATGATCTTATCATCCCACACAGAATACGATTTTACCTCTCCGCTACACCTTACTGTTGAGGCGAATATGGAGCAGTCATCGAATGTTTTAGTCCAATCTGTTGGGTAATTTTATGCACATCTACATTATCAAAATATTTTCCTCCATCTGTTCTAAGTTCTTTAGTTCATAACTAGATTTGAGTCTTGACTAATTCAATAAAAATAGGTAACTTATCTTTAATCTCACCCTTCCTCCTTAATAGGCATGTTATTCTAAAGCTGCAGTAATCATCCTTGAAAAAAAGATAATAACGATGGCCATTTAAATCTTTTATTTCAAAAGGGCCACAAACATCAGCAAAAATTATCTGCCCAGCTTCAGTTGATTTTTAAATTCTCTCCTCAAGTCAGTCTGTGATGTTTTCCAAAGAAGCAGCCATCACAAAATTCACAGTCCAATGTTACATAAATTCCTCGATCCTTTAGAAAAGACTGAACATATCTTATATTTTGATGACTCAGCTTTTCATGCCAAACTTGTAAGGAAGTTTCTTTAGATGTTATGTAAGTTTTTTCAGGATGAACAGCCCTTACAGCTAATCAGTAGAGATCATTTTCACCCTCTGACGCAGCAATAGATAAAACGGACCTATCTCTATAAAATATAGATTTTTTACCATTTTCTAAAATCGATTGATCAATCTCTTTCTGTTCAGCTTTTTTTTTTTTTTACCGAAAATAGATTAGCACTATTAGGACAATTCCATAAATCTTCAAAATATAGGTTTATCCAATTTGACCCACCATAACATTTTACATTGATTCGACCAGAAAAAAGTGCCTCAGCCTGCACTCGTTGGCAAACACTATCCAAGGCTGAGAAGAACCAGACCAATCACGACCAATCGTCATATGATGTGAGGCACCACCACCACTATCTACATACCACAAATCACATCTAAGATTAGCATGGCCGAAAAATTCGACTTTCTGTCAGGGCACTCATTTGATCCATGATCTTTATCTTTGAAATTAAAGCAAATTAATTCAGTTTTATATTCTCTTGATAAATGCCCTAACTGACCACATTAGAAGAATTCGCTCTTAATTTATAAAGCATAGCGGAGGCTGTATAAGTCTCATCTGTTCCATTAATTCTCAACTCGTAGCTTAAACATCGTTTTTGTAACTTGGACCAAGTCTTATCAGTAGTTGAAAGGTCATGCCAAGTAACAAAAATCGTTAGGCAATGTCTGTAACTGACGAGCAAACATGTCACCCTCATCAATTGGTTTTCCAAGCATTGGCATTTTAGCTTGTATCGATATACGAATCAAATTTAGCTAAATGACCCTCCATACCTCCAGATCATTCTCACTTTATGTAATGAAATTCATGTCTTAAAAGGTCTATATTTAGTTTAGTTTAGTTAATTAGATAAGTTAGTTTGATAATTTTTTGCTTCTCATCACCCATCTTTATGATGTCTAAAATATTCTCGTCTAAAGAAAACAACCCGTCTATTACCAAGCTAAACAACTTCAACACAAGTTTGACATATATATATATATATATAAGTTAAGTGAAGAGTTATGGATTGTGGAGAAAAATATATAAATAAACACAGCAAATCCTATATAAGGCTGTAAGAAAAGTAAATAAGGCAGTTGTATTCTAGACATTGTGGTGTACACTTCATTCTCCCAACCTCTCTTTTTTTTTGTGTTTCGTGCCGAACAGGTTTTAACTGGTGCCGAAACCCGGGAGCCTTAGATATTAGTGAGTCCTAACGGAAATTAATTTCGCTAGTGTATATGCCGTTTCGACAAAGCACTTTAGACGAAGTAGTACGCGAAATTCAGAGCGAATTTCAGACGTCTGCGAGGATGGCGGAAGAAAGTAACACCTCAACAGCAGCGAGCGCTGAGATGATGCAGGCGGTTAATACGGAAATGATGCGGTTGGAATGGATGCGGATGAGGACCGCGACGGCCACCTATTTGAAAAGTGCGATAGCGGAGCTGGAGAAGTTCGGAGGTGAGGTAGGCCATCTTAACCATTTTTTGAAGAGAGGGCAACAAATTCACGTGCTGCTGGAGTCCAAGATAACAGCGGGGTTGGTAGATCAACTCGATGTCTTAGAGTTGAGGGCATCGTTAGTAGGAAGGGTGCGACGCAGTATTCTAAATTACATCCAGGCAAATGAACTGACGGCGTGGGATGAGGTGGTGCGGCGGCTAAAACAGGCGTATGGCGGAGGAAGATGGTCGCCGGAAGAAGATCTGTATCGGCTGTTTACGGAAACCCGCCAGGCAGGGCAGTCGGGGTATTCGTTTGCAGCAACGATGCTACGCCAATACATAGCTATTGCTGAGAAGATTGTCGAGACCGTCGGTCAGGAGGAGGCAGGCCAACAGTTGGCCATTTACGATAAAATTTTGAAAGTGCAGTTAGGAACAAATTTAAGGACGAAAGAAAAATTCGCTACAGAAAAGACATTCCTAGACTGCGTCAGAGAAGTCATGGACCGAGAGGCGCGTGAACAGGAAGAAGATGAGGTTCAATTGGAGTATGGGTGGCAACAAGCAGGATCTAGGCATAGGAGAAACTTTCAGAGGCCTCCGCCAAGGAGAGATGAACAGCGCAGCGGCCGCAAAGAGGATCGCGGCTCACACAGAGATGAGCGTGGATTTAGTAGAAAGGAAGATGGGCAAAGATTCACCTCTCGGAAACCACGTAAAGATGATAGGAGATGCTACGAGTGCAGTAGGACAGGTCACATTGCGGCGAACTGCCCGTCTGTGAAATGCTTCGAGTGTGGTGAAAAGGGGCATGTGGCACGGGCATGTCCATGGATCCATTCGAAGAGACCACGAGAGGAGCCAATGGAAGTTAACACTCACCGGACGTCGCGCGACATCATCGAGCTCGGAGGAAACGACATCACCATCAAGCTCTAGCGGAGAAGAGGAGGAGCAGCCGACTTCGTGGGCACAAATCACGAAGGGACGTAGCAGAAGGAAACTACGGCCAACAGCAGCAACGGCGAGGAAGGAGACCCAAATTTGAGGAGCCGCGGGCAACCATATAGACTATAAATACGAGGTAAATACTGTATGTAATGTGTGGGATAGGTTGCCCATAGTAGAGGGGAGTCAGGGGAAGATTAGGGCCCTCATTGATACGGGGAGCACGAGTACTCTCGTGATCAAATGGATGCTAGGGTGTACTGACGTGGTCGAGAAATGTAGATGTTCGATAACCAATTTGAGCGGATCCTGTGCAGTGCTGGGAGAACATCAATGGAATTTGCGAGAATTAACGGGGCGCGACGTAACAATGGCTGTCCACGTGCTGAGTGAACTAGCACCCCAGTACGATGTCTTAATTGGATGCGATGTCCTAGATTCGGTTGGTTTTCGGTTAGAAGGGAGTAACGGCAACTGGAAAATACAGTTGGGGAGTAAGACACACCAGGGCCGGTTCCGAACAGCGCAGTCAAGTTTTCGTACGACTACCCTAACGGCGGGGGAAAGGGGCGGCAGAATAGGGGCGTTACTCGAGGAGTTTAGGGATGCGTTCTATGTGGAGGGGGGGGCACTACCGGCTACCGGGCGGACATGCCACGAAATTAATTTGAAAGAAAATAAAATTTCGTATACGAAGGGGCGGAGATATCCGCAGTCATTAACTGCCATAATCCAACAGGAAATTCAGGTTCTTTTGCGTCAGGGAATTATTAGAGAAAGCACCTCTCCGTTTAGTAGTCCATTATGGGTAGTGGAGAAACGTAAAACCGA
This sequence comes from Rhaphigaster nebulosa, assembly GCA_948150685.1. Classification (NCBI taxonomy): domain Eukaryota; kingdom Metazoa; phylum Arthropoda; class Insecta; order Hemiptera; family Pentatomidae; genus Rhaphigaster; species Rhaphigaster nebulosa. Next base: position 2,485,665 of record OX411307.1, read on the forward strand.
TCCTCGGGCGGGACCTTCATACCGTCTCGTCGTTGACTGTAGGAAACTCAACTAGAACGCTGTGGACGAGAGGTATCCGTTACCGCGGTTGGAGGATATGCTAGACAAACTCGCTGGCGCTCGGCTGTTTTCAACGCTTGACCTTAAAGCGGGGTATCTTCAGGTGCGCATGCGTCTCGAAGACATCGAAAAGACGGCCTTTACATTCGGTAGGGGGAGTTTTCTAGAGTTTTCTCGGCATGGTCAACTACTATCGACGGTTGGTTCCTCATGTAGCGGACACGATAGCGAGCTTGACCCAATTGCTAAAGAAAGGGCGGCCGTTTGTTTTTACGGATGAGCATCTGCGTTGTTTCGAGCAGTGTAAACTTGCACTCATGGGGGAACCGGTACTCGCCTTTCCTGACTTTTCCCGCGAGTTTATCGTTACCACCGACGCGAGCGATAATTGCATTCGCTAGCAAACAACTTTCCGATGCGGAAACCCGGTATAGCGCTTTGGAGCGTGAATTACTCGCAGTGGTCTGGGCGGTCGAATACTTTAAGCCGTACATTTTTGGAAGGCACTTCAAGCTTCGCACCGACCATAAGCCCCTATTGTGGACAGACGGCCTGAAGGAGTCATCAGCACGGGTGGGGCGTTGGAAAGAAAGGTTACGGGCTTATTCGTTCTCCATTGTCCACCAAAAAGGTAGCAAAAACGTTGTCGCTGATTGGCTTTACCGAGCGATATACGCGAATCCCTTACACGGCGGGGGGCCGTCGCAGGACCCAGACAGTCGCGACAGCGTACACGTGGACACGGTGGACGCGGACGAGACCCCGGCTATGGCGAGACCACCCCAGCTCCCCGAAAGTGATTCGCCAGTTAATCGGCATATCCGGCAGATTATCTGGAAAACCCGAACCGCAGGTATCTCTAAATCGGAGCACGAGCTCCGACTTAGACGAGTCTGTTACGGACGGCATAGAATCGTCACGGTATGGACTTTGGCCTCGATAACACCTAATGAGATTGCAACGATCCTGGAATCGACAACTAAAAGGGGAAAGACGTATCACTTGTACGTCGGTAATAAGACAGTTTTGGATCGCATAAGTTACATGTGGGAAACTGAACGCATAGGGGGGGATAGAAACTTCGTTTTATGTAGGCATCTGGTTGAGACGATCAAAGACGAGGGACAGCAGCGGGAGCTGGTACGCGCTTACCACGAGGGCAAGACGAATCACAGGGGGGTTCCAGAAATGTTGGCTGCGCTTCAACGGCGATATTATTGGCACCATATGAAACGCTCCGTTCGTGCAGTACTGAAAGAATGCACGGTGTGCCATCGAGCGAAATACGACCGACACCCCGTGGTTATTCACCCGGAAATGACCCCGACACCAAATTCTCCGTTATTAGACGTTCAAGTGGACGTATTTTCCTGGGAGGGGTCACACTGGCTCACGATTTTAGATACGTTTAGCAAGCTGGCCATGGCGTATTCGCTTGAGTCAAGGTCTGCCGACGCTATTTGGGAAGGGTTATTACAGTGGATCGCTTGCTACGGGGTGCCCCAGAGGGTGACCTCAGATGGGGGAAGGGAATTTCGTAATAGTCGTACTACTACGGAATGTGCCGAACTTTAGATCGAATGGCACTTCAACTCCCCAGGGAATCCGCAGGCAAGGGGGGGCATAGAGAGGTTCCATAGTACGCTAGGAGAGCATTTACGCCTCTTTCGTATCAATAGGGAATTAGGACCTGAGGCGGCAATGCCAAGAGCGATTTTGGCATACAATTATACCATTCACGCGGCTACGGGGTTCACACCAGTCGAGGTAGTGTTCGGACATCCCCTGCGCAACAGGGGCGACCTCTTAACGGCGATGACTACGCAGTTGCGTGATACGGTATCACATAGGCGGCGACGGTTGTGGGAAACTACAGCGAAGACCCGCAGTAGAATCGCTAAGGGGAAGGAAGCGAGAGCCATACGGGTCGGTATGGCCGCGCCAGATCAATCACATAGGATCAAGCTGGGGTCGATCGTTTACCGCCGACCACCTTCTCGTCGGACAAAAGGGGAACCCCGGTTCGAGGGGCCGTTCAGGGTGATAGCACTCAAAGAACACAATATTGTATCGATCCAAGAGATTCAAGGCGCACAAAGAGTGCGACATACCCACGTCAGGCATCTCCGCCTTCCTTTGGATGCGGGAAACAATTGAGAGAACTTTGAAATTATACATAGTACATTGAGCAGGACTCATCGAAGTTTTTCCTTTTTGTTTGTCAGGCCTAGTCTTTAAGTTTTGTTAGAGATAGTTTCATGAGCATTGTGTCGATTAGTTTTCATTTCTGTGTTATGAATTATTGTGAATAACTAATTGGAAGTAGTTTTTCTAGTTTATAAGCGTGTCCTTTTTTTTTTTTTTTTTTTTTTCGTTTGTTTAGCAGAGTTTTTTTTTTTAGAGTTGTGCTTGTGTTAGCCTGATTAAGTATTACGTAGTCTACTATTGCTACTAGAGTTATATATATCTTTTGATTTTCTGTATACTGTTGTACATACGTATATATAGTTTTAATTATTTTATTTTTTTTTGTGTGTGTGCTGATGGTTATTTATATATTCTTTCTCAGAGTTCACTTCGTGAACTGGTGCGGGGGAGTTAAGTGGAGAGTTATGGATTATGGAGAAAAATATATAAATAAACACAGCAAATCCTATATAAGGCTGTAAGAAAAGTAAATAAGGCAGTTGTATTCTAGACATTGTGGTGTACACTTCATTCTCCCAACCTCTCTTTTTTTTTGTGTTTCGTGCCGAACAGGTTTTAACTTATATATATATATATATATATATATATATATATATATATATATATATATATATATAAGTTACGATTAGACTGAACTGTACACTTAAGATTTGGTGTAATTCCTTCCAACGTGATACTCGCGCGGAAGATTCTTTCAGCGTACCCAGGTATACTAGAGGTTTGTGGTCGGTTAACAACTCAAACCTTCTCCCATATATATAAGGACGAAAATGTTCTACGGCCCACACTACCGCTAAAAGTTCACGTTCGATCGCGCTATATCGTCGTTCGGCGTCGTTTAACTTCCGTCCCGCGTATGCTATGGGTCTTTCACCTTCCTCAAAGTTCTGAGATAGGACGGCTCCAACTGCGACCTCGCTTGCGTCCGTGGTAACTTTAAACGTTCTGTGAAAGTCAGGGAAAGCTAGTAACGGTCGGGTCGTCAAAATCTCTCGACATTTCTGATAACTGGTCGGGCCCGAGTTGAAACCGTTTCCCTTTTTTCAATAATTCCGTTAACGGGAGGCTCAGCTCCGCTATACTGGGGATGAATTTCCTATAATAATTTATCATACCCAAATACCGTCTGACTCCGCGGGCATTCTTAGGCAAAGGGGCTTCTTGGATGGCTATCACACGCTCTTGGTCCGGTTGCACCCCGTTCCGCGAAACAGTGTTCCAAAAACCTAATCTCACGTAATCCAAATCTAGATTTTTCGCGGGACAATTTATGACCGAACTCGTGTATCCTGTCGAAGACTTGTCTCAAGTGTTTAACGTGTTCATCTTCAGTCTTACTAAAAACAATTAGATCGTCCATGTACATTCCTAAGTCCTCGCCTAATCCCCTCTGTAGTTCGTCCATGAGACGTTGAAAAGTTACCGGGGCTCCCTTCAATCCAAATGGCATCCTAACGAATTCAAAGTGCCCACGTTCCCATGAAAACGCCGTCTTTCTTATATCCTCTTCGGCCATTCTAACCTGATGATATCCGCTCTTGAGATCTACTGTACTGAAGACCGTTGCTCCCGACAGACGATGTCCTCGACCCCTTCGAGGAAGGGGATACCGTTCGTCCTTCGTTGCCTCATTAAGTTTCCGGTAGTCCACTACCACTCGGTATTGTTTCGCTTTTCCGCCTGGTTCACCTTGCTTTTTCTCGACTACCCATAAGGGACTATTAAATGGAGAATTACTACGTCTGATTATTCCCTATTTAAGGAGTTCCTCTAACTGTTGGCTAATGATATCTCTCATATCTTGGGGGTACCGCCTATTTTTGACATATACTTTCCGTTTTGAGGTTGACCCTTTTTACGGTTTTCCCTGTGGTCGGTAAAACTTCCTCGTCCCTATAAAACAATTCTTTGTTGTGTTCCACCAACTGTACTATTGCCTGTTTTGCGCAACTTCAATGTTCTCGTTATTCCCCTCCGTTGTGGTTTGATACCTTCGCTTCCCTATCTTGTAACACCAAGTTTTGTGGCTAACCCTCATCTTTAAATCTGCTCGCTGTAAAATGTCACATCCTATAATTAGATCATATCCCGGCATTAATTTTTCAATGATGTGGATTTTGATAGGTGAGTCGCGGTCCGTTAATTCATTTAGATTTAAAAATGTTTCCCCCAAAGTTTGGCATTTGCCGCTAACTGTATCTACTGCACATTTACACGGCTTGAGCTCGACCCAAATACCTAGTTTCTCTACTCCGCTCTTATTGATTAAAGAATTCGTGCTTCCCGTATCGATTAAAAATTTTATTCCTGATTCCCTTAGCCTCGCCACGGGCAATCTAGTCAACTGTCCCGTTCTCACGCTATTATTTACTATTAATTCGCTCAATTGGTTGCCCCGCCAGATACCGTGCCCTCAATCCGCGCGAGGACGCCCCACCTCTATTTCCGCTCCGGAAGATCCTCATGTCTCCTCGTAGGCGGGCTGCTGCGCTCAGAATGGGTACTCTCCTCCTCCGAGGACTCCTCACTGGTGTAGCGCCTGCCGCCCCTCCTTCCGGTCCGCCTGCTGCTCCAGTCCTGGTTGTTTACCTCCATCGGTTGTTTTTGTTCCCTTCTGTTCGTTCGTGGGTTGCGCCTCGGGCATTCCCTCTCCTGCCGCATTCGTAGCACCTTGTGAGGTTGCACTGGGCTGCTATGTGGCCGGTTCGGTTACGTTCATAGCAGCGTCGCTCTGATTTCCGCCTCCTGTCTTCCGGGACCTTACTCGGCCATTTTTCAGAACCTCGATTGTTGGTAGCTTGTCTCCTCCTAGATGACCTTACCTCCATCCATTCCGTTTCTGGCTTCTCGAAGCGGGTTTCGTTCCGTTCCCTAGCGTCTATGAGGTCATGCGCACACTCTATGAAGTCTCGGTCTCTTGGAAGTGAGCCTGGGCGGTCCACATAGTGATTCAGTTGTACCTTCATCACTCCTTTTAAAAATTCCATTTTCTGGGCCCCCTCCACTTGGCCAAAGGTTTCTATCATTTTCTCCATCAATCTATTATATAGCACGAGGAGTTTTTCAGCGAATTCTCCCTCTGATTGACCTTGAGTTCGCCGCTCCTTAAATAAGTAAAACACATCCTCTACTGGGGTCCATCTTCCTCCACCATATAATTTTTTTAATCGTACCTTTAACGTGTCCCAGGTGTGTGTCAGATCGCCTTGGATGGCGTTCAAAACTCTTCTCGAGATAAGGCCAATTAAGGAAGGTTCGAGAAGTCTCACGTCGGAATCTAATAGCGTACCTGTTTCTTTTCGGGATACAATCAAGCTCTTAATCTGAACCCCTCCCTTAATGAAATGCTCGAGGTCCCCTATTACTCCGGTAAAAGGTTCTAATTGACTAATTACCTCATGGATGAACGCGGAATTCTGAGTTCTTATCTTCAGCAGTTCTAGTTGCGTCGTTTCTGTCGCCTTAGTCAGCTGAGACTCCAATTTTGACCGCTCTATCGCTGCTTGGGCCAGCTGATTCCCCATTTGTTCTGATTCCCCCATACTTGTTCACTGTATTAATAATTACTGATAATTAGCGTGAAAATATTATCTCCCAACTTTAGAGTTCTGAGACCGCTAACTACTTAAGTCACGTGACTGTACCTCAGAAATCTCCCGGGTTTCGGCACCAGTTACGATTAGACTGAAATGTACACTTAAGAAAGGGGGTTTGGGGTAAAGTAACGCTACGACTTCTGGAAATGAACTGCCTTTATTAATGTTTTTACATCTGGTAACTATGGATACAGAGCTTGTTGGCAAACAATAGCTAACTTATCCTAAGAGGTACATAGTTCTTTCAATTAGGGTGGTCATCAGACGCCTGCACCCCTCAACTCCACCAGAAGCTATAAACGAAGAATTGATGGCCATGGGATTCCAGGTTCGTCAGGTAGTCAACATATTTAAAGAAAATAAAGATCAGCCCGGTGATAAGAACAAAATAGCTTTACCACTATTCTATGTTGACCTTGAGCGATCGCCCGGAGTTGAAGAAATTTATAAAGTAACGCGCCTATACTATACGAGTATAATCGTAGAAAAACCATGCAACAAGAGGGAATTAGTGCAATGCCATAACTGCCAGGCCTATGGCCACACTAAACACTATTGCCACCACATGCCAAGATGTGTCAAATGTGGTGATCAACACAAATCTGAGGACTGTAGAAAATCCAGGCAAACACCCGCAACATGTGCACTTTGCCACCAAGGGCATCCGGCTAATTACAAGGGGTGTCAGACTTATAAAAATTTTAAATCCAGGATGCAGGCAACATCTGGAAAGGAAGAGACACCTAGGCCACAAAGACAACCATCCATAATTGTGAACACAAGAGTATCCTATGCTCGAATGTTAGGAGCGCCAGAAGAAATAACACAAACTCAGGCCCTGCCACAAGAACAACCTCAACCTTAATCATCCCAATCCCTACCTCAGCCCCAACTCCCACATCCCTCCATCCCACAACAATGACTAATACCCAAAAGTCTAGTCATCACCCTATTTCCTACATTCCTCCTCCCACCAATGCCACTGACCTCACAAGTTTACTTACATCGTTCCTTCCTGAGTTTAGATCCCTCATCAATCCCCTCATCTCATTACTGACAAACCTTGTATCCAGCCTCATCATACCCCCTAGAAATCCATAAATGTCCTCAATAAAATTCCTTTCCATTCTCCTTTGGAATGCGAATGGTGTTCGAAATCACAACAGCGTTATTACGTGAAAAAAATATTGACCTAGCCCTAATAACTGAAACCCGGTTAACCAGTAAACGAATGCTCAACATACCTGACTACCAAACTTATCAAACTGACCACCTCGATGGAAAAGCACATGCTGGCACTGCTGTCATCATCCATCGGTCTCTCTCCCATCACTTATTCCCCCCTGCCAGTCCATAATTTCCTTCAAGCTACTGCCGTAAGAATTCCAACATCACTTTTTCCTATAACAATTGTTGCAGCATATTCCCCGCCTAAAGAACCTATTTCCGAATCACAATTCAATTCCTTCCTTAATTCCTTAGGTCACCATTTCCTTATAGGTGCAGGCTTAAATGAGAAACACCAGCAATGGGGAGCCAAAACCACAAATACTCGTGTGCGAATATTGCTGTCTGCACTTAACTCCCATCGTAGCAACATCCTCTCCCCTGATTCTCCTACATACTGGCCAACCAATCCCAATCGCAATCCCAATCTCCTAGACTTTTTCATCCACAAAGGTGTAGGACCACTAAATTATTCAGTTTCCCGATTCGATGACCTTTCCTTAGACCACAGCCCTCTAATCCTGACTCTTTCCATATCGCCGATACCCAAATCACCACCACCTTCATTCATCAGAGGTCTAGTAAACTGGAAACTCTTCCGCCAAATAATAACAGAGTAAACAGACCTGAGAGTATCCCTAAAAACTCCTCAAGACCTTGATGAAGCTGTGAATTCCTACACCACCTTGATCCAGCAAGCAGTCTGGAATGCATCCTCACCTCCTCCTTCCCCAAAATACCCCCAAAAGAATCCTTTACCTCAATATCTTAAAAATCTTATCCATTCCAAACGATGTTCTAGGACCCCCTGGCAAAGAACTAGGCATCCTGACGATCGGAAACTATACAACCATTATTCCAAATTAGTTAAAAAGAAATTGTCCACCTATAGATCATAATCCTATTACTCCTACCTTTCCTCATCTGCTTCCGACAACTCCCTCTGGAAAGTAACAAAAAAAAATCCTAAAATACCACTCCATTTCCCATCCCCTCCGACGTGATGATGGATCCTGGGCTTCGTCAGATGGGAAAAGAGCAGAGGAATTTGCCAAGCATCTTTCCAACATATTCATCCCCCATCCTGAAATCCACCCCATCCATACAGCTAAAGTCAAGGAATTCCTCTCTTCACCAATTCCTCTCTCTTTACCTCCAAAAGCTGTCAGCCCCTCTGAGGTCAAATTCCTCATAAATAACCTTAAACCCCGAAAATCCCCTGGATACCATCTCCTCACTCCCCAGATCCTTCGTCAACTTCCCCCAAAAGCGGTTATACTCCTTACCTACCTGTAAAATTGTATCCTTCGCACAACCCACTTTCCCCTGATGTAGAAACACTCCACAATTATCCTTTTCCATAAACCCGGAAAACCTATCAATAATAGCTCATCCTATAGGCCAATAATTTTGCTCCTGATTCTTTCAAATTTTTTTTAAAAAATCCTTCTAAAACGCATCCTTCCAATACTCGAATCCCAAAAAATCCCTTCACACCAGTTTGGATTTCGCTCAAGACATTCCGCTGTTCAACAAGGCCTTCGCGTTGTTGACCATATATCCTTTGTACTTGAAACCAAGCAATATCGCTCTGGCGCCTTTCTGGACTTAGCTCAAGCTTTTCACCGGGTGTGGCACGATGGCTTGCTTTTCAAGCTCAAAATCCAATTACCCCAAAGTAGAGGAGAATTGGGCGAGCTGGTGCACAAAACATTCCAGCCAATCAGGAGCCAGCATTTGGTCACGTGACCTATGACGGAAAATTCGAATTTGAATTTTCATCTCGACCTAACCTTAACTGCCACGTGGTCTTGCCTCGACCCTACCTTAACCACCACGTGGTCCCACCTCGACCTAACCTTAACTATTAGACCACGCCACTTTTTAGTCACGTGACCATTATGCCCCGCCCCTTTTTAGTCACGTTATCCAGTCACGTGACTCATGGGACCTCCTGGTCTATACTCCGCCCACAAAGTTTAGTCAGGTGACCCAGTCACGTGACCCATGGAACCTCCTGACCTATGCTCCGCCCACAAGATTTACTCCCTCCACCTATTGAAGGGTTAGGTACCCACCTTATAGAGCATGAGTGTACCCGGCCGCTATTTTGTTTTTCTTATTCCGCCATTTTGTTTTTCTACCGTTTGAGAGACTTGAGGTTTTATTGAAGGGTCAGGTACCCACCTTATAGAGCATGAGTGTACCCGGCCGCCATTTTGTATTCTTATTCCGCCATTTTGTTTTCCTACCGTTTGAGAGACTTGAGGTTTTATTGAAGGATCAGGTACCCACCTTATAGAGCATGAGTGTACCCGGCCGCCATTTTGTTATTCTTATTCCGCCATTTTGTTTTTCTACCGTTTAAGAGACTTGAGGTTTTATTGAAGGGTCAGGTACCCACCTTATAGAGCATGAGTGTACCCAACCGCCATTTTGTATTTTCTACCGTTTGAGAGACTTGAGGTTTTGTTCAAGGGTCAGGTACCCACCTTACAGAGCATGAGTGTACCCGTCCGCCATTTTGTTTTCTTATTCCGCCATTTTGTTTTCCTACCGTTTGAGAGACTTGAGGTTTTATTGAAGGATCAGGTACCCACCTTATAGAGCATGAGTGTACCCGGCCGCCATTTTGTTATTCTTATTCCGCCATTTTGTTTTTCTACCGTTTAAGAGACTTGAGGTTTTATTGAAGGGTCAGGTACCCACCTTATAGAGCATGAGTGTACCCAACCGCCATTTTGTATTTTCTACCGTTTGAGAGACTTGAGGTTTTGTTCACGGGTCAGGTACCCACCTTATAGAGCATGAGTGTACCCGGCTGCCATTTTGTTTTTCTTACACCGCCATTTTGTTTTTCTACCGTTTAAGAGACTTGAGGTTTTATTGAAGGGTCAGGTACCCACCTTATAGAGCATGAGTGTACCCAACCGCCATTTTGTATTTTCTACCGTTTGAGAGACTTGAGGTTTTGTTCACGGGTCAGGTACCCACCTTATAGAGCATGAGTGTACCCGGCTGCCATTTTGTTTTTCTTACACCGCCATTTTGTTACATAAGGTTTTGTTATAGAGTCAGGTACCCACTTTATAGTCTTGAACCTCCCCAACGGTTATATAATCATAAACTATACGAGGAAGAGTCAGGTACCCACTTTATAGTACGTAACCTCCCCAACGGTTATATAATCATAACCTATACGATGAAGTGTCAGGCACCCTCTTTATATTCTGTAACCTTCTTAAAGATTGCATAACCTTTACATCGTTTTCGTGTTTGTGCAACCTTCTTAATGTTTACATAATCTTTACAATATGTAACTGTATCAACATGTAAACAGGTTGCATCATAGACAAGTTAGATAATGTCCTGGTGAAATACAAACATGGACTTTGAACTGTTTATCTCTAGCATATAAATAAATAGTAGAGTTCCTTAATCCTATAACAACTTCTGAACCTTGAACTGTTTATCTCTAAAACATAAATAAATGGTAGGGCTTCCTAATATTTAAATAGCTTTTGGACTTTGAACTGCTAATCCCTTTAACATAAATAAATTACAGGGCTCCTTAATCCTATAACAGCTTTTGGACATTGGGTTGTTAGTACCAAGACTTAAAGAATGATACAGGACTTGTTGATCCTTCCGCTAAAAAGTAAAATATAGATTTCGCAATAATGCTGTATCCCTTTATCCTTCCTTTGAAAGCAAACTATAAACTTTGAACTGTTAATCTCTAGAACATAAACAAATATACAGTGCTTCTAAAACAAAAGCAAATATGTAAGACTTCTTACTATTAATCTTCTATCTTTACTCATCTCGCTGAAAAATAAACAAAACAGCTTTTTAATCTTTATATGTATTTTTAATCTTTATATGTATTTTTAATCTTTATATATATTTTTAATCTCTCATAGTATAAACTATTAAAACCACGTAAAACATTAACGAATAACGATATAGAGTCTTTTAATCATTTCATAATAACTGGATAGGTGACGTACTTATTATTAGCCAAAGGTTTTTTTATCTTTTTTCAGTTCTTAATTTTTACATTTAATGCAATCTTCCCAGTTTTTACATATACCTACCTATATATCTTTTTTTTTTTAAATTTTCTATATTCTTCTCAATGTTTATATAAATTTTCTGTCCGTTAGGGCGTAGCACCTACTCCACTTGGAGATTCACCTAGCTTGTTTAAATAATCTTCTCAATGTCTACGATTTATGCAACCTTCCCAATATTTAAATTTTATGTAATTACTGTCTTCTCAACTGATTTTTAACCATTACTAGATTATATCCCCCTTTTCTGAGCTTGATTTAATTATAATCAACAAATCTGGCTCATAATTGCACTCGTATCAGTCTTCGCGATGTCTTCGAGTCCTTTCGGCTACTCTCGGATGTCCTTGGAGCATGTTTTTAATATGATTTTTAGCATTTTGTAACCTATTAAATATGTTTAAGTACAGAGCATCGAGTACACAACTCTTCACTGTCACCGTTTTTAAACAAATTTATATTGATTTTAGCGCGTATTTATCAATATACTTACCGTGATGGTTGAGACCTACTATAAACTAATTTTGTCTTAAAAAAATATTAAGGATTAAATGTTTCATAAAATTCATATTTTCATTTGCACTCATCTTAGTTTTCTAAATATAATTTAGAAGTAAGCCTCGTCACCTCGTCAAGGTGTGAGTGCATCGGGGAGGTTTGTTGATATAATATTGCTGTTAATATTTTGTAACATACATTCTTTATTGGTATTTAGTGGTCCTGTCCTGGCGCCTAACCAGAGTGGGAGTGTCAAGATTTATTTCTCGGGGCCGCCGAAAAATAAATATTAACTGCCCCAGTGGGAATCGAGCCCACACCGTTCCGAACCGGGCACTCTGGAACCTTCGTCCCAACTTGCCCGGCTATCACGGCCTCGCCATCTAGCTCACACCGTTCCGAACCAGGCACCCTGGAACCTTCGTCCCAACTTGCCCGGCCATCACGGCCTCGCCATCCAGCTCACACCGTTCCGAACCGGGCACCCTGGAACCTTCGTCCCAACTTGCCCGGCCATCACGGCCTCGCCATCTAGCTCATACCGTTCCGAACCGGGAACCTTGGAACCTTCGTCCCAACTTGCCCGGCCATCACGGCCACGCCAGAGACAATAACACACATTCCATAGCTTTGGTTTACAAATAAATACAACCACCAAATACAAACACCAACATTATATCAACAAGTAAAAAAAAAAGTAAAAACAAAAATTATCTTTACAAAATTAAATCTTCAATAGCATCTAGAAACGATAAATAATTGAAAATTTCTTTTAAACCTTTCTTCCATTTGGTCATTTTTTCATGGTGTAGATTTAAAAAAATAAAAAGTACAAAAATCTTTAAAATAAATTAAACCTCAAAATATATTAAACCTCATCTTTCAATACTTTTCTACTAATACCTATTAAGGTAAATCAAACTACTTATTTTTAATATATATTAAAAAAAAAAATGTTTTTGCTATTAGTCTGTTTAGTCGTCGGTGACTAACTACAAGCTCAATTTTATGTCGTTTTCGCACATCCTCCATAAACTTCTCGAAAACGGCATTGTTCATGAGCTTGTAGAAGTCTTTGTCAAAATCATTAGTGGCCTGTTGTCGATGTCTTGTGTTGAGGTCAATGTAACTATGAAGCCATTGAGATTGCCGGAATCTGAGAGCTCGATGTACTCGAACTAACTTTAGTCCTAAGCCCATGGTCTGCTTTAAATTCACAAAATGTACAACATATTTCTCCCTGTTGCTCAGAGAGGCTAAAAGTTTTCTGAATTTCCCACCAGGTGGAACTTTATTCTCTGGCAACAGGGGGAAATCATTGTGCAAATTGTGTAACCTTTCCGGATACTCTATATCAGCTTCAACTATGTAGCCGAAAGGCCCGTCAGAGATGTCTGCTTGGGAGCAGGATTCGCTGGATCCGGCCTGGTATTATACGGCACCCGAACTAACTTTAGTCCTAAGCCCATGACCTGCTGTAAATTCACAAAATGTACAACATATTTCTCCCTGTTGCTCAGAGAGGCTAAAAGTTTTCTGAATTTCCCACCAGGTGGAACTTTATTCTCTGGCAACAGGGGGAAATCATTGTGCAAATTGTGTAACCTTTCCGGATACTCTATATCAGCTTCAACTATGTAGCCGAAAGGCCCGTCTTCCGGTAAGTTGAGCCAATCTAGAGATTCCGGATTCTGAACCCATTCGAAACCGCCAGACGGAAGCGCTTTCGACATCGCCCGTCCGTACAAGTTGTTGGCGTCCAGATAAGCGATTTATGTCGATTCCTCCTGGGGATCTCGACTTGGGGCCGGATATTTATTACCCGCTTTTCGATACCGGTGACTGCATTGGCACAAGCCACCCCTTATCCCCCGCTCGATCATTAAGACCATATCATAATCAGACAATAGATCTAATTGTACTCCCGTATACTTCAGCATGGCATCCCAAGCGAGTCCGGGTGCCGTATAATACCAGGCCGGATCCAGCGAATCCTGCTCCCAAGCAGACATCTCTGACGGGCCTTTCGGCTACATAGTTGAAGCTGATATAGAGTATCCGGAAAGGTTACACAATTTGCACAATGATTTCCCCCTGTTGCCAGAGAATAAAGTTCCACCTGGTGGGAAATTCAGAAAACTTTTAGCCTCTCTGAGCAACAGGGAGAAATATGTTGTACATTTTGTGAATTTAAAGCAGACCATGGGCTTAGGACTAAAGTTAGTTCGAGTACATCGAGCTCTCAGATTCCGGCAATCTCAATGGCTTCATAGTTACATTGACCTCAACACAAGACATCGACAACAGGCCACTAATGATTTTGACAAAGACTTCTACAAGCTCATGAACAATGCCGTTTTCGAGAAGTTTATGGAGGATGTGCGAAAACGACATAAAATTGAGCTTGTAGTTAGTCACCGACGACTAAACAGACTAATAGCAAAAACATTTTTTTTTTTAATATATATTAAAAATAAGTAGTTTGATTTACCTTAATAGGTATTAGTAGAAAAGTATTGAAAGATGAGGTTTAATATATTTTGAGGTTTAATTTATTTTAAAGATTTTTGTACTTTTTATTTTTTTAAATCTACACCATGAAAAAATGACCAAATGGAAGAAAGGTTTAAAAGAAATTTTCAATTATTTATCGTTTCCAGATGCTATTGAAGATTTAATTTTGTAAAGATAATTTTTGTTTTTACTTTTTTTTTTACTTGTTGATATAATGTTGGTGTTTGTATTTGGTGGTTGTATTTATTTGTAAACCAAAGCTATGGAATGTGTGTTATTGTCTCTGGCGTGGCCGTGATGGCCGGGCAAGTTGGGACGAAGGTTCCAAGGTTCCCGGTTCGGAACGGTATGAGCTAGATGGCGAGGCCGTGATGGCCGGGCAAGTTGGGACGAAGGTTCCAGGGTGCCCGGTTCGGAACGGTGTGAGCTGGATGGCGAGGCCGTGATGGCCGGGCAAGTTGGGACGAAGGTTCCAGGGTGCCTGGTTCGGAACGGTGTGAGCTAGATGGCGAGGCCGTGATAGCCGGGCAAGTTGGGACGAAGGTTCCAGGGTGCCCGGTTCGGAACGGTGTGGGCTCGATTCCCACTGGGGCAGTTAATATTTATTTTTCGGCGGCCCCGAGAAATAAATCTTGACACTCCCACTCTGGTTAGGCGCCAGGACAGGACCACTAAATACCAATAAAGAATGTATGTTACAAAATATTAACAGCAATATTATATCAACAAACCTCCCCGATGCACTCACACCTTGACGAGGTGACGAGGCTTACTTCTAAATTATATTTAGAAAACTAAGATGAGTGCAAATGAAAATATGAATTTTATGAAACATTTAATCCTTAATATTTTTTTAAGACAAAATTAGTTTATAGTAGGTCTCAACCATCACGGTAAGTATATTGATAAATACGCGCTAAAATCAATATAAATTTGTTTAAAAACGGTGACAGTGAAGAGTTGTGTACTCGATGCTCTGTACTTAAACATATTTAATAGGTTACAAAATGCTAAAAATCATATTAAAAACATGCTCCAAGGACATCCGAGAGTAGCCGAAAGGACTCGAAGACATCGCGAAGACTGATACGAGTGCAATTATAAGCCAGATTTGTTGATTATAATTAAATCAAGCTCAGAAAAGGGGGATATAATCTAGTAATGGTTAAAAATCAGTTGAGAAGACAGTAATTACATAAAATTTAAATATTGGGAAGGTTGCATAAATCGTAGACATTGAGAAGATTATTTAAACAAGCTAGGTGAATCTCCAAGTGGAGTAGGTGCTACGCCCTAACGGACAGAAAATTTATATAAACATTGAGAAGAATATAGAAAATTTAAAAAAAAAAAGATATATAGGTAGGTATATGTAAAAACTGGGAAGATTGCATTAAATGTAAAAATTAAGAACTGAAAAAAGATAAAAAACCTTTGGCTAATAATAAGTACGTCACCTATCCAGTTATTATGAAATGATTAAAAGACTCTATATCGTTATTCGTTAATGTTTTACGTGGTTTTAATAGTTTATACTATGAGAGATTAAAAATATATATAAAGATTAAAAATACATATAAAGATTAAAAATACATATAAAGATTAAAAAGCTGTTTTGTTTATTTTTCAGCGAGATGAGTAAAGATAGAAGATTAATAGTAAGAAGTCCTACATATTTGCTTTTGTTTTAGAAGCACTGTATATTTGTTTATGTTCTAGAGATTAACAGTTCAAAGTTTATAGTTTGCTTTCAAAGGAAGGATAAAGGGATACAGCATTATTGCGAAATCTATATTTTACTTTTTAGCGGAAGGATCAACAAGTCCTGTATCATTCTTTAAGTCTTGGTACTAACAACCCAATGTCCAAAAGCTGTTATAGGATTAAGGAGCCCTGTAATTTATTTATGTTAAAGGGATTAGCAGTTCAAAGTCCAAAAGCTATTTAAATATTAGGAAGCCCTACCATTTATTTATGTTTTAGAGATAAACAGTTCAAGGTTCAGAAGTTGTTATAGGATTAAGGAACTCTACTATTTATTTATATGCTAGAGATAAACAGTTCAAAGTCCATGTTTGTATTTCACCAGGACATTATCTAACTTGTCTATGATGCAACCTGTTTACATGTTGATACAGTTACATATTGTAAAGATTATGTAAACATTAAGAAGGTTGCATAAACACGAAAACGATGTAAAGGTTATGCAAACTTTAAGAAGGTTACAGAATATAAAGAGGGTGCCTGACCCTTCATCGTATAGGTTATGATTATATAACTGTTGGGGAGGTTACGTACTATAAAGTGGGTACCTGATCCTTCCTCGTATAGTTTATGATTATATAACCGTTGGGGAGGTTACAGACTAAAAAGTGGGTACCTGACCCTATAACAAAACCTTAAGTCTCTCAAACAGTAGACAAACAAAATGGTGGTCAAGCACACTCATGCCCTATAAGGTGAGTACCTGAACCATCAACAAAACCTCAAGTCTCTCAAACGGTAGAAAAACAAAATGGCGGTGTAAGAAAAACAAAATGGTGGTCAAGCACACTCATGCCCTATAAGGTGAGTACCTGAACCATCAACAAAACCTCAAATCTCTCAAACGGTAGAAAATACAAAATGGCGGTTGGGTACACTCATGCTCTCTATGGTGGGTACCTGACCCTTCAATAAAACCTCAAGTATCTCAAACGGTAGAAAAACAAAATGGCGGAATAAGAAAAACAAAATGGCGGCCGGGTACACTCATGCTCTATAAGGTGGGTACCTGACCCTTCAATGGGTGGAGGGAGTAAATCTTGTGGGCGGAGCATAGGTCAGGAGGTACCATGGGTCACGTGACTGGGTCACCTGACTAAAAAGGGGCGGGACAAAAAATATGTAGAAGTAATCAATAGCTCCATTACTTGATTTTTAAAAAAGTATCAGTAATTTCGTTTAAAAAATAAAACAAAACTGTAAAGAAAGGTTGCAGCTAACTTTTTAGTCTGTGAAATAAGGACTCTATAGCTATACTTCAACAGCCCTCAAGTCTCTCAAACAGTAGAAAAACAAAATGGCGGTGTAAGAAAAACAAAATGGCAGCCGGGTACACTCATGCTCTATAAGGTGGGTACCTGACATTTGAACAAAATCTCAAGTCTCTCAAACGGTAGAAAATACAAAATGGCGGTTGGGTACACTCATGCTCTATAAGGTGGGTACCTGACCCTTCAATAAAACCTCAAGTCTCTCAAACGGTAGAAAAAGAAAATGGCGGAATAAGAAAAACAAAATGGCGACCGGGTACAATCATGCTCTATAAGGTGGGTACCTGATCCTTCAATAAAACCTCAAGTCTCTCAAACGGTAGAAAAACAAAATGGCGGAATAAGAAAACAAAATGGCGGCCGGGTACACTCATGCTCTATAAGGTGGGTACCTAACCCTTCAATAAAACCTCAAATCTCTCAAACGGTAGAAAAACAAAATGGCGGAATAAGAAAACAAAATGGCGGCCGGGTACACTCATGCTCTATAAGGTGGGTACCTGACCCTTCAATAAAACCTCAAGTCTCTCAAACGGTAGAAAAACAAAATGTGTTTCCTGTGTTTCTTTGTAGTAAAAGGAAAACCTATTTATGTCAATATTGAATAAATTACATGAGAACTACTTAAATTATCTATTATTTAATTGCAATTATTTAATCGCAAGGAATTCATTCCTGCCCAGTATTCTCGATACATTGCAGTAATTTATTACCATATGATCATAAACTTACAAATGATATAATAAGAAATGTTAACAAAAAACTTATTTATTTTTAACCCTCTAGTTACATTATAAACTATTTTAGGAATAAGCATCGTATAGAAACCATAAACAATATTTTTGTTATGATCAACAAACGAAGTTGTAGTATTCTAAACACTGCGCTCCAATGCAAACGTTTTTTCTATGCTACCATATTTCCCCTATACTCCCATCCTTCTCCTATTCTTCCGAATTTCTTCTATGCTCCCGTCCTTCCCCTACGCTCCCATCCTTCTCCCAAGCTCCCACCCTTCCCCCATGCTCCCATCCTTCTCCTGTGCTCCCATCCTTCCCCTATGCTCCCATCCTTTCCCTATGCTCCCATTCTTCTCCTATGCTTCCGAACTTCTCTTGTGCTCCTATCCTTCTCCTATTCTCCCATCCTTCTATTCTCCCGACCTTCTCCTAATCTCCCGTCCTTCCCCTATGCTCCCATCGTTCTCCTCCCTCCAGAAAACATATCCATCCTTCTCCTGTGCTTCCGAACTTCTCCTGTGCTCCTATCCTTCTATGCTCCCATACTTCTCCTATGCCTCCATCCTTCCCCCATGCTCCCATCCTTCTCCTATGCTCTCATCCTTCTCCTATGCTCCCATCCTTCTCCTATTCTCCCATCCTTCTTCTATGCTTCCGAACTTCTCCTGTGCTCCTATCCTTCTATGCTCCCATACTTCTCCTATGCCTCCATCCTTCCCCCATGCTCCCATCCTTCTCCTATGCTCTCATCCTTCTCCTATGCTCCCATCCTTCTCCTATTCTCCCATCCTTCTTCTATGCTTCCGAACTTCTCCTGTGCTCCTATCCTTCTATGCTCCCATCCTTCTCCTATGCTCCCATCCTTCTCCTATGCTCCCGCCCTTCTCCTATGCTCTCATCGTTCTCTTCCCTCCAGAAAACATACCCATCCTTATCCTATGCTCCCATCCTTCTTCTCCCTTCAGAAAACATTCCCATTCTCATCCTTACACCATAGATAGGTTCTACTTCATCTCGCAACATTTTTCAAACTCACTCCTAAACATATTAAACAGGATTCTATTATATCTTAAATAAATCTGTCGATTCAAAAGCTTTTTTTTCATTTCCAGTTCAGTACGGTAGAAATGAAGGTTCGACGCGCAGTAAATGAGTCAATTTAGGGAGCGGATCCTCACTTTGCGGGGATTTTAGACTTTGGACTCTAGACCAACTCTACCCAACTTTAACCACTCTTCCCTACGTCACTATCTTAATTCTTACTTAACCTGACAGAGGTATGCCTTACTTTTTGAACACAAGAGGTGTCCCATGAGCGAATCTCTCATATTGTATTCCGGTTGCTTTATATTGAATTATTTCTGTCTCCAAAATCATTTTAGTGTTGAGTAACACTATTTTATAATCATTCTTAAAGTAATGATTGAAAAAAAAATAAATGAATAAAAAATAAGGTATTAAATAATTTCTAATTTATAGGGAAGTTAATATATTATAATAAATTAATTTGTGAATGACACTTTCCCTTTGATGTATAACTTTATATTTAAAAAAAAAAAAACATTTTATAAAATTGGTTGTGACGTTTCGAAGTACTTCTTCGTCATCAGGATATATACTTTCTACAATGCAACATCAACTATTAAATCCACAAATATTAATACCTTAATTTACAATATATTTTGTTACTATTTTAAATAATGTTTTATTACCTTTAAATTACATGATTCTCTCCCCATGTCCCGACATCTGTATAATTTTACTTCGTCGATCCTAGCTGGTTTCATTATAAAACATTATTTGGGGAGTAACTTTTCTTTTCTATCTTTGTCATATGCACAGTAATATCATTAGAAATGAACATTGTACACCAATCTCTGTTGTCATCCCTGTTGTCCCCACCGATTCTCTTCACCTTTACTATTATTTTTGTTTTCCAATTATTCTTACTGTTATATTCTATGTATTTAAATCACTAATGCCTTTTGTTAAATTTTAGATCATAAATTATTTTATTTTTAGTATAACAATTATGTCCGCATAATGGCTTTTTAAATTAACCGCATTTGTTTTGAAATTAACTACCTTATTTATGTTTTTAGCAATGTGTATTGCTATGTATTCCTAAAATATGGTATAATAATTATCACTACAATGACAGTAACAATACGGGTAGTATCAATAACGAAAATGGCAAAGATGTAATAAGATCAGAAAAACATTAAACATTTAGGCAATAAAGAGAAAAAATTAAGGAAAACAAAACAGAACTATTACCGAATACTATACTGATAATGATAACCAAGATAAAAAAAATAAAATGGATATTAGTCAAAATAATAATGATATTAAAAAAAAAAAAGGATATAAACAAAGTGAAATTCTATAAAATGAATTATATACCGGAACTAACGGAAAAAATAAAAAAGACATTGGTGGAGTATGACCATACAAACTTACAACTAGGAACTTACAATGGAAACAAACTAGAAAAAACATTTAAGCAAAATGAAAGATGAAATAAAAAGTATTGACAGAAAAAATGTAGTTTATAAAATAGATTGTGGCAACTGTGAGATGGCCTATATAGGAGAAACCTCGAAAACGTTATAGACAAGAATTAAGCAGCATATCAGTAATTGTAAAAACATTAAAAGTAAAAAATATTACAGATTTGGCCCATCGTAGCATAATTAGTAACCACAGGTTTAATTTTGATAATCCTGAAATATTAGAAACCGAAAAAAATTCAAAAAATAGGAAAACATTGGAAGCAATACACATTGCTAAAAATATAAATAAGGTAATTAATTTCAAAACAGATGCGGTTAATTTAAAAAGCCATTATGCGGACATAATTGTTATACTAAAAATAAAATAATTTATGATCTAAAATTTAACAAAAGGCATTAGTGATTTAAATACATAGAATATAACAGTAAGAATAATTGGAAAACAAAAATAATAGTAAAGGTGAAGAGAATCGGTGGGGACAACAGGGATGACAACAGAGATTGGTGTACAATGTTCATTTCTAATGATATTACTGTGCATATGACAAAGATAGAAAAGAAAAGTTACTCCCCAAATAATGTTTTATAATGAAACCAGCTAGGATCGACGAAGTAAAATTATACAGATGTCGGAACATGGGGAGAGAATCATGTAATTTAAAGGTAATAAAACATTATTTAAAATAGTAACAAAATATATTGTAAATTAAGGTATTAATATTTGTGGATTTAATAGTTGATGTTGCATTGTAGAAAGTATATATCCTGATGACGAAGAAGTACTTCGAAACGTCACAACCAATTTTATAAAATGTTTTTTTTTTTTTAAATATAAAGTTATACATCAAAGGGAAAGTGTCATTCACAAATTAATTTATTAAAAAATAAGGTATATTTATTATATGAGTTGGCAATATTTTTTCAGCAAAATGCTTTCTAGTTTGTAGTTTCTTTTAAAGCTTCGATGATTTGAATCGGCTACAATATGGTCTTATTTTTTTTCGAATTCGTGTATATCCATTTCATTACATGAATAATCATTGTTTGTAGTCAGTTTAAATGTAAAATCAGGGTTTCGAAATGCCAGTATGCCAAAAAGTTATTTTGCAATATCGGGTGAATGAGGCAATAGCGATGGGAAAGTTCTGCTCCTACATGGTACATCAAAATTGGGGGGAGGGTTATCGATAATTATTTTGTGATTTTTCTGTCAATGGCTTTGGTATAATTTTTTATAAATTTTCTGCCATGCTTTTGCAGTTCAATAGCTTCAACATTTTCTCATTAAGCCAAAACGTGGCATTCGCACAATATTGAAGTTGGTGATCATAGGTGAAAAATATAATGATGTAATCAAGGTTATAACATCATTTGCATGTAGGTTCGAAAGGCTTCCTCAAAAATTCGTCTTTGCCACTGAATCCATTTCGAGTTGATTCTACATCAATTTGGAACCTACGATCTCCGATAGTAAAGTATTCTGTTCTTTTGTCAACGCCTTGATACAATGGCAGTCTCGATCGTGATCTCAAGCCCATTTTAATGCCAAAAGCCGTGTACCCATTCATGTAATTTTTACAGCATGTCGATCACTCCACAATGATCAACTGTGGACTCTCCAGGTTCTCGTCGTAAATTGGTTTCTTGTACTTCTTTGAGTACCGTTGGCATGTTTGTTATAGAGCAATTTTCAGTTCAGCAGCAAAGTATGTTTAAGCCATCATCGTTGAATATTCGTTTTAACCGTCTACATCTTCACTATCCAATTTAAGTATACTTGTCATTTGTATAAACTCTCTAGAAGATTCTGTTTTTTCTACATGAAAATCTTGGATAAGTACTTTGGGCTACGACTGAATGATGAAAGCTTCCTTCATCTTCTTCTTATTTAACTTAGTAATGGCACTCTCCACTGGAACCAACAATCCCTTTTCCAACGATGATTCTTCTCCACTTAAGTCTGCTACCGGAACCAAGTCTCTCCTCTAGAATACTTGTATATCGGAAATAGATTCTTCCAGCCTCTGAAGTGATTTGATTTTTTACATCCTTTGCCTTTCGTGCATCTTAACTATTTTTCGATCTTATTTAGTTCTCTAGTTCTCTAAAGTGTAAAAACAAGACCCATACTACTAATATTAAAAGAATGGCAACCATAGTATTTGTGCTTGGGCATAATCGTCAAAGTTAAGCTTGTAACATGCATTTCTCGGTTTCTTTAAAGTCTTCTTTCCAAAATTTACTACATATCATGCCTCAAAGTCGCCTTTAGCTAAGTCCTTATGCATCATCTTGATTGCTTTGTACACATAGGAAGTTTACGGATAAACTGACTAATGTTGACTTTTCCATATCACTGAGATATGCACAAGCTTATAATTTCACACTGTACTCTTGTCCATAATACAATAATCAAAAACGAAGTGAGTCAACAGCCTTCTATATAGCACTATCATTCAATTTCTCTTGTACTCCTTTAAACAAAAGCTGATTGAACTAACAATTTACTGAATACATTATCAGCAGATAACCTTCTTCGGTATATAAGAATAGTTTTTACTGATTTAATCCAAATTCAACGTTACTGCAGCCGTTGGAAAACTGAATTTCAAATCTCTTACCCACACCAATAACTTTTAGATTGTGTGCCTTTATGAGGGAGAAAAAGTAGTGTAAAATGAAGAATTCCTCTTCTCTGAGACTAGTGAGTAGAGGGATTTTGTGGAACCTGGCCCACCGATTCCTCCATCTCCACCTCTTAACTACCACGTGGTCTCGCCTCCACCTAACGTTAACAATCACGTGGTCTATACTACTCTACTCAATCGGCGCGAAAACCCATTACTGGTTCCTGGCCTCCTCAAGCAGCTTCCGCCAGTTCGTTCGGTGAAGTGCAGCTGTCTTCCAATTCCGAACACCAAGCAGGGTCCTTGAATCCTCTCCAATACCATCAGACCATCTGAGTTTTGGGCGGCCTCTCGGTCGGTTCCGTGCAGGTCCTCAACGAGGAGTTTTCTTGGAATCTCGTGAACTCAGATCCTGGCGACATGGCCCACCCAACGAAGCCTGCTGAGCTTAATCATTTTTGTAACATCGGGCTCTTTTTAACAGTGAATACAATTCTGCATTCGTTCACCTTCACCAATTTGAACCATTTCATATAGGGCCATAGATACGCCGTAATATTTTTCGTTAAAAAATTAAAGGGTTCCTTTCATCCGCCTTTGAAAAAGCCCAGGTCTCAGATCCGTATATCAATACTGGCCTAATCAGCGTCTTGTACAGTCTTGTTTTAGTGGCTCTGGAAATTAAGCCACTTCCTAAATGACGACGCAGTCCAAAATAGCATCTGTTGGCTGATGTTATTCTCCTCCTTATTTCAGACGAAACATCATTGTTCGTATTCACTTGTGATCTCAAGTACACAAATTCATCGACAGGTTCAAATGAGTATGGCCTGAGCTGGACCGTTATTTCATGGGGACCTCTCGTTTGACCAGCCACCATGTACTTAGTTTTTGAGGAGTTGACAGAGTTGACAGAGTTGTTGAGGCTGGGCCCCAGCTTCTTAGCAGCATCCTCGAGGGCAAGGAATGCTTCTTCTATAGCAGCTGTTGATCTTCCTGCAATATCAAGGTCATCTGCGTAGCCCAGGGTTTGTACCATGCAGTTGAATATTATGCCAGTAGTATGGATCTTTGACTCCCTGACAGCCTTATCCAGACAAATGTTGAAATCACGTGGTCTTACCTTGACCAAATCTTAACCATTGGGCCACGCCCCTTTTAATCATGTGACCAGTAGGTCTCTCCCATTTTTAGTTACGTGACCATTAGGCCACGCCCTTTTTAGTCACGTGACCCACGACACCTTTTGGCATCTGCTCCGCTCGTATGTATTAGTAACATGACCCATGACGCCTTCTGCTCTAGGCTCCGCCCACCAGTTTTGTTCACGTAACAATTGGGCCAGGCCCCTTTTAGTCTCGTGAACCAGTTACGTGATCCACGGTGTCTTCTGGTCCATGCTTCGCCCACCAGTGTTAGTCACGTGATCCAGTAAAGTGCCCCACGACGGGTCATTCGGTCATTGAAGGGTCAGGTACCCACCTTATAAAGGCTGAGTGTGCCCGGCTGTCAATTTGTTTTTCTTCTTATGATATGCAACCTTCACAACGGTTACTTAACCTTTTCTATCTTACAATAACCTTTACAATATTTAACTTTACCTAAATGTAAACAGGTTGGATCATGAATAAGCTAGTTAGATGGTGTCCAGGTGAAATGTAAGCATGGACTTTGGTCATTTAATCCTTTCATGATATCACGATAGTTAATGTCACACTTGAATAATCCTGAGAAATATTACATATCATAATTGATGTGTTTAGACTTATTAATATTATAGTCACACCTACCCTTCTACTATGATCGATCTTCCATAGCTGTGGAGCAAGTATCGGTCGCAGGGCATAGTTTTTTCAACATTGTGGAAGTAAAGCTGTTCAATTTATTCGATGACCTTTACTGCTTTGGATCTGATGACGAATCGAAATGCACCAAGAATAGCTCTCTTTGTTCTCATCGGTGATGATCTGCTATGATCTGAAGCTAGAACAAAGTGAATCCTTTGATAGACACGCGGTAGAGAGTAATGGCGGAGAGAAAATTTATGTTAGTTGCGCTTGCGCTACCTCAAACTCATACTAACCGACATTCCTCAGATTTCAAATTATCATGTTCGAGATTGCCTGTTTTTCCACCACTGTTTTTATAAAATGTTAATATTCATATTAATGCTTCTCCATACTTACTTCATAAATCAAATTAATTGTTTTCTTTCATGAAATAATAACTCTTTATTAGATACGCCTGTATGGTCTCCGAGTGAACATGTCATGTTTTGTGTAGATGACTGGCAATATTAGAATGTTTGGCATCATCTGATGATAGATAATATCAACTGTACCTAATAGGAAGGTTACAGAAAATGTAACCTTTATAGAAAGAAAATCCGTGGCGGAGCAATATGACTTGTAGACAAGGCAACCAAAACAGGTTTTCGACGTCCCTGGAGTAATTGATCATATAAAATCGCTCATCACTTTAATTAAAATTTCTGACCTGTCAACTTTTTCTTTGTTCGTTAATTTCTGAATTATCAGTATATTTCTAGAAGATTCCTGAATAAAACTTTGATCTGGCCAGCCAACGTTTCGCCAATTCGGGCATCATTAGGACTGAAAAAACATAAGGTCACACAAAATGCAGACCAAATATAGCACATCTCACATCAATAATCTAAAATAATATCAACTAGAGATAATACATCACCTAAAAACAGTTTTAAATGCAAAAGTAATATGTTTATATTACTATTAAGGTTATAAAAGATCGACAAACTCGAAAATGATAACTTGAAATTGGAGGAGTGGTGGTAAGGAAGAATGTGGCTGATGGAGGGGGTACCGCACGCACAACTAGCTAGATTTACTCTTTACCAATGCTCCACAGCGAGTGACTATCTAAGGATTAATTTCTGTTCCAGCATCCGATCATAGCAGATCTTCATCTCAATCATCATGAATTGGTAAGTATATTTATTGCTTAAACCATTTCTTATTTTCATGCACACCTTCTTTCACCTTATGTAAATCTGTTTTCAACCGATTAAACATTGGCGTTCGCTATGTGCATTAATTGAATTATGTTCAAATTGGACGGCCATACATCATCGGAGAACTGAAACATGTTGAAACAAAATTGGGATTGGTAAAATGGTCGCCACGTTAAAGGATCGTGATAATTCTATCAGAGTGTATCTTCCTAAACGTTATAAGATGTCGATTGAAGACATCTAAGCTTTTAACAATATTAATATCATTTCTTTAGCAAATAATGGAAGAATTGGATATAAAGATCATGTTTCATTGATTTAAAAGTTTCTTGAAGGCATAAAAGTTTCTTACAAAAGCAGATTGCTATCTTCTTAAGCTGTAAACTTACAATTTTTTTTCATTATTTGCAGGCTGTGAATCTCGAAGGAAAATGTTTCATCAGCAAATGAAAGGGCTACGAATCTCAGAAGAAAATGTTTCATCAACAAATTAACGAAGCATAATAATATTTTATTTCTTGTATCTAATATTTTGATGGAATAAATCTTTTTGTTTTATGGATAAACAGTTCTAAGTCCAAAAGCTGTTATAGGATTAAGGGGTCCTTCTCTTTGTTTATATTTTAGAGATTAACTGTTCCAAGTCCAAAAGCTGTTATAGAATAAAGAAGCATACTCTGTATTTATGTTGTAGAGATCAAAAGTCCCTTGTATACTTTTAGGGAAAAAAATAACAGATATAGGATTATTCAAGTGTGACATTAACTATCCTGATATCATGGAAGGATTAAAAAACCTTAGTTCAGGTTTACATTTCACCTGGACATCATCCAACTTACTTATACATGATCCAACCTGATAACATTTAGGCAATGTTAAATATTGTAAATGTTATGTAAACATTGAGAAGATTGCGAAACACAAAAACAAAGTAAAGGTTATATAACCGTTGGAAAGGTTACAGACTATAAAGTGGGAACTTGACCCTTTGACGAAGCCTTTCAAATGGCATAAAAACAAATTGGCGTCCTAAGCGTCGTGGTCACATGACTAAAAAGGCGCGAAGCCCGATCGTTAAGGTTAGGACGAGGTATAAATTCAAATTGAAATAAGGCGCATGGTCATATGACTGGGTCACGTGACCAAATGAATGGATAGAATAATGTATCGATAGAGATATGGATCGATGGAACGATGGAGTGATGGAGCGTGGATAGATGGAACGACGGAGTGGTGGAACACTGGAGCGATGGAGCGTGGAGCAATAGAGTAGAGCGATGGAACGGTGGAGTGATGGAGCGTGGACCAATAGAGTAGAGCGACGGAACGGTGGAGTGATGGAGTGCTGGAACGATATAGTGATAGAGCGTGGAGCGATGGAACAATTGAACGATGGAGATGCCATGATCACGCGACTTAGTGCTGGCTTCTGATTGGCTGTTACTAATTCACGCAGTGACTGGTTCACGTGACTAAAACCGTTGGGCGGAGCATAGGCCAGAAGGTGTCGTGGGTCACGTGACTAAACATGTGGGCGAGTATGTGCGAGACGTCGTGGGTCACGTGACGACCACGCGACTAAAAGGGGCGTGGCCTAATGGTCACGTGACTAAAAATGAGTGGGCCCTAAGGGTCAGATGACCAAAATGGGGCGGGGCCTAATGGTTAAGGTTAGGTCGAGGTGAGACCACGTGGTGGTTAAAGTTAGGTTGAGGTGAGACCACGTGGTGTTTAAGGTTAGGTCGAGGTGAGACCACGTGGTGGTTAAAGGGTGGGGATGGGTGAATCGGTGAATAGGTCCTGCAATGTATCACCATCCGTCATATCGTTTCAAAATAAAGGCCGGTTAGAAGTTTTATATGCTCATATCTCGACCATTTCTGAAGAAAGGGGAAACATCTGAAGGGTTTTGGAGTCATTATGCCAAATCCAAAAAATAAAATTTCAATCCAAATAAGTTTTGTTGTTTTTACTTCCTTGTACGAAGTAAAGTAAGTATTGTAATCGCAAAAATTTTCGGTTTTAAGATTTCAACGGAAATATCCATTTTGACCATCCCTGAATCCATTTTGACAAGATTTGTCATGGCGTCTGTACGTACGTTCGTTCTTTCGTAGATTCGTTCTTACGTATTTCTCAAAAACGGTTAGCCGCAGAAAGTTAAAATTTTGTATTTAGGATTACCGTAAAATCTAGTTGTGAACCTTTCTTTTTTTTCACTGCATGATTACCGAAAGTGTTACTTTACTTGAAGGTCATTATTGATTTTCATCAAAAATTATATTAAAATATAATGCAAAACTTCTCAAATTCGGTATATGACACTTTCATATTAATATATATAACATAATAAATTTTGGTTAAAATTGGCGAACCGGAAGTTGTACTTTACTTGAAGGTCATATTAGACTTTCATCAAAAATTATACTAAAATATAATGTAAAACATCTCAAATTTGGTAAATAAGACTTTTATATCAATATTAATGTTTATACGTGATTTTGGTTAAAATTGGTGAGCATAGTAGGGTACTTTACTTGAAGGTCATAATAAACTTACATAAAAAATTTTCCTATAATAAAATGGTGATCATATGGTTCGGTAATAAAGGTTACAAACGCGATCTTTTTTCCACTCCAATTAAACATTTTTATTACTTGTTTTAAGTGTTAAAATTGAGTGTAAAATACTGGTTTTCCTCCCTATTTGTGAGATGTACAAGTCTGCAGCAGGGGAATAAGATATAAGTTAAGTAGGTTTTTCCGCTTAAATTGTCGAAACTGTCGATTTTTAATGCTTTATCTTGTGACATTGACAGTTCTACTGTTGTCACGGAACACGAAGAAATCTCTTGGCAACTAGTTGCCTACTGAAAGAAAACGACATATAAGAACAGATGAGACCTCCAGAAACAAGAGTATGTGTGTGTTTGTCAATAGATGGAGGTCGCGACGCCGAGTGTCGTTTTTGAGATACTGTAATCTTCGGAAACTAGTAACCAAAATCAGGATCACTTTTTGAGCCACCGATTTATAGTTTAATAGGCGTACAAGGAAGTCATGTATTGTCCACATCAGATATTTTTATTATAATTCCGAACTTTTTTTTTTATCGTTTATTAAAGTTATCAATTTCAAAATAAAAAACATTGTAAAAAATTTGCAGAAGCTTGGGGGTGCGGTCGATGAATAAACACACAAATAAGCCAAATCTCATTATATTGTGTTAATAAGTTTTAGGTCATAACAGAGCTCAGAAAAACAAGATAACAATAGATGTAACAGTGGTAATACCAGTAACAGTAAAAAAAGATAATAATGGAATCAAAATAAACCAAAGGTGACGAGTTAAAAATCATAGTATAGTGGTATAATGAAAAGAGGCAGGGATTATATAGTAATTTAAGTTAATAAGGAAATTTTATATGTATAAGGAGTTAAAAAAAAATAATAATTTAAAAAAAATGAAATGGATAAATAATTAAAAATCGAATTCAATTTGTAACTGAATAAAAAAAGAAATAGAATAAAAAACATAATAATAAACTAAAAAATTATAATAATCATCATAATAAATAAATAATACATAAAACAATGGATATGATAAAAGAAAATTAGAGATATGTGGATGGATAATAAAAAGTTAGGTTTTTTTTTATAAATGGAATATTTGGGAATATGGTAAGCATAAGTTTTGTTTTACAGTGGTTGGATTGAGGGAAAGAGATTCTAGTTAGATATAAATACATTCTGTGATGAGTCGTTTGTCGCCATTGGAGGCAGTGGCCTATTCCTCTTATATTGGTGAAATAAAAAATTTCCTCAAAGATCGCATCACTCAAAATAAATATTCCCTTTCTTGGCGTAACTCTACTGCCTCTAAACTCTTCCAGCATTCGTTATCGGTTACCTAGTCATTTGATTTCGACAAAACTTCTATCCTCACCTCTGTCCCCAATCACGACAAACGACTCATCAAAGAATGGTTGGCGCTTGACTGTACGCCACTCTGGTATGTTTTTTTCTTGTTATTAAGTATTTTTTTCTCCTTCCTCTCCATTCTGTTTTTATCCTTATTGTTTTATTTGTCTTCCCCACATATGATAACTTTTGATTATATTGCTCTATCTTTAAACTTACATAACTTTAAACCTTAAACGTTTATTTTACTTTGTTATTTTTTACATTCATATTTCCATTTATTTTATTCTTTCTTACATATAAATCATTTACATTACTTAATTATTACTTACATTATTATAATTATCTTGATATACTTTTCATACTACTAAATCTTCATTCTAGTAGTTATTATAATTATTAGTTTACATATTTTTTATTATATCTTTCATATCATTCATTATCTTTCTTCCTATATTTTCCCAATATTTTAAATATCTTTATTTTCATTATCTGTTAATACATTTTTCTTTATTTCTTATTATGATTAGCATACTTTTATTTATTCTTTATTTTTTTCATCACACTGTTTTATCTTACTATTTGTTATATTTTTTACTGTTGCTGGTACTGCCACTGTTGTCACATCTATTGCTATCTTGTTTTTCTTAGCTCTGATTACGGCCTAAAACTTAGGCCGAGACACGGGCACACAATATAATGAGATTTGTCTTATTTGTGTGTTTATTCATCGACCGCACCGCCAACCAAGGTTGTCCTGCATATACTCGCATTTTCCACGGTCAACCAACCATACTCTCATAATTTAAAAAAGGCAGTTTATTTAATTTTTGAATTATACTGATTGATATACTTTAACTTGATTTTCAGATGATTATAATCTTTAATAATTATTAAAGAAATAAAAATGTCCCAAAACGGGCACTAGATTAGCTACCAACGCTGATCAGCTATGCCGTATATATATACTTAAAACCAAATTTAAATATTTTAATTGAATTTAATTCGAATCTATTAAATGAAATAAATCATCAGGAAAAAAAAGCTAAGTGAATAAAATAACTATTTCAAAAGACTAGAGATGGATTATTTCATTTTATTTATTTTTATACAGTTTATTATTATAGCAACAACTTACACCAATGTCAATTTGCTGCCATAGCGGTTTTCATAATATGCCAGTAAAGCCATTTTCTACTGTGTTTGTCATGGTTATTGATTAAATAAATATAAAATAACTAGTTTGGTGTAAGTTGCTCTAGTTAGAATAGCTTATAAGTAAAATCATGATACTCAGTTGTAGTAGTGTATGGGTCAAGATGCTGGGGGGTATGACTGACTTTGAACGATGAAAGAGGCTATCGTTGTGGGTTTACACTTGCATGTTATCTGGTAACACGAAACTTTTTCGTCTATATAATGACGAAACAGTTTTTTGCTTCGGCATATTCCTCAACAACCAATTTACACATTTGCGTGTTTCGACGAAGTAGCCAACAAACGGATACAGGCTCGACTTAATGCCGAAACACCGCCGATTTATCAGAGCGCATTCTTTATCACGGAGGGCACCGAACTTGCTAAAGTTGTTGTTGCCTACGTCATTTTAAGTGTTTCATTAATTCTTCAAAAGAAAAATAAGAAAAAAATTTATAAATAACAAAAAGATCGCCTTCTGCTCTTCAGTAAAAGCACATCCCATTACTTAATTTATTGATTAATAATGCAGCACAGAAGTATATAAAATATGAACTATTTCTTCTAAATTTAATGCAATTAGAAAAATGTTTGTACTCTTGTTCAGTTTTTTTTTTTCATTATGGATTAAGTAAAAATGTATGAAAATTATGATATTGAATTATGATATAAAACAATTATAAACCAATTATTGATATTTTTAATTCTTAAAACCAAAATTTATAGAAATTGAAATTTCTATTGAAAAGTAAAATTTATAGAAATTAAAATATACATTGAAAACTAAAATTTATAAAAAGCAGCAAGGTAGTTGTTAGAATATCTATTTATTTATTCGATATTTTTAGCTGACTTCAAAACAGGAGGTTATCAGTTTGACATTATTTTATGTGAATTTTTACTCATACCTTCACCATTCTTGAACCGATTTCTATGATTCTCCTTTATATATATATATATATATATATATATATATATATATATATATATATATATATATATATATATATTATTTTTTTTTGCTATACTTACACTTGAAAAAGAATTGTTAGCATAGTTTGATAATATATTCTTTAATGAATGATATTCCCAATTCGTTATGGAAAATTTTAACTTTACTAGTGGAGGGCACAGTCAATGGGTCACCGATTTTAATTAAATCTTTTTTTTGTGATTCCTCATCCAAAAATATTGGGCATTCGTGCTGGCGTTCGTTCCAATGGGCCCTAGGAGCCGAAGAAAAACACGCTTAAACTGCTTTATTTTATATCTCGAGTTCAAAAAATGATATCGGCGTGGTCTAACCACCAAAGCCTTTGATTTTCAGAGTATAATAAAAGAAAAATACAAACTTTATAAAATGATTATTTTTGGCCAAATAAATTTAAAAAAGGTTTAGATTATTGGGTAAACCAGCCTTACAGACTTTTTCACTAAAAAAAAAATGACAGATTTTGATTCAGCACACTAAAAATCCTTTTATGTTGAAAATATCATCGAAAACAAAAAACATTTTTTTTCCAAATCCACTTCCGAGGAGGCTCATCAAAATGTTTAAACCGCAACATGACGTTTCGATTTGAATCAGTTTAACCGATTATGATATTCTTGGACTCGTTAAAAAGAGGGAAGTTCCTTCTTTCTATATGTAACCATGTAAACAGCTATTGCCTTATCTAGAAGATCTGTGAATAAAAATATAAAATCAAAATCGAGTTGCTTTTTTTGCGGAGAACGTTGGTTCCAAAACACGTAGGAACATCCCGATTAAAGCAAATCGCGTAGTTTAAGAACCTTTATTGACCCTCCGAATTGAATCTGTCAAAGGGTTAATGAATTATGGGCGATTTTTTAAATTTTTTAAAAAAGTTGAATGGTGGTAGGCCCTTGGCAAAACTTTTAATAAAAAGTTTTTCATTTTTATACCCTCCGAGAATTTGAATATAGGGGTATTCCAGAGTGCTAAAGCCAAATCTGACGCCAGTTTTGAATAAAAAAATCTGTTAATATACTTCACTCCGTAGAAGAATACTGTTTTCATTTTTACACGTTTAATTCAATGGAGCCTTCAGATCGTTCTAAAATCATTTATTTCATTAGATAGATAGATAGACACTCACAATTTTTAGAAAAACGGCTGCATAGAATCTAATGAAACTTCACAGTATTAAAATAAAGCTATTTCGCATGGTCTAGATCAGAGCTACAGCAGATCTATAAGAAAGGAGATACAAAGGATCCAGGTAATTATAGGGGAATCTCCGTGATAATCAACATCACCAAACTTTTTACCCTTATCTTAGCCAACAGAATCCAGCATTAGGCAGAACGTGAAAATTTAATCCCTGAGAAACAAGCAGGGTTTAGAGAAGGTAGAGGCTGTGTGGAACAAATATTCACACTCATGTCATTAATAAATATTAATCTGCATCAATCTGATATTGATATTATAAACATTATTATTTTATTTTAATTAGAAATTTCCTTTATTCTTTATCATATTTTTAATGTTACCCGTGAGCCGTACTTAACATTATTGCTTAATTATTTAATCAATCTAGGACGCTGTCTTTGAGCTGTTGTAACTTCCTTACTGTTTTAACTCATAGGCGTCACTTCATTGCTGTTGTTAGTGTGGTGATTAAAGTGAAAATAGAAACTAAAATGTCGCCACCAAAAAGTGAAGTGTCGACAAATTTTAAATGGAGAGACAGTAAAAGTGCGGAGTGCAAATATTGTCACAAAATATTTCGGACATCGGGAAACACAACAAACCTGCAGCCACACCTCAAATCTTTCCATTCGCACGTTTTTCGTCTCCATCAGGGTCAGGTTTTTCTGCAACACCATTTACTTCTAAATGAAGCAAATGAAATAATTCCTTCGTCAAAAGCTTCTGACATAAGAGTTTCCAAAATATCGCATCATTTGAAGAGGGATACGAACGACGAAGAAAAATTAATGATGATATTTTATATTTTATCTGTAAGGATACTCTGCCATTCTATACAGTTGGAAAGGAAAGTTTTCTCAGCTTGGTTAAAATTCTAGCCCCTTTTTATAAGGTACCTTCTAGAAATAGATTAAAAAAACTATTGAATGAAAAATACACAGAACTGCTCTCTCTTATTCAAAAACATTTGAATGAAGTAAATTCAGTGACATTGACTTGTGACATATGAACGGAGTCCCACCAGATGAAAAGTTTAATTGGTGTCACTGTTCATTTTATTTTAGAAACAAATGATGAAATGTCCTCAGTGTTCCTGGAACTTCGAGAACTCACAGACAGGCATACATCCCAATACATATCTCATGTTTTGGGTGATGTGTGCCGACGTTTTAACATCTCAAATGAAAAAGTAACAACAATTGTCACTGACAATGGGGCAAACATTGTGAAGGCAGTGGATACGTTCTCACAGGCTAAACATGTACACTGTTTTGCTCACTTGTTAAATCTAGTGTGCGAAAAGACTAGTTGGAAGAATTATTTAGAAAACTTCGTAGCATTATAACGTGGTTTGCTACTGTTAAGCCACTGAAGGTGGCACTAAATGCAAGCTAATTTCAGATGTTCCTACCAGATGGAGCAGCAAATATTACATGGTCCAACGTTTCCTAGAACTTCGGCCTCATATCAGCGTTATATTGAGTGAACACACAAGTGCTCCAGACATGGTGACTGCACGGGATGTTGAATAATATTCAAAAATAGGGATCGAGGTATATTAGGTAGATGCTAACAACTAGTTTTAAATTTTATTGTGTTTCAACATTTCACAGTGTGTCATATGCATAGTAAATCATAGGTCTACTCGCAATTGTACTTTCGTACTTTATTATGAAATAGAATCCAGGTCTTTTCTCCTTACCCTTCAAATAAACTCAAGAGTTTATGATTAGCAAAACAAAAAAAATAATATGGATCAATCACTCATCAAATTGAAATAAAATAGACAATACTATAAATGTAAATAAATTGTTTCAGATAATCATTGGTTAAAATATAGCACATGTTAATTTATAAATATAATGGCGTAAATATGAGAATAAGTAATATTTAGTTGCCAAACAATAATTAGAAGATAAGATTGAAACACATATACTGTTAATTAATTCTATGTAAAGACAAACAGGTAATAATATAAATGGTGATTGTACTAAAATATATATCAGATGAGTTACATGTTTTTATATAAATGTTTTGAGAATATTCAATGTATGCATGGAAACTTTATGAAATACAATTTTTTTTTAGAAAAATAAAACAAGGTTTTTTTTTTTTTAAATTTGTAGAATAATATAATATATGAAATCTGGCAAAAAGCTTTCAAGACAAAAATGTATTATAATACTTATTTTTTTTACCAAAGTATTATTCTTTTCTATCTTTTTTTATAATGATTCATGGATAATAAAAATATTGCTCTATAAATAATAATTATATTATTTCATAACCTTCATCACATTTTAACGTTATACTCATTTAATGCACGGTTTCTTTCTTTTTCATCCATTTCCTTTCGATATATCGATATTTCTTATATTATATATATATCGAGATTATATATATATCGATATATATTATATATATATATATAAATAGATTATATATATATCGAGATTTTTCTACAGATTATCGGTGGATATCGATATTTGGTTTTGCGATACATCGAAATATCGAATATCGATATTTTTCTTTCGATATTCCAACCCTAGTACAAACCAAGTTTTTGAAATCCGTATATTTCTGGCCTAAAACTACTCCCAACGCCTAGAAACAGGTCGTCTCCCACTTTCTGTAATAGTCTTTAAGAAACTTCTTAACTTCTACATAAAAATCCTTTCATTACCTGGGGATAGATTACCACGGCAATGCTTTAACAGACTTTTAACCTTGGATAACAGAAAACAAGACCTCAGATCAAAATGGGTATCACAAGTTAAGAGAATAGCATCCATGAACAATGCACTGGAGTTTTTTGCAGATTTGTCAAACGAAAACAAATTAATAGCAAACAAAAGTACAATGATTGAAAGAGTGGAAAATAATGTGTTCTCTACTGATATAAACCGGGCAATGACTTCAACTCACCACCCCGTTTATAGAAGACTTTGCAACTTCATATATCCTCACCCGGAAGAATATCTGTTACACAGTTTAAATATCCAAAAACATAGAGTCATAAGCCAGTTGAGAGTTGCAGGCACTGCATACTTGCAGATTCCTCTGCCAAATAAGCGAGCCAAATGATCTTCAAGCTCTATGAACCATGCAAACTTTGTCAGAAACCTATCGAAGACATTCTGAAGCATTTTCCTTTGCGCTGTTCCTCTTGTGATTCATACAGAGAACAATTCTTGAAGGAGTATATATCTGAAAACGATGAACTTTCTTCACTAGAAAACATCTTAAATTATAATAGTATAAATAAAATCAAGCATGTATTTCTGTTCCTCACATCAGTCTTCAATAACTTCCAATCTTCTACAGTTTAGCCGACTCGATACTTATTGATGAGGCCTCACCTTGTTGTGATATTTAATTTCAAGTGATGATACGCAGATAAAGAGATAAACTCTTAATATTATAAGTGATAATTCCCTCTCTCCCTAACATAGAAAACTTACCGAAATGTATTTCTCGTCCATTTTCTTGCACTGAAGAAGTAGTCAACTGTTAAAATAGACTTTTTTAGCGGTATAATCCCAAAAGTATTAAAATTTATTTTAATCCGTTTGGATTTATTAACCAGCTAGAATCTATCAAAGTCTGTATCAACATTAAAACCGTCTAATAAGAACTGTCTAATAAGGAATAAAATTCGAAGGACCTCTATCCTCTCCTTGCTAGTATTATTTTATACAATATATATATATATATATATATATATATATATATATATATATATATATATATATATATATATAAATTCACAGATCTTCAAGATATTGCAGTAGATGTTCATATCTTTAGAAAGAAAAAGCATCCCTCTTTTCAACGAGTCCCAGAACATCATAATCGGAACAGCTGAAAAAGAGATACAGAGCTTCAAATCGAAACCTCATTTCGTGGTTAAAAATTTTTGAGTCACCTCGGAAGTGAAACAAAATTTTTTTTGGTTCTCGATAATAATTTTAACATAAGCTTTTTTAGTACGCTGAATCAATATCTGCTACAATTTTTAGAGTAAAAAAATCTGCAAACCTAGTTTACCCGGGAGGAGAGGGTCCAGACCCCCTGGACCCTTCCCTCTGGCTGCGTCACTGGTATTATGCAAGAATAAATTTAGTTTTTTTTGTGAAAGGAACTTCTCAATGAACAGCAGCTAATCACTCGCGATAATTACAATAGTTTAGTTAGGGATTGATAAATTATTTGCCACTTCTATAAATTTGTTTTATTGAAAACTAGTTTCGAATGTTATACATTCATCCTCAGTTCTAAAAACACACAAAAAATTCAAAAATTATCAATTCAAAATATAGTTGGTATTATTATACATATTAAATTATATAAATCAGTATTATAAAACATTTATGAATTATGAATTTAATTAAGATAAGAAATCAAATACATGTTGCACACACCAAGGTTTAAATGGCCGACTTTACACTTGCGTGTTATGCCATAACAAGAAACACATTCGCCGATGCAATGTGTAAACGGTTGTTATGATGAATATTCGTTTTACGAGGTTGTTTCTGGATGTATCCGATTGTAAAAGGTTTTTCAACAGAGAGCAAAGAGGATAAACGGAACTATCCCAAATGAAGCAGAAGAGTAGAATAATTTATTATTTTTTGATGTTGGTGGCAAGCCGTGTCACAGCAAATAGTTCCTTATGAGTCACCTACCAAGGTCTTTTTATGCCTGGGATGATCCACTTTTCTTACGCCCCGTTTTCACTCCATTTACGCCCCCATCCTTAATAGTAGAGGAGATACGTATATGAAAAAAATAGATGATATGTAGAAGTAATTCCCACAAAGACGAGATTAGCATTTTGGAGTTTGTTTCTTTTTGGCATTATAAAAGTCCTAGACAAATCTGAGTATGAAAAATGCGTTTTATTTTGACCGCCATCATAACTGAAAATAGAAATAAATTTTTTTTTTATCTCTGATAACTGTGAATTTATGGTAAAGTAATATTTTCACATTACATTTTAAATTTTTGCATTACGAAATGCAATATATGGTATATTGAAAATAAGAGTAACCTACATCATAAAATTAGGCATTATGAGATGATATCAAGTTAATAAAATTTACTACACAAATCACAAAAATAATGTTTGATATAAACTTGTAGTTTGAGTAATGTAATGTTTTTATCATATATTCTCCACTTTTACGGCCTCCCTCTGGAGCGGTCCGTCCCTCTCGCTCCCGCCTTGGCAACTCGCTGGTCTTAGGCTACTTAATAATATAGTTTTGTAAGAAAAATTATTTCTTTCATTTTAGTGGTTTTTATATACTGTTTCGATGTCTTTGTTCTTTTTTACTTTGCTTAGTTTTATTTCACATCTTTCAATGCGTAAACTTCAATACTTTAAAGTATGGGAAGGCCTACTAAACAAGCTGCTCGTATGATACAGCAATACTTAGCTTATTTATTTAGTATAAAATAAATACTTGGTTCAATTTATCTTAGATTCACCTTTTTTTGTCAAGTATCTATATGTGTTTATTAATTGCCTATTGAGTGTTCCGCTGTTGAGCAAAAGCGTGCTTTATTAATTTGAAAAGTAAAGAAATAAATAGACTTAGAAATATAAACTATAAACTAAACTATTCAGTTGACATCCGCATGATGGTATAGAAGGATCAATCTAATTAGGGATTGATAAATTATTTGCCACTTTTATAAATTTGTTTTATTGAAAACTAGTTTCGAATGTTATACATTCATCCTCAGTTCTAAAAACACACAAAAAATTCAAAAATAAGCAATTCAAAATATAGTTGGTATTATCATACACATTAAATTATATAAATCAGTATAATAAAAGATTTATGAATTATGAATTTAATTAAGACAAGAAATCAAATACATGTTGGTACTCACCAAGGTTTAAATGGATTATATCAAACAGAAAAGTTTGTACTAGTTCCTTCTCGCATTGTACTAACAATGAACGAGAAATAGGCAGGATGTTTTTAGGTAAACGGTTTAAGGGTCAGGGTTTTCCCAGTAATGCCGGTGAGTAATTGTTTTTTCTGTTATAGATGGAAATAAATTTAAGATTGGCTATTGGAGATATTTATTTGGTCATTTAAGCAAAAATCTGGATTGGATTTGAAGGATTTTATTATTTCAAGTGCTTCATATATATTTAATTTGAGACTGTTTTCAACGTGATGTATTAATTTAACTCCTGAGTCTTTGATGAATTTATGATTATTTTCATTTAAATGAATTGCAAAGTTGGAATTATCTGTCTTATTATTATATGCACGTATATGTTCCTTTAATCTCTGATTTAGCGATCTCCCAGTTTTTCCCGTGTAATTCTTTCTAGAATTACTGTCGTATTTCCTTTATCTGCTTTTATGATTACGAGATTACTTTCGCGTACTTTTTCTGACAATACACATGCTGTTTTATATTCTTCTGATATATTTTTATTGGACCTATTGATTTTTTCTATTTCGGTTTTTAGTATATTGGCGCATACGGATTTGGAAATAGAGAGTTAATAAAAAACAGCATATTGATACCGGATAATAAAAAATACACTTTCATTGAGATGAATCCGCTACCCCCCCCCCCTCCGACTATATGGCCTACCTAAAATACACAAACCGGAAATCCCCATAAGACCAGTCGTTACTTATATCAATAGCCCGATCTATAAACTTGCCCATTACTTGAACAATTTGTTCAAAACTAGAATCTCATTTTCTCCAAAACACACGGTAAGAAATTCAATAGCGTTAGTCAACAAAATTAAGAACATAGTAATTCCGGATAACGCGAAATTATATTATTCGACGTCACAAATCTTTTCACAAGTATCCCACCACTAGAAACAATAGAAATTTTAGAGCAGTTAATCTTCCGATCGAATCTATCACCACTAGAAAAACTAGATTTGATGTCTATTGTCTAAAACATAATTATTTTCAATTTGATGGAAAATTCTTCAAACAGGAAGAAGGCTTACCGATGAGCTCCCCTCTCTCACCCCTTCTGGCAGATTTATTTATGGACAAA
This sequence comes from Rhaphigaster nebulosa, assembly GCA_948150685.1. Taxonomy (NCBI): domain Eukaryota; kingdom Metazoa; phylum Arthropoda; class Insecta; order Hemiptera; family Pentatomidae; genus Rhaphigaster; species Rhaphigaster nebulosa. The sequence goes on from OX411307.1 coordinate 2,526,085, forward strand.
TAAGAACAAAAAATTCTTGACCCAAATAATTCTCAACTAGCTCAGCATGTCACATACTGGTATCGGTATGTAAATGACATTATATGCCTATGGTCTGGTACGACAAGACAAATAAATAATTTTTTAAAGGAAATAAACGAAATTCATCCCTCAATTAACTTCACAGTAGAACTGGAAAAAAACAAAACCATAAACTTTTTAGATTTAGAAATCTCAGTAAAAAACAAACATCAAGAATTTGGAATTTACCGGAAACCCACCCACATGGATGTTGTTACAAACAATGATGCTAGGAGACCATTAGCACATAAACTCGCAGCCTTTACTAGCATGATTTACCGTCTTTTGAACGTTATACCATAACGAAATACCATTAAATAAAAACAACTATAATAAAGAAATTGAAATAATATATTCCATAGCAAAAAATAACGGGGGTAAAAAACCACTATCAATCATATTTTAAAAAAACAATTACAAAAAAAGACAATTAATTATATCTATTCAACAACCCCCGAAGATAGGCCCATCCCGAAACATTATGTTTTGTTCCATATTACGGCCCTATATCCACCAAAGTCGGAAATGAATTGAAAAAACTAGGATTAAACCCTGCATTTAAAATAGAAAAACCCTATCCTCATATTTCGCTTCTCCTAAAGACAAAATAGACCCTTTCCAAAAAAGCGGAGTATACGAACTAAATTGTAATGATTGTGCAGCCAAATACACGGGAAAAACTGAAAGATCGCTATATCAGAGATTAAAGGAACATATACGTGCATATAATAATAAGACAGATAATTCCAACTTTGCAATTCATTTAAATGAAAATAATCATAAATTCATCAAAGACTCAGGAGTTAAATTAATACATCACGTTGAAAACAGTCTCAAATTAAATATATATGAAGCACTTGAAATAATAAAATCCTTCAAATCCAATCCAGATTTTTGCTTAAATGACCAAATAAATATCTCCAATAGCCAATCTTAAATTTATTTCCATCTATAACAGAAAAAACAATTACTCACCGGCATTACTGGGAAAACCCTGACCCTTAAACCGTTTACCTAAAAACATCCTGCCTATTTCTCGTTCATTGTTAGTACAATGCGAGAAGGAACTAGTACAAACTTTTCTATTTGATATAATCCATTTAAACCTTGGTGAGTACCAACATGTATTTGATTTCTTGTCTTAATTAAATTCATAATTCATAAATCTTTTATTATACTGATTTATATAATTTAATGTGTATGATAATACCAACTATATTTTGAATTGCTTATTTTTGAATTTTTTGTGTGTTTTTAGAACTGAGGATGAATGTATAACATTCGAAACTAGTTTTCAATAAAACAAATTTATAAAAGTGGCAAATAATTTATCAATCCCTAATTAGATTGATCCTTCTATACCATCATGCGGATGTCAACTGAATAGTTTAGTTTATAGTTTATATTTCTAAGTCTATTTATTTCTTTACTTTTCAAATTAATAAAGCACGCTTTTGCTCAACAGCGGAACACTCAATAGGCAATTAATAAACACATATAGATACTTGACAAAAAAAGGTGAATCTAAGATAAATTGAACCAAGTATTTATTTTATACTAAATAAATAAGCTAAGTATTGCTGTATCATACGAGCAGCTTGTTTAGTAGGCCTTCCCATACTTTAAAGTATTGAAGTTTACGCATTGAAAGATGTGAAATAAAACTAAGCAAAGTAAAAAAGAACAAAGACATCGAAACAGTATATAAAAACCACTAAAATGAAAGAAATAATTTTTCTTACAAAACTATATTATTAAGTAGCCTAAGACCAGCGAGTTGCCAAGGCGGGAGCGAGAGGGACGGACCGCTCCAGAGGGAGGCCGTAAAAGTGGAGAATATATGATAAAAACATTACATTACTCAAACTACAAGTTTATATCAAACATTATTTTTGTGATTTGTGTAGTAAATTTTATTAACTTGATATCATCTCATAATGCCTAATTTTATGATGTAGGTTACTCTTATTTTCAATATACCATATATTGCATTTCGTAATGCAAAAATTTAAAATGTAATGTGAAAATATTACTTTACCATAAATTCACAGTTATCAGAGATAAAAAAAAAATTTATTTCTATTTTCAGTTATGATGGCGGTCAAAATAAAACGCATTTTTCATACTCAGATTTGTCTAGGACTTTTATAATGCCAAAAAGAAACAAACTCCAAAATGCTAATCTCGTCTTTGTGGGAATTACTTCTACATATCATCTATTTTTTTCATATACGTATCTCCTCTACTATTAAGGATGGGGGCGTAAATGGAGTGAAAACGGGGCGTAAGAAAAGTGGATCATCCCAGGCATAAAAAGACCTTGGTAGGTGACTCATAAGGAACTATTTGCTGTGACACGGCTTGCCACCAACATCAAAAAATAATAAATTATTCTACTCTTCTGCTTCATTTGGGATAGTTCCGTTTATCCTCTTTGCTCTCTGTTGAAAAACCTTTTACAATCGGATACATCCAGAAACAACCTCGTAAAACGAATATTCATCATAACAACCGTTTACACATTGCATCGGCGAATGTGTTTCTTGTTATGGCATAACACGCAAGTGTAAAGTCGGCCTAAGGGTCGAGGTGCTACGGGGTTATGGTTGAGACTGTGAAAGGTGACAGCTGCAGAGGCCTTACTGAAAAGGGTCGCGCTCTCAACTGCTACTTATAAGATAAGGTCAACTTAGTTAAAACTACATTAAGCAGTGTAACTAGGTTTTCCCAGCGACTGCTGCTGGTGTGGAGTTTTGGTTCAACTAAGTTTCAAAAGGTAGATTACGTCATAGGTTATACCAAATCGAAGAAGTTTTATGTTTAAGTTTGTTTGTGTCCAGGTTTCAGGTGTTTTCTCCCCTTTACATTGGTGAAACCAGTAAAATTTAATGAAATCATAGCCTTCAAAGGTCTTTTTAATATTATAAAACTACATAGAATAATTGTCAATGTTTTGTTTATTGCATACCTGTTGTAATACTACAGTCTGTATTTTCAATATTATCTTTAAACAATGGAGTGATGAAAGTTTATGTTGTTTTAACTTTTTCATCTATTTTTCTTGTTATGTTTACTATTTGCTTATTTTGTGTGAATATTCCTATTATCTATTTTTTATTACAATGTATTATTAATGCTACTGTACCAAAATCTATGATGAGTTTTATAGGAAAGAAGTTTTCCTCTAAGTATATTTTATACTTATATTTTTATTGTTATTAAAAATCAGGGCTCCAAAATAACTGTACACTGAAAAAAATCTTGTTCTAACTTAAACTCTTTCTTAGGAATATTTTTGAAACAGTTCATGGAAGAATTTTTATTACAAGTTCTTAAGTGAACTTTTATGGTAAAAGTTCTCAAAGAACTTTTATAATAAATGCTGATCCAAGAACTTTTATATGCAAGTTCTATTTTATAGAAGTTCTCATTATTAAAGTTCCCACTAAAATGTGGAAAATACTTATGCAATAGTGCCAGGTTTTCTTATCTTTAAATAAACACTCTACACGTGATTTTGTTAAAATTAAAGCAATTTTTCTATTGGAATTAAAATTGTAATATTAAATAAAATAAATAAAAATGTAATTGTTTTTCTATTTGTTATTTATACCTGTTTTATTTTGTTTGTGTGTTTGTGTCTGTGTGCTCATCTAATTAGGTTATTAACTATTTTCTTATTAAAAGATTGTTTAATTTTTTTAACAATTATATTGTTTTCCGAGGTTTCCCCTACACTCAGAAGACATCCTTCAAGCTTTGCCCCTTAAGCATGTGAAAACTTATATTTAAAATGTTCTAGTAGCAACTTCTTTTAACAGCACTTTTAAAAAAAGTTTTGGCAAGAACTTATATTAGCAGCACTTTTATCGAAAGGTTTTTTTGTGTTGAACTTTTATGTTAGTATTTTAATTGTAAAACAGTTAAACAAACTTTTTTAAAAGTTCAGTAACTGTTTCGAATCCTGTTAAAAATTGTTTTTCTGTTAATTTTCAGGCTCTTTGAATAAATTAGTTTGCAGTGTTAATTATTTTATTTTTATTTTAGGGTGATTTGAATAAAAATTCAATAATCTAATGTTACATTTTTCCTTTTTGGTCCATTTTGTAAGTAAATTTTCCACGGAAATCTCAGAATAAAATTAACAACAAAATACCACCACATATTTATTTTAAAGTGCAGATTTTAGGCAATCTATTTTGTTACCAATTTCCAGTTAAAAATAATCTAACACAATTTTTAACAAACTTCAGCAAAAATAATAGACCTAGAAATCAAACAATATAGCTAATAAACAAGACAAAAACTAATATAAAATACATATACCAAATCGTCAATTGATTGTTAATGATTTTACTGTATTTATGTGTACCATGAAACCTTTATGATTATTAATCTTATTAATTATTATTTTAATCTGCATCACTAATGATTAGGACATTTAGGGGGAAATATCCCTTTCCAATTAGGGAAAACCTCTGCTTTATTTTTTTAATTATTACTTTATATTATTTTGTGGAAAGCCTTTCATTTGTTAGTGATGAAACTTTTATTCATTGAAATATAATTCACTTATCATAAATACACATTTAGGGTGTTTCAACAATTTTCCTTAAAACATTTAAATAAATTTGTAGCACTGTATAATTTACCTTAGCGATAGAATTTTTGCAGATATAAGGTTTACTCCTATATGTGATATTTATTTTAATAACTCATAAAAAGGAAGTTAAAGTTTCATCATTTATCTATGATTTTTTTTTGGGATATTGTTAAAGTCTTCAATAAATTATAAATAATGTCTAGGTGTAAGAGCTTGTACATCCAATCTATATATATTATTTAATCAGTCTCCCCTATATGTTTTTAATGACTGTTATTTCATTTAATCAAGAAATCTTTAGTTTCTCATTGATTACATCTATTTAAGTTAGATTATATTAATTGTAATTATTTGTACTTTTCAAAATTTATATTTCTGTCGATAGCATCTGCTTAGTGGTTGTTTTCCTTTTTGTGTCTGTTCTATTACAATTTTAAACAAATGAAGTAAATCAACAAAGAAGGAAAGTTTACTTTTCGCTGTTTTATAAAACACAAGGTACAATTCCTCGATTACGATCAAAAAGGTTATTATTAAAAATAATAAACCAAAAAAACAAACAATGAATTATACTAGTTAGCAATGATTAAATGTCAAATTATTACAGTTCTTACCAGGAGATTGCAGTCTGATATGTGTGCAGTCTATTGCTCCCATATATTTCGGAAAACTACTGATGTCAAACATTTTTCTTCAGATACTGCTTTGCTCATCCTCATCTCTGATGTAATAAATTAAAAGGCTTGTAAATAAAAATTATTTCACAATGAGTCACTGACTTTTGAAACTTTCTTTATAATCCTGGAAACAGTTGATTTGTGCAGCCCACTAAAGTCTCAAAAAACATTTAAGAATGACCCTGTCATATAAAACCTGAAAAAAAAATAAGTCACACACAGACTAATTTAAAAATGAAAATGCAACAATTAGAGATTAAATGTAGGCTTTATTTAGATTATTAAACTGCTTTACAGACATCTTTTAGTTGGAATTAGCAATGGGCAATATTTGAACTTAGTATGGGAGAATGAATAAGCATTTTACATAAACAAATATACATACCTCAATGTAGTCAGCATTTGCTTTTCACCAACTCCCTGTTTTCTCTTCGTTGTGTTCGAAATAGCTGGCTTTATTACATCCAAAACCTAACGGCTATTTTAGAAAGTCAGAATCTATAAAAAAATTCTTCATTCCTCTATCGGAGAAAATAATTTTCTCGAGGGCGGATTACTTTTTCCTCCATTAGTGAATGAGCAACTAACTTGTGGAAGGTTCCTTGCATAGTTAATAGTTTACCTTAGATTACTCTTCAACTAAGTTTAAGCGGCCATCGTTGGCCGGTAAAGTTTAACGTTAGTAAAGAAGGTAAACTTGGTTCATGCAACGGGTGATAATCGTTTTAATCTGAGATTTCAGATAACCTAGTTAAAACCGTGTTGATGCAACTGGTCCATGTTAGCGGTACCGGTAACCTTCAAGAGAGTGGAGCCGGTGGCAACTGCTACGGAAAGAGATTAGGTTACTCGTCACTGCTATGCCAATACCATCTCATCCCTTGGGTCAAGATCCTGCTATTGTGCGTCTCTGTTCTAGGGTCAGAGGATCCAACAGTTTGTTTATCAATGTCCCAGGTGAACTGACGCTATACATTGTTTAGCAGGAGGCTCTCCGGTAAATAAATGATAATATAATATTTTGATTTAATTTTCTTTCATATATATATATATATATATATATTTTATTTTATTTATCGCGACAAAGGCCAGGCGACAAAGCTAAGGAACACGCGTATATCATTTCATGGCTTTCATCTTTCTTTCAGCCCACACCTTCCTCATCTTTTCATCCATTCACTTCTACGCTCCTCTGTCCACCTTCCTTCCCCTCTTCTCCTCCTCCCCACCGCAAGGACCTTTTTTCCATATATCATCGTTCTAAATTTCTCTCTGTCCTGGTAGTCCTCTTCTCTTATCCCCAGTTTCACTATCTCTTCCTTTATCTGCTCTGGGTATCCTTTGATGTTTTTAAGTTTTATCACCATGTCAAAGATCTGCTTGTTCAATCTATCCTTGTCCATCCTCTTCATGTGGCCGTAAAATTTCAATCTCCTTTTCCTCATTGAGGTCTCTAGGACTCCTATGTATATATTGTTTTTTTTATTATTGAAATTATGTTTATTATTTAGTAAATAAGGTACACTGATGACTATTACCTATTGCCTCCAGAATGGTCAATTGCAACATTTCTCAATAAATAAATTAATTTAAAAAAAATTAATATGTAATGTGAAATCAACATTTGGGATACTATTTCTGTTGACAGAGTGCCAGATCTATAAAAGAAGATGGTTGATGCTGTTACTGTTCGTCTTCTACTCAATGTCGAACGCTATGCAGTGGGTACAATACTCAATAATCGAAAATGTGGTTAGCAGATACTATGGATTGGAGGCTACTTCTTGGATAGAGTGGACAAGCATGATCTACATGCTAACTTATATAATCTTCGTTCTTCCAGCTTCTTGGGCATTGGACAAATTCGTATGTTTTTTTTTTTGTTTTTTTTTGTTTCAGTTTATACATATTCGATGGTATTAATAACATCAAAGACATAAAATATTTTTGTATGTCTGTTTAATCACTGTTTTTTTATTTGTTTTTTAAAGACAAAATATTTACTACAATAATATTAAATCAAATCATTCATTTTTCTCTACATTTTTAAATTTGTTTAGAGCTTTGTAATAACTGCCCTTGATTTAAGTTGGACTGCGAGGAAAATCGGGAGAGTGAATATAATCTAGCTAATCTATCATTCATCCTTTCTAAAAGCTCAATAATCTTCAACATAAATAAATTTAAAGAAAATAATTCTAAAATAATAAAAATGAGAATGAATGGAGCACCAAATTAGCGGATTGGTAGGTTGGAAGCCGCTACCAAAAAGGCAAACAAAGCATCCATCCACCAAACCAAAGCCCAATCATGCTTAATATAATCCTCACATCTACGTTTTTTTTACCTCCACCCTCGTCAGCGTATGCCATTCGGTTCTACAAAGATTAACGTGTCATTAATTCTTAAATTATCCAAATCAGAAATCTTACAATAGTATTTCAGTCGATGTGACGGTGTTATATCAATTATATTGGTCTAGTGCATTTAGGTTTATATATAGAAACCCAGTTACAATGGATGGATTAAAAAAAAAGTTATTAAGTTTTTTACACCAAGAAGTATAAAGTTAACTCAATAAACATTTTCACATTTCTTTTTTTTTTTTCTTTCCTTTCAAACTTAAAAAGAATTCAATTTATACCTAGACAGTAAATTTCAGGTACAGTAAATGTGCTTGAAAAAAAAAAAATATATAACTATTTCAATAATCGGAAGTTCACTTTATTCAAGAAAAACTGTTGATATGTTGGTTCGCCAGAATTCAGTAACAGAAAATTAGTTAAATCAAAAAACTTTTCAATCATTCGGTCTCTGGAATCAGTATCTTCTGAGCCTCACAATGGATTGTGGACATTGAAATATCCGGTGTACAAAACTGGTTGAGTCAACTGTCCATGGAGAAGGTGTTCTCCATGTATGGTATTGTCTTGAGGAAGATAAATATTGCAGACTGTGAAAGTGGTATTTAGATGAAGTGTAACTGCTATTACCTGAAGTTGGGAATCGATTTCTACATGATGGGAACATACTGTATTTTTTACAGCTATATCTACTCCTATACACGCCCGCTCATAACAAGACTATAATCTGTTCTGTAGACGTCAAACCCTTTAAGAGTGAATTGGTCTGAAAGTCTTAGATGGGTTTCTTGGAGGAATATACAGAATGGATCTTCATTTTCGATTGATATCTTCAAATCATTAAAATGACTTTTATTCCCATTGCAGTTCCATCGGCCTAGAATCATAGTTTAGGTATAGTATAGATTTGCGAAATACATTTGATCTCCTTAGAAATAAATAAATGAATATAAATAGAATGAGTGTAAACAGATCAATCAATAAAAAAAAATAATAATAATGCAAAAGGAAGAAAGAGAGAAAGATTAAATAATAATAATAATCATGTATGAATATAACAAATTAAATTTTTCTATCCTTACCCTTGACCTAGGTCCGGGTAGGTGCTATTTTCGGCAAATCCCTCAAATAATAATAATATGAAACACGTCAATGAAGATGTAAGAAAACTTCGTAGTGATTACCCGAAAAGGGATGTTGAAGCTATTTGTCAATGGGCGTATGTCGCAGCAAGGCTAGTTATAATCCAACTAGGCTTAGAAGAACCTTTTCTCGGTGAAGATTTTTAAAAAGAACTGGAAATATAAAATGATGATTTTGAACGTTTTTTAACATTAAAGACATGGAAACTAATTTTGATTATGAATACGATATAATTACTACTGACAATAAAGAATTTCCGTTAAAGCCAAATGAAAGTAAAAGTAGAAAAATATTTAAATCAGACGAAGAACCGAATAAAATTATTAAAGAAAATAATGAATAGGATACAAATATTAGACAAATTATGGAAATTAGTATTGAACCGGAAACACTCCAAAATGGACATTTAGAGAGTTAACGGTTTGTATGTGAACGAAACAAAAACACCACAAAGAGGAACTACAATTTTAAAATTAAATTCTAACCCAGAAGTTTAGTTTCAAGAAAAAGAATTTAGTCTGGAAATTTATAAAAATCCCCAAAATTTTAAATTATTAATGAATGATCAAAAATGTTTCCGAAAATACTTAAAAACTGGGGAAAAGGACATAATAAATTAACGTACTGATTACGTAAATCAGTTTGAACTGGATGTGGCGTTAAATGTGATAGATTTGAAAAAAAAAAACCGCCGACCGAATTGAATACTTTAAAATCAATTAAAATAGAAGCTGAATGGAAAAAAGCTGTGCCTATTAAATGTTTACAAGAAGAAAATTCAAGCATGCCGTTGAAAACACATGATGAATGTTTAATTCTAAATAAAGATTCACATGATAAATGTAAAGCAAAACTCGAGAATTTTACTTTAATTCATAATTTTTCAAAACAAAACCGTGAATTAAACATCTTTTCAATGTTAGATATAACAATACTTGAAGAGCCTGCGGCAATAACTAAGTTTAATTTAGGTATTAAAAAAGTCAACTTAAAACACATAACTATGTCTAGTTACATTATTTACAGCTTGCAGCTGGTTATTTCTCACTTTTTTGTCTAGAAGCCCCCCTTACTACTTTGTCTATACACCTTCCCTATCGCTCCAACTTATTGATAGAAGGCCTGTAACTTAGGTATAGCGAGCAGCGGTAGTAGAGTAGAGTGAGGCATTAGTAGTCTGTAGCAGTATGCATATATGTTAGAGCTAAGGCAGATCCCAATAGAAGTAGTAGTAAGGATGTAGCCTCTGTAATACCATTCTGTAAATAAAGTAATTCTTTACATTACGCTGTGGCTGACGTCATTAACTCTTGATATCTAAAACGTAAAATGCGAGTGGAATTTCCCTGTTTTTTACTCGGTGAACGAAACTGCTCAGAACTCCGCAGAAGCTAGATGTTTGTGATAGATACATATCACTGGCCTGGCACCTATGGAATTTCGAGTTAAAACTTATAAACGAATTAGTACCTAGTTGGTACTATTTGCAACTAAAATATTAGAATTAGTACGCATAAGGATCATGAGTTACAAAGAATAAAAAGTGCCGGCCCTGTGGCATAGTATCCCGGCACCTATGGAATTTTGAGTACTTACAATTAGATGATAAATACGGGAGCTGGTGTATTTTTTTGCATGGCCAATCAGCTTGCAGCATTTGGTCACGTGACCAGTCACGTAACCCATGGCAGGAAAGTTGAATTTGAATTTGAACTTCGACCTAACCTCAACTGCTACGTGACCTTACATCGACTTAACATTTACGCCTCTACTTAACCTTATCGACGCCCTCTTTTTAATCACGTGACTTTGTTACCAAATTTCAATTTTAATTTAACCTCTACCTAACCTTTATTGACACGTAGCCTTACCTCGACCTAACTTAAGCTATTAGGCCACGCCCCTTTTCAGACACGTGACCATAAGGCTCTGCCCTTTTTTATTGACCATTGGCCTTACCAGCCAATCAGTGTCCCATCCCCCACTTAACCACTCCCACACAGAGCCGCCATTTTTTCTGCTGTTTGAGAGACTTAAGGTTTTGTAGAGGCTGAATGCGCCCAACCGCCATTGTTATTGGAATTAGTACCCATCGGAATCATGAGGTATAACAAATCAAAAAGTGCATTGCCAGGGACCTACGGAATTTCCAGTTGAAACATTTAATACGAATTAGTAAATAATTGGAGTAGAGGAGAATTGCGGGAGTTGGCACACTTCTGTGCGCACCCATGTGACCAGTCACGTAACCTATGGCGGGAAATTTGAATATTCACCTCGACCTGACCTGAACTGCAACGTGGTCTCACTTCAACCCTACCTGAACCATCACGTGGTCTCACCTCGACCTAACCTTAACCATCGGGCCACGCTCCTTTTTAGTCACGTGACCATTAGGCCCCGCCACTTTTACCCCTACTCCTCTCCAACGAGCCAGTCATAGTGCGTCAGCCCTACCCTGACTACCACCACCCTAAGCCGCCATTTTGTTTACAATGATGTATACAGCGTCCACGCTTAACCACCAGCTTTATCCCCTCCACCAATTGAAGGGTCAGGTACCCACCTTATAGACCGTGAGTGTACCCAGCGGCCATTTTGTTTTATAGCGACTTGAGGTACTTCAGGTTTTGTAGAGGCTAAGTGTGCCCGACCTCCATTATGTTTTTCTACCATTTGAGAGACTTGAGGTTTTTTGAAGGGTCAGGTACCCACTTTATACTCTGTAACCTTCCCAATGGCTATATAATCTGAACCTATACGATGAAGAGTCAGGTACCCACTTTATACTCTGTAACCTTCCCAGAAGGTTAAATAACCTTTACATTGTTTTCGTGTGCGACCTGCTCAATGTTTACATAACCTTTACAATATTTAACTTTACCTACATGTAAATAGGCTGGATCATGTATAGACAAATTGGATGATGCCTAGTTGAAATGCAAACTTGGACTTTGAACTGTTAATCCGTACAATATAAACAAGTATTATGCCTTCTCAATCCTAATGCAGCTTTTGGACTTTGAACTGTTTATCTCTAATATATAAATAAATAGTAGTCTCTTAATCCTATAACAGCTTTTGGACTTTGAACGTTTATCTCTAAAACATAAATAAATAGTAGGGCTTTATAATCTTTGAATAGCTTCTGGACTTTGAACTGTTAATCCTTAAAAACTTTAACTTTTATACGTAAACAAAATAACTTTTAATGTTCTATGTATTTTTAATCACTGATTGCATAATCAATGGACTTCAAATTTGCAAATATATCGATAAATCGAAACGACGATATCACGCTAGCCAAAGAGGTTTTATTCTCTGATTGTTTAATCAATGAACTTACAAACTTACAAATATATCGATAAATCGAAACGGCTGTATCAAACTGGCCAAAGACGTTATACCTTTCCAAAGCTTTGAAATATTTTCAAAGTACACGAATCGGTATTAATAGCTACGAACACGTCGCAGTTAATTTTAATTAATGAACATTAATTAATACTAATTCTTAATCCTTTAACAACTTTTGGACTTTGAGCTGTTAATACCAAAACATAAAGAATGATTTAGGACTTGTTAATCCTTCCGCTTAAAAGTAAACAAATTTAGCTTTCGCAATAATGCTCTATCTCTTAATCCTTCCTTTTAAAGTAAACAATGGACTTTGAACTGTTAATCTCTACAACATAAACAAAGATACAGGGCTTCTAAAACATAAATAAATATGTAGGGCTTCTTACTCTTATAACAGCTTTTTGACTTTGAACTATTAATCCTCTATCATTGTTCATCTCGCTGAAAAATAAACAAAACAACTTTTTAATCTTATATGCATTTTTAATCTCTTATAGTATAAACTATTAAAACCACCACAAAACAAGACATGTTGATCCGGAGACGATATAGAAATATCTAATAAAAAGTAATCATTTCATGAAAGAAAAGAAACGATTTGGATTATAAAGTGAGGATGGAGCTAATGCCTTCCGTTAAATTTCTGTCTTTTCCAGGAAATATTTAACTTTTGGATTGATTGGAATTTATTACCAAATGATATTGGAGTCTTAATGGCGTTCAGCTTCCGCCTCTTAATAAAAAATAAATATCAATCTAATAAAAACAATCAGTTGACATACGCATGATGGTATCGAGATAAACGTTCAAAGTCCAAAAGCTGTTATAGGATTAAGAGAATACTATTTATTTATATATTAGAGATAAACAGTTCAAAGTCCAACAGTTGTTATAGGATTAAGAAGCCCTACTATTTGTTTATATTTTAGGAATTAACAGTTCAAAGTCCATAAGATGTCATAGGATTAAGAGGCCCTACCCTTTGTTTATGTTTCCAAAGTCCACGTTTACATTTCACCTAGAAAAAACAAACTGGCGGCCGGGTACATTCAGTCTGTTCATAACTACAAGTCTCTCAAACTGCAGAAAAACAAAATGGCGGAAGGGCACACTCAGTCTCTATAAGGTGGGTACCTGATCCTTTAATGGGTGGAGGGGATAAACCTTGTGGGTGGAGCATAGGTAGGGAAGTGTCGTGGGTCACGTGGCAGAATCACTTGACTAAACCTTGTGGACAGAAAATAGACCATAAGGTGCAATGGGTCACGTGACAGGATCACCGTGACTAAACCCCTCGGGCGGAGCATATACCAGAGAGGGCAAGGGGTCACGTGACTAGATAACCGTGACTAAACCCCTTGGGCGGAGCATAGACCATCGGGAGCAAGGGGTCACGTGACTGGATCACCTGAATAAAGTATGTGGGCGGAGCATAGGTCAGGAGGTGACGTGGGTCACGTGACATGATTACGTGGCTGAAAACCATGTGGGCGGAGCATAGATCAGGTCACGTTACTGGATCACGTGACTAAAAGGGGGCTTGACCCGATGGTTAAGGTTATGTCGAGGAGAGACCACGTGGTGGTTAAGGTAGTGTCGAGGTGAGACCGGTGGCAGTTAAGATTAGGTCGAGGTGAAAATTCAAATTCAAATTTTCCGCCATAGGTCACGTGACAGAAATGTGTCAGCTCTCGCTATTCTCTTCTACTAATTGGTATTAAAATATTAGAACAAATACCCTTATGGATCATGATTTGTAAGTAGGGTTAGGTTTTTTTATGTTTTACATATTTTTACCAAAGCAAAGATTCTCCAGGACCAAATTCCGTTTGAAACAATTTGATGTAAAATAGAGCACTTTTAATTTTACATTTTTAAAAATATTTTACTTTTTTCACATGTTTTTAAATATTTTACTTCTTTCACACATTTTTAAATATTTTGGAGGTTTGGGCTAGAAAAATATTTCTTTTAACATATTTAGCCTTTAATTACTTATTTTTTATAAATATTCTGGAGATTCAGGAAATAAAAATTTACTTTTATATCAATTGGAGGAAGTACCGGAGGAGGGAGACGTTAGCAAAAATATTATTCTAGAAACGTTATTGGTTACTTCAGTCAAACGTGCGTGAATCTCCATCTCCGGCTACTGGTGTGGTGTGTTCGTGTTGCTATCTATAGTGCCTGTGCTCAAGTCAACCGACGACCAACAGTTTCAGTAACGGTTTCGGATATTGTTATTTGTTATTGTGCTTGACTATTTGTGTTCCATTTTCAGTTTCGGTTCATATTTGTTCTCAACTTTTATTCTATTTCAAAGTTTCGTTTTCCCAATGCTGGCCAGCTGGTGTCTATAGTAATAAAAAAATATTTTTGAAGGCTACCAGTAGCGTAATGTTTTTAATAAAATATATCTTAACTTCAATTTACCTCCGGAATCTGTTACAACAAGATGGGGAGGAGCACCTGGATTGAGGCGGCGGAATATTATCGCGCTAACTTTGAAAATACAAAGGACATTATATCAAGGCTCATTCTCGATTCTGCCGCTATTGAAAAAGCCTGCCTGCTGTTTAATTCGCCATCCTTATCCAAGACAATCACAAAATTGGAGACTAAAAATATTGATCTGGTTGAAAATTTGAAGGTGGTAAACGAAGCCATCGAGAAGCTTTGTAATCTACTCGAAAGTGAAGCGGAGACAAGAAGACTGAAGACTTGATTACAAAAAACCAGGCTTAGATGCAATGCAGAGTATAACTGATGTTCTACAGGGAAAAAAAAAACAGCGGGTAGAAGAACCCTAAATATTGTACTAAAGGAAATTCCCTCATTTTAGTTTGCTCCCTTCACCTGAGCCGACGTAGAAAAGTCATTTAGCCGATACAAAGCAATTCTGAGGGACAACCGGCGCAGTTTTCTCTTCGAAAATCTAAAAATGCACCTAATTTGTGTCAATTTCACCTGTATATAGTGAATACCGAATACTTGAGTAATTTGAAGGTTTTTTTTTTCATTAATTTAATATTCTTTCTTCCTTAATTTGACCAATTTTGTTCCTTATGTATTTAAAAAAATATATTTTAAATATTATAAAGTACATGTAAATGATATTTTGTTGGTGTATTTATAATATTTTTTTTACACATTTCACATTTTTTACATATATTTTTTAATATTTCTGAAACAATAACCACACATTTATGTACATATTTTGTATTTTTACCACATAAAAATCCTAACCCTAGTTATAACGCATCTGAGTCCGTTCAAAAGAAGGGTTAGAACCTATAACATCTTGTGCTACTCATTAGATACACAATTTTATCTGTTTTAATTTTATATCCCATAACCCTTTCCAATGAATGGACCGTTTAGGAATTATAGGTGAAAAACCAAAGAAAGTCCTAAAAAGCCAACTTTTTTGGCCGCCATTATGAAAACGGACCGCTTTGAGTTGGCAGACAAGTGCAAATTGAATCCATATAATGGACATAAGATTAAAAGTATTCTTCAAATAAGTCACCAAATTTCGCCTCAGCTTTGGACTGACAGATTTTTCCGGACCATGACACCCCCAGGTAATGGACTCCTCCCCTCCTCTACCGGCCCCGGTGAACGAGAATTAAAAAAAAAATTATAAAAAAAAAAAATTCCCCTAGAATTTACATAAATCTCATGAACTACACACATATATAACGTGCATAATAATAAATTATAAATTTATAAATGGATTGTAGATGATATTGAATTCAGAAATAATAATTTGAATAGTTGGTGATGTTTTTAGTTTCCAGTCCATTTTCTCTAAAATTGTTATTTTAATGTTTCTTAGCGTTTGTTCAGAGTAATTACAAATATTTTGTAGGAATCTTATAGAAAATTTGATACTATATATAAAAGATTGGTCATAATGCATTTTACTTAACTAAAAAATAGTCGAAACCACTGAAATATCTACCTTCTTTCGTTTTTTTGCATATATTCACAGCCCAGTATCTCAGTAGATCTTCCAAATATCTCATGATAATTCATCTAAAACTTGAATGTTTCTTAAAATTGGTATTTACAATATTTTACCTAAAATGCTCGGGTACCGAGTTACTAAGGAAAAACTGAAAAAATTTATTGTTCTTAGTCGTTCCACATGCAAAAGCTGTGGGAAGTTGAAAAGTTGGATTTTTCACGAGAGTGGCATTACTTACAATATAAGTCAAAATCAAAATTACTCCACCTTTTGCAATTCAAAATGATATTTCCACTGGGCTAAGTAGGGTCGTAATAACGATCAAAAATAAAACAGCGTTGGCAGGCGCTTTTGAAGAATTCGAAAAGGCAGCAAAAGAGCTAGGGCTGCAAATCAATGAGCAGAAGACTGTTTATATCTTAACTTCAAGAGAACCGGGTGGAACAGTAGAATATATCGAAATAGGAAACCACATCCTGAAATCAGTTAAAACCTTTAAGCATCAGGGTGCGATAATTACAAAAAATAATGAAATGATGGAGGAACTGAAAGCAAGGATGATCGCGGGGAATAGAGGCTGATTTGCCTTGCGAAACATACTATATTATTGAGCTCTGTCTCACAGGATCAAGGTCATGGTGTATGAGAAAGTCATCAGACCCGTCGTTACCTATGGTTCTGAGAACTGGGTGCTATTTAAGGAGTCTGAAAGGAAATTGCTGACATGGGAGAGAAGAGTTCTCCGTAGGATCTATGGCCCGGTGTGCAAACATGAGCAGTGGAGAATTCGCACCAATGAGGAGCTGCGCTGAATGTATGCGAAACGTAATTTGGTTTCAATTGTTGGGGGAAGCCAAATCAGATGGTTAGGTCATTTGGCACGTATGTCCAGAGAAGCAATCCCCAAACGCCTGCTCGAGGACCGACCTAGTGGAAGACGCGGTAGAGGAAGACCACGCCTGAGGTGGATGGATGATGTGGAGAACATCCTGAAGAGACTGGGAATAATAAGATGGCGGATGCTTGCCCGGGATAGGAAAGAGTGGAGAAGGGTGATAAGAGAGGCCCAGGTTCTTGCAGGACCGTAGCGCCAAGAATAAATAAATACAAGTAAATAATAAGTAGGAAACATTTAGAGGATCTTTTTCGTAATCTCACATCGAGTTATTTTTTATTGTTATAAACACATATGTTTATATTAAAAACAGTTATATTTATAACACAAATCTAACGATTAATACCTGTTAAATGAATTCATTGCTTATTTTATATAAAAATAGGTTAAAACACATTTGATTATAACATTCTTGTTTTCTCCTTTTTTCCAAAAGATGAATTTCTTAAAATTAGTTAGCGAAACGGATTCCAAAGATGTATCAAATTTCTACAATTTAAGAAAATATTACACAATGCCAGGCATTGTTCAAATGGACACGAAATGATCCGAAATAACTTCATAATTAAATAACTGAATGTGATATAACGGAAAAGATCCTATTTAGAAATATGTTTTATAGTATTAAATTTAGCCTGTTCCAAAGTTTTCGGATTAGAAAAAATTTAAAAAAAAGGGGTTTTTTCGCGTTTATGTCTCATTGTGCGACGCATGTGGATGTTTCTATTCCGTAATTGTGAGAAATGAAATACCCACAACGCGTTTTGGATGACCTGTATTTGCGCCAAGTCTAAAAAAACTTAAAATTTCTTTCTGTCCGAGGAGAGGATTCCAGGCATACGAGGTAATATAATGTTAATATAAGAGAAAATCTTCTTTTTGGTATCCATTGACATCCATAAGTAAGAATCTCCAAAGTCGAACTGAACCAACGTTGAAGAAAATGAATTTACAAATTTCATTATAAAATCAAATGTATTAATTTATTTATTAAACTTGTTTGTCATTAACTAATAAGAACTATAAAGGCTTAAAAAATAAAGAGTTGATAATAAAATATTTATTTAGTCTAATTTTATATTTCTTTAACTGATATATATTAGTGTTCTTAGTTATGCTTTGTTTCAGGGAATGAGGAAATGCATACTGGTGGGAGCTGGAGGTACTTGCATCGGATCATGGATCAAGGTTCTTTCGCTCAACCCCAACCTCTTCTATGTCGGATTTATTGGTCAAACCATTGTCGGTGTCTCACAGGTTACAAAAAAAAATCAAGCATCAGCATTAAAAATTGATTAAGCTTCAATTGGGTCTCATTTATAACAATTAATTGCTCATTTAAATAATATTTCAATTAAACTGGAAATATCTATTAATGTACTAACTTAACTCTAAAAGAAAGAGAGGTCAATTAATTTTGTACGTATTCATAAAAATCAATTTATATGAATTATTTTTTAAATATAAGATATTAAAATTGAAATGTTGGATTATAAAAAAAAATAAAATAAACAAAATAATAACATGAAATAATAATAAATGTTTTTTTTAGCATTTACCTAGATTTGAATAAACTTGTATTTACTGCTTTACCAAATCAGTCTAGTTATCAATGGATTAAATCCTGGAAATGGGAACAGGTGCTACATTAGCTTATTATGAGATGCAATGTGATACGAACTATTTTTGTTTATCATGTTGATACTTAACATTTGCTACCATATACTTAATTTTAACACTTTAATTAATTAATTAGGTTACTTAGAGTAAAATCGAAACAGCCTAAATAAAACTAAACCAGACTAAATATAAAAAAACAAATCAGTTGTAACATAAATGCTCTAGATTTCCGGTTAATACTTGCGAGGTCTAGAGAAGGACATGTGAGGAACACTTTATCAGGCCCGGCTGCAACCGTTTCAGTGATACTCGTAGATGGCATCGAGTAGGCAGGGACCTTGTGCTACAACAATTAATTTAGGGGAGGGGCAAAATATAAAATTATATTGAATACTTTTTTTTCCTATCTAATATTGTGAAATATTTTAATTTTCCCAACTCTTTTGGATTTAATCTTTTCACTTTATTGCTGCGAATGTTGGCATTTGATAACAATAATTTTCTTTTCTATTCAAACACTACATATTATAGATAAAATCCCAATTGATTAACTTAAAAGGTATTAGGGATTGATAAATTATTTGCCACTTCTATAAATTTGAACGTCAACTGATTACAAGAGATTGATCTTCTTCTTCTCCTTGGCGCTACGAATCGCGTGGGACCTGGGCCTCCCCAATTGGTTGGACATTGGCCGCCTTCTTCTCGGTCCGCCGCAGCAGCCCGCCACTGCCTCGTCCCAATCCGCCTCAGATCCACCTCGACGTCTGCTGCAGCCGCTAATTGTTTAATTGAAAATGAAAAATATGTGACTCATTTCTAAGTTTCATTAACCATGGGTGGTCGGTAGGGATAAGAGCGATAACATTGCTATTGTTCACGAAAGCGGGCACATCAATGTTTACATTCTGTCTACAAAGCGAACAAAGGGGATTAAGAAGTCAGTTGGCCATATATCGTCCTCGGGAACACATCTATTTTTAGAGTTGTGAGTTGATACTATCGTGTTCCGAACATTTTTTTGCAATGCTAACAATCATTAATCTCATTAATTAAGATTAATTTTTCGAAAAGTCGAACGAACTTTCGGTTATCGGCAATTGGGAGGCCGCTTTTTTTCCCCTTTTTCTTTTAATCATAACACGTCCGACTATCAAGAAAATCTCAGGTACAACGACCATCGACGCCCGAATGTTCAAGAAAATCGTAAGCTGAACCACCGGCCGACCAACACAATCTACAACCAACTTTATTTTTCAACACCTTACCGAATCACCCAGGTTATTTAGGCATGCATTAATTGCGCAATTAATTTTTATTTTAGTTTGTTATCTTAGAGTATTATGTTATTTGATTATTTTATTTAGATTATAAATTTGGTTGATAATTTGTGAAAAGAATAATATTTATTTTAATATTATAGTTATTTTTATATTAATAGTTACTTATATAAGATTTATATTTTGATTTTAAATTAGATTTGTTTCCTTTTATTTCTCTTTAAACCAATATAGAAGGATTTTTTTTATAATCAATATTTGAGCAAAGAAATTAAATTATTTTGATAAATTAAATTAAATGAATTTATAAATAAATAAGTTTCCAAAAAAAAGGCATTCGGTTTTTTTTTTTGTTGTGATTATCCTTTCACATTTATAATTTTAACTTTCAAATAAAAAAAAAAAATAGAGAAAAAATGCATATGACAAAACAATCATATTGACTAATTATTGGTCAGTTCAGATTGTAGCCAGCGTTCCAGAGTTGGTGCTGCAGGGAAAGGCTGTTCAAGGGTGCAATTGTTGTAATCCTTACGGCGCCCTAACAAATTTGGTTCCTCCGGGCCGCATGCCTTTTTTGAGATTTTTTTATTATATTATTATTATTAGCATTTATTACATTATTTTAAGTTTCTTTCAGCATTAAGTGTTTCAATATTTAATTTTTTTTTTTTGTAAGTGGGACACGAATTCTCCTGAATTAATTAATAGTCATTACATATCCTTTGTGGCTTCCCTTTTCTTAAATTGTTATTTTGAATTGTCATTACTATGGCTCCTAAAGTAGATAGCAAAGCAGACGCGCTCGAAGAACAAATCGAAGAAATCGAAGACTTGTCGTCAAACATCATGGCTACCCAAACAATAGGCCAATCACTCGTATTGAACCCCAGTAGTTTAAAATTTTTTAAAGCTAAGCTCTCCAGAATTGACGCAACCTGGGACAAATTTTTATCTATAGCCATGAAAGCAAAACGCGCAGCAGCTCAGTTGGAGAAAACGACAGAATTAGACTATATTGCAGACCTGATTTCTAAAACACGGGATGCATTTTATAAGGCACTAGCCTCCGAAATTTCTTTTGATGAAGGAGCAAACGCATCTTTAGTCGATAATTCAGTAGCCGAGGCAAGCAATAATGCCTTTTTAAATTACCACCAATCTCGCTACCAACCTTTAATGGTGACATTTCCCATTGGGTATCTTATAAGGATATTTTTATGTCATTAATTCATGGTAATAATAACTTATCACCGATACAAAAATTTCATTATTTAAAAGGTTCTCTTAAAGGCTTAGCTCTTCAGTCATTGGCAGCAATACCAATCACAACTGATTCATATCAACAAGCATGGGATGTTTTATGCAAGAAGTATGACAATAAACGCGTACAGGCGGCTAATTATCTCAATAATATTTTTTCTTACAAACCGATATCTAAGAGTACGCTTTCTGCACTTGAGCAATTTTCCAACACGGTATTGGAAAGCTCTCTGGCCTTTAAAAATTTGGGCTTAGAAGATCCAGCCGGCTTTATTCTCATATCGTATGCTCTAAAGTCATTGGACGCCAAAACCCGGAAAAAATTTGAATCTGAAATAGGTGGGGAAGAACTTGTCTTTACAGAATTTGTAAATTGTATACACAAACAGTGCATAATAGCACAATCAGAAGCCTTAACGGTACCAGATCCCATTCACCTGTTTCGACAAAGTCTAAAACATCGAAGCAAGTTTTTATGACAACTGCTAATTCTGAAGATATAAATTTATGTCCGCTATGTAAAAACCCACATCGCATATACAAGTGTAGTAAATTTCTAAATATGACTCCCCAGCAGAGATTTAAAGAAATCAAAACCCGCCTATTATGCGTAAACTGTTTAATTTCCAATCATACTACACGGACATGTAGGTCAACAAATACGTGTAGATACTGTAAGCACAAGCATCATAGTTTGCTTCATTTTAAAGAAACCAAGGAGGCCCATGCTAGTCCAAGACCCCATCAAGTAGCAACAAACCCAGGGAACGGCTCTCATAAAGAGTATGTATCTGCAACGGAAACTTTGGTCCAACCGGTTCAAGATCCTGGCCATGGTGCAGTTCTATCGGGTCTCGAATAATTAAATTATTAAATCGGAAGGGACTATGTTAGCGAGAAGAGGGACATTAGAATTAACGCTAAAATAGTCTATTTTAATATTAGACTCCTTCTTCCCGTATAAGAAATTAGATCTGAAAATTATATAGGTAAGCTCGCTAGATTAGGGAGGGAGGGAGGGTCTCGCTACGAAAAGCCGCTGTTTTTAACAATCTCCGAGTTCATACCCGTTGAAGCTATTAGGCCCGAAAAGCATATTAGGAATCGCCTAAGGAAGGGTGGGTCGGGTAAAGGGGAGGAGGAGGGGGGAATTTATACATATATTGTAACGCTCTACAAATAATACTAGTTTTTGGCGAGGATAGAGGTCCTTCGAGAGGTCCTTATAAAAAAAATAGTCGGTTTTAACATTGATACAGGCTCCCATACATCCTGCCTTGTTATTAAATCGGAACGGACTATGTTAGCGAGTTAGAGAGTAGGAGAGTCATTGGTACTATTGGGCACAGCAATTGGTAGAATTGAAGATCTTACTGGAGAATTTCATACTATTCGTCTGCTTATAGATAGTGGAGCCCAACGCTCTTTTATTACGGAATCTTGCGTAAAAAGGTTAGCGTTACAACAAAAAAATTCCCAAGCTCTGAGTGGTTTTGGTAATATTCCAATTGAAGACGGGAAATTTAAAGTTAGATGCATATTAGCTCCTAAAAATAATATTCACCCACAATTCCAAACAGAAGCAGTGGTGGTGAAAGAAATAACAGCACTTATGCCTAATACGCAAGTACCTCGCAGCGTGATCGACTATTTTAAAGAATATAAATTAGCAGATCCAGGGTTTTGGCACCCGGGGCGCATAGACTTTTTATTGGGAGCAGACCTGTTTGGAGAAATTCTTAATGGCGACACTTTCATCACAGCAAAAGAGTATCCTAATGCGGTAAAATCAATATTTGGATGGGTTATCACCGGAAAGGTTGATGTTGCATCCCAACAAAATCAAGTTAATGCAATGTTAGCCGTGGCACCCTCATTAAACCAGCTAATGGATAATTTTTGGAAAATAGAAGAGGTAGAGGTTCCAATACCAGGCAGCACAGAAGACCAATATTGTGAAGAATTTTTTACAAACACTCATTCTCGAACAGATTCAGGACGGTATATGGTACGCTTGCCATTTAAACACCCTTCCAAAATAATATTAGGAGATTCCCGGACTACCGCCCTGCATCGTTTTTACAAATTAGAAGCTCGTTTCCTTAAATCACCGGCGCAAAAATTGGAATATTTTTCAATATTTCAGGAATATTTAGAAAAGAACTTCATGGTTCCCTCTTCTTCAGAAAATGCATATTTTTTACCTCATCATGGTGTGTTTAAAGAGAGCTCTACCACAAAACTACGCATAGTGTTTGATGCTTCTATGCCAACTTCCAAAGACTCTTTTTTTTTTTTTTTTTTTTTTTTTTTTTTTTTTTTTTTTTTTTTTTTTTTTTTTTTTTTTTTTTTTTTTTTATCCCCCTACCTGACCTTTCGGTCATACGGGGTCGTGGTGGCAGTGGGGTATTACGCTAAGGTAGCGTATGCCACTGCCACCAATAATCAACACATTTATTTACAAATTCTTATATTACATTTTCTCTGAGGGTATTATATTTCTGGGTACAATTATTATAATTTCCTGCTACTGTGGTGCAGCCCAGTGTGCGTTTGCACGCCTTAGGGCTGCACCTTGTCTGCTACTACGGAGCAGCCCGGTGCGCACCTTAGGGCTGCTCCTTATCCTCTCCATCCGTCCGGCACCGTCCAGCCCTCCTGGTCAGCCGCATCCGTCCGGATCCCTTCTTCAGCTCCATCCGTCCGGATACTGGTCCAGCCCTCCTGGTCCACCGCATCCGTCCGGATCCTCTCACTGACTGCATCCGTCCGGAAGCCGGTCCAGCCTTCCCGGTCCACTGCCTCCGTCCGGGTCCCATCAGCCATCCTCAGGCTCGCCGACGTCGGGTGGTCTGGCCCTTCCCAGTGTGAAGTGCTCAGGACCCACCACCTCCTTCCACCCGTACACGAAGTCCTTGAAGAAGGGGTACACCTGTTCCTCCATCAGACGGGGGAAGTCCGACTCGGCGAGGGCGAAGATCCCGGTACTTCTCGACAACCTGGCTCGGTGTCCTTCTACTGCAGTGCAGGACACGATCACGTGCTCTGCAGTCTCAGGGACTCCACAGGTGGGGCACCGGGGGTCTATGTCCTTTCCATGTTCCTGTAGTTTCCCCCGGAAACCTCCATGCCCTGTCAGACTTCCAAAGACTCAATCAATGACAAACTAATAACTGGTCCAAAATTACAGGCGGACATTAAAAATGTAATTTTAAACTTTCGAAAATTTCCAATTGCACTGACATCAGATATCTGCAAAATGTACTTACAAATTTTAATACACCCAGATGATCGCAGGTATCAGCATATATTTTATCGTTTTAGTCCATCAGAGAAGGTTCAAGAATACGAATTAACCAGGTTGAGCTTTGACATGTCATGCTCTCCCTATTTAGCGTTGCGGGTACTCAAGCAATTAATTAGCGATGAAGGATCTGTTTTTCCTCTAGCGGTTAGTGCCTTGGAGCATAACCTGTACATGGATGACATCTTGACTGGAGCCAATAATACGGAAGAAGACATAAAAATGCATCAAGAACTACAGGAACTTTTAGCTCGAGGAGGCTTTGAATTGAAGAAATGGGCTACCCTGAATTGAATTCCACCAGGGTAGTCCGATTCATTCCAGAAGATTTAAGGGACACACCAATTGAATTTAGAAAGCCTGATGAATCATCTGTAAAAATTTTAGGAATGATGTGGGACCCAAAATCCGACAAATTTTACAAGGTTCGTACACCTTCAGTAATTATAACGAAACGAGCAATTTTATCCACGATTGCTAGACTATTTGACCCGCTAGGCTATTTGGCGCCAGTGCTTTTTAATGCCAAACGACTACTGCAGAAGCTTTGGGAACTTAAATTAAATTGGGATGAATCCTTGCCCAGTAGTATCAACACACAATGGGAAAGATTTATCACTGAGCTCAAAACCTTAGAAACGATTTGTATTCCTCGTTGCATTATGCCATCTCAAATACACCAACTCTTTATTATGGGGTTCGCGGACGCATCGGATCTGGGATATGCCGCAGCAATCTACCTACGATCACAATCATTTGAAGGGGAAGTTAAAACCTATCTGTTAGCAGCAAAGACTCGCATCGCCCCTGTAAAAACCTTATCCATACCCAGATTGGAGTTAAGTGCCGCTCTGATATTAGTGACTCTCCTAAATTCATGTAATGATGTAATTTTGCAACTATCTCCAACATCGATGTTTCTATTTTCCGACTCGACTGTGGTCTTGGGCTGGTTAGCCACGCCTCCACATAAGCTAAAAGTATTTGTAGCAAACAGAGTCGTACAAATTTTACAATCATCACGCTTGGAAAACTGGTACCACGTTTCTTCAAAAGATAACCCTGCCGATATCGCCTCAAGAGGAATATTTCCAGCCTCTCTTAAAGATTGCACGTTATGGTGGCAAGGCCCAGTATGGTTAGGACAGGATCCCTCATTATGGCCAATAACTCAAGCCTCTCCAACGAGTTCTGAAAATCTACCTGAAATTAAATCATCAGATTCCACACTTTTGTGCCAAACATACTTTGCCAAAACCTCAGAGGACGAACGGTTAAAAGACGTTTCTTCCTTTTCGAAAATTCTAAGAATAACTGCCTACATTCTGAGATTCGTAAACAACACTAAAAAGAATTCTGTACGAAGGACAGGCAGCTTGAGCTTAAAGGAGATTCACAAGGCAAATGAGGTATGCATAAAACTATCTCAAGATCATTTCTACCATAAGGAGCTTTTTCGGATCACTAACGGAGAGGGCGAAAAGACGCAATTATCATCCGTCGCACCCTTTTTGGATTCCCTTGTTGTTCTGAGTGTGGGCGGTCGTTTACAAAACAGTCCCTTGTCTTACGAGGCTAAATACCCAATTATTTTACATCCCAAATCTCATTTTACAACAAAGCTGGTGGATCATTTTCATAAATGTTATTTACATGCTGGACCTCAACTACTTAATTCGCTAATTAGAAGACAATATTGGATACCCATGGCAAGAAATGTTATAAGGTCTAGGATACATCAATGTGTCACATGTCATCGATTACGTGTAACTAATTTTACTCCATTTATGAGCACATTACCAGCTTCTCGTTTTGAGCAAGGTCAGGCGTTCCTCAATGTAGGAGTAGACTTTGCCGGACCTTTTCTAATTAAGGAATCTTCCAGAAAAAGGGCACCTATAACCATGGCCTATGTATGCTTGTACGTTTGCATGAGCACTAAAGCGGTCCACCTTGAATTGGTATCGCAACTGACTACTGATGCCTTCATAGCCTGTCTGGAGAGGTTTGTCGCTCGCATTTTCTCGGATAACGCAACTAATTTCATAGGAGCTGATAAAAGACTAAAGGAGTTATGGAATCATTTCCGAAAAACAGGAACTCAAGAACGTATAATCGAACATTGCAACATGAAACAGATAGAATGGAACTTTATCCCCCTAGCCTCCCCTCACTTTGGGGGTCTGTGGGAAGCGGGGGTCAAGTCCATGAAAACACATTTAGTAAAAGTGTTATATGCGCGCTGCCTTACGTTTGAAGAGCTGTATACCATCATTGCCAACACAGAAGCCATCTTAAATTCTCGGCCATTGTGTCCTCTTTCCACACCGCTAACAGCAAGTCATTTCCTTATTGGTGTTCCGCTAGTTGCCACACAGGAATTGGATCTCACCGATGTTCCCGTGAACAGATTAGCTCGTTGGCAGTTATTAAAAAGGTCAATTCAAGACATATGGCAGCGATGGCGATTAGAGTACTTGAACAGTCTACAGCAGCGTGTCAAGTGGAGATCACATACTAAAAATATCACAGCAGGAACTTTGGTACTAGTCAGAGAACCCCGAATACCTCCTCGTTGTTGGCCAGCAGCAACAATTATTGAGACTTATCCTAGTAAAGATGGTGTTGTCCTGATTGTAAAGTTAAAAACCCCAACAGGAGAATGCGTGCGCCCAGTTGCTCAGCTAGCACCTTTGCTACCTCCTTCAGAGGTATAACCTATGAGAAATTTTATTACTTAAAATTTGGTGGGCGGTATGTTGCAGCCGCTAATTGTTTAATTGAAAATGAAAAATATGTGACTCATTTCTAAGTTTCATTAACCATGGGTGGTCGGTAGGGATAAGAGCGATAACATTGCTATTGTTCACGAAAGCGGGCACATCAATGTTTACATTCTGTCTACAAAGCGAGCAAAGGGGATTAAGAAGTCAGTTGGCCATATATCGTCCTCGGGAACATATCTATTTTTAGAGTAGTGAGTTGATACTATCGTGTTCCGAACATTTTTTTTGCAATGCTAACAATCATTAATCTCATTAATTAAGATTAATTTTCCGAAAAGTCGAACGAACTTTCGGCTATCGGCAATTGGGAGACCGCTTTTTTCCCCCTTTTTCTTTTAATTATAACACGTCCGACTATCAAGAAAATCTCAGGTACAACGACCATCGACGCCCGAATGTTCAGGAAAATCGTAAGCTGAACCACCGGCCGACCAACACAACCTACAACCAACTTTATTTTTCAACACCTTACTGAATCACCCAGGTTATTTAGACATGCATTAATTGCGCAATTAATTTTTATTTTAGTTTGTTATCTTAGAGTATTATGTTATTTGATTATTTTATTTAGATTATAAATTTGGTTGATAATTTGTGAAAAGAATAATATTTATTTTAATATTATAGTTATTTTTATATTAATAGTTACTTATAAGATTTATATTTTGATTTTAAATTAGATTTGTTTCCTTTTATTTCTCTTTAAACCAATATAGAAGGATTTTTTTTATAATCAATATTTGAGCAAAGAAATTAAATTATTTTGATAAATTAAATTAAATGAATTTATTAATAAATAAGTTTCCAAAAAAAGGCATTCGGTTTTTTTTTTTGGTATGATTATCCTTTCACATTTATAATTTTAACTTTCAAATAAAAAAAAAAAATAGAGAAAAAATGCATATGACAAAACAATCATATTGACTAATTATTGGTCAGTTCAGATTGTAGCCAGCGTTCCAGAGTTGGTGCTGCAGGGACAGGCTGTTCAAGGGTGCAATTGTTGTAATCCTTACGGCGCCCTAACAACGTCCTCTAACCATCTGAGTTGTGGTCTGCCTCTCCTTCTCACTCCTCCAGGTCGTCCTTCCATTATCTCCTTTGGCAACCGCTCCGCTGCCATCCTCTCCACATGTCCCAGCCATCTGATGCGTCCGGCTTTGATGAGGGTGACAATATCGGCTTCTACTTACAGTTTCATTAGCTCCCTATTGTGTCTTGGCCTCCATACACCTCCTCTAAATCTTGGGAAGGGTTTTCCTCTCCCATACACTTAGCAGTCTCTCATATTTAATCGTCATAGCCCATGTCTCGCTGTCATACGTGACCACCGAGCGAATCATAATTTTGTACACAATTTTCTTTGCTTTTCTGAAACTTCATTACACGCTGAAGAGCAAAGTAACATCGGTTGCCCGCAGCAATTCTGTCTCCTATTTCGGTCCCAATGTTATGATCGGCTGATACCAAGGAGCCAAGTTATTTAAATTGTTTGCGTACAGTGAAACTATGCATGCCTATGCTTATGTCCTCTTCGTTTTGTAGTGGTTGGCTTAGGCTACTTTTCATGTAAACGGTATTTTCTTCGTTTATACGAAGACCTCGGCTTTTTGCCGCTACTTCAAAGTCCTCCAATGAGCCTGCTAGTGCTGGTAGGATTTTTGCAGCGATCTCCACCTCATCCGCATATGCCAGTTGTTGCGTCGGTTGCATATAGTTCCACCTGGTCCTCACTGCTTTCTCCATACACATATTGAAGAGGGTGGGAGCCTTAGTATCCCCCTGCATTATTCGAGAAGCTAATGGAAATTCTTCGGAAAGCGCTCCCTGTAATTTCGCATTGCCTCTAATATTCTCCGACGTCATTCTTATTAATCGTATTAAGTTCCTCGATACGCCTAAAGAGAGAGGGTCCTTCACGAAGGTTTGTCTATCCACTGAATCGTATGCCTGCTGAAAATCTATAAATAAGTGA
The DNA here is from genome assembly GCA_948150685.1 of Rhaphigaster nebulosa. Taxonomy (NCBI): domain Eukaryota; kingdom Metazoa; phylum Arthropoda; class Insecta; order Hemiptera; family Pentatomidae; genus Rhaphigaster; species Rhaphigaster nebulosa. The sequence goes on from OX411307.1 coordinate 2,555,381, forward strand.
TGCAGATCGATGTTGTATTGATATTGGTTTTAAATTTTAGGATCTTTTTGAGCAAAATGTTTGACCACAAATTTTAGTAGGTTCTCAAATCTCAAATTTCCGTACTTTTTGGTTTTACAAAGCCATTGGGGTTGGGGGATACCCCTATCCCTTCCTCCATGATGACATCCCTGCTTATTATCATACAAAAGGCCGATCTCAGCCCTGCAAATTGACTTTGACGCGATACGTACGGTGAAAACTTAGGATTCCCAGATAACACCTGTTTTTAATAGGTCCATTTATATAGTCCATATGGAAGACCTCGCAGATGGTATTTCGAAATCGAAAGATTTACACCATTTCAGAATGTTGTATTCTCAACGTCGTTATTATTATCCAGGCACCTTATAATCTAGAATCTTGGAGACATGATACTTTATTTTTATGTATTTTTTCACTAAATATATTTACACAGATGTAGTATTTTTCTGAGAAAAAAAAATAGTTACTGAAATGATTTTTAAAAAGAAATTGATTGAATGAATTAAAACTGTTAATTGATTTCACAATAGAAACATTGGCCTCAATAGGGCGCAATTAAAAAAATATTCATACACGGCTTATTTAAAAAAAAAATTATAAAAGAACTATCGCCAGGTCTTTCATAATCCCTTGATGACTATAAATGGGTGTATTAAAAATAGATGTTATCAGCAGATCCTAAGTTTTCACCGTGCGTATCGCGTCAATGTCATTTTGTAGGACTGAGGTAGGCCTTGTATGTGATATAAGATGCAGGACTGTGGTCCTAGACGAAGGGATAGGGGTTGTCCCCCAACCCCAATGGTTTTGTAAAACTAAAAACTAGGGAAATTTGAGAACCTACTAAAATTGTGGTAAAACACTTTGCTCAAAAAGATCCTCAAATTTAAAACCAATATTAATACCATTTAAGATAAGAAATTGGGATTTTATCAAACAATATAGTCTTTGTAGAAATAAAATAGAAAATTATTCTTGTCAAATGTCAACATTCCCAACAGTAAAGTGAAAAGGTTAAAACCAAAAGAGTTGGGAAAATTAAAATATTTAATAATAGATTAATGTTTCTATTGCTGAAGTAATAAACATTTCGAATCCATTCAATAACTTTCCCTTTCATAATTGTGGAAAAGCATTTCAAAAACTACTTTTATTTGTATTTTTTCAGAAAATATACTACACCTACAGGCTTGACTATATATTTAGCAGATATACGATGATAAAATACATAATAATGATGTATCATTTCTCCAAGATTCCAGTTTATGAGATGCCTGATAAATAATGGCGTTGAGAATACAAGATTCTAAAATGTTGTAAATTATTCAATTTTGAAGATTTGCGGATTCTTTCAAAGCTTCTTAATGAGAATAAATGAGCGCACTAAAAAGTAGAATCTGCAAAAAACAGTTTTTGCCGCGCGGCAACTGCTCGTATCGCGTTAAACTTAAAAATCAATAGCGGTTAGACTGCTTTTGTGTTAGATGCTGTACAGTATAGCCTCCACCCCATACCCTTCTTCTTTCCCCCTAGACTTGCTCTTACGCAGGATCTTATTTTTTTACTTCTCTGGGTTTATTGGTATATTTAAAAAAAAATGATAAAAATAACGGATAATATCAAATAATAGTAAAAACTTGCCCTAAAATATGCATTTATTTAATATGATTGTTGTGTAAAAATTAATCTATTAATGGTAAATATGTACAGGAATTTTCGGTTGTCCAGATGACTCCTATTCAAAAATTCTTTCAGATTATTAAGGTATATTTTTTAATGTTGCAGGTATTTGTTTTAAGCGTTCCTGCACGATTAGCTGCGGTATGGTTCGGTTCTAACCAAGTGTCAAGCGCTTGCAGCATTGGTGTCTTCGGAAACCAGGTAAATCAGTTGGACCAAATTCTTCTCCATGTCATCCTAATGGAATAACTCAACGCTCCTGTAATGTATTTTTCAATAATTTTCTATACTACAAGTAGACATTTTTAGTTCCATTATACTTGGGTAATATTCCCCTCTCTGACCACGACATCTCTGCTCATCTGAAGAGTTGATGGGGAGAGCGATGGTAAAAAAAAAAATAAATAAATAAAAATTAAACTGACCCAAATAGTGCCTGACAGTTGAGCCCCAGAAAAAAATGTTAGAAGACAAATCGAATTTTTAGGTAGTATAGTATTTAATATATTGTACTACTAAACAAATATATATTTATTGGAATATTTGACTTATTAAACTAGTGAACAAATATAATCTGTAACAAAATTAATTTACAATGAAATCGTTTTTTATTAAATATGCAAACTTACTATAAGAGATAAGCTGATAACCTCTTTCATGATTTGATTGTTTACTAAGTTCATTATTTTATTCAGGTGAATTGGCTTTGCTATATACCAGCAATGCCGAAGAATGCCGAAAAAACAAAACAAAAAAAAATTAATAGAAAAACAAGCATTTATTACATAAATAGATGTAGGATCGATTTATCTGAGAGAGAGCATTTCCAAACGAGAGTGTAGCTGGAAGCTGGTTGACGTCCATCGGAGGGAAGAACCATAATGTCCAAAAAATGACGATGGATGTCTGGCGAAATGGTAACAACACCCTCTTCGGTATTCCTAGGAAAGGAAACTGGTGCGAAGGGCAAGGGGAGGGGGTAGGCACTATTGTCTCGCGTTAATCCGTCAAAGGTATATATAGTTACACAGGAAACAAGGTAACAAACCAATTTCTCTCGTTTCCTTAAAATAAAAAATAAGAACTAACATTTAGGAGAAAAAAATATTTTTATTTTTAGGAACAATAAACTAAAATTAAAAGGAAACGGCTCAAACAAAGGCAGTGTCTTTCATTTATGGGCATTGGCCAGTCTGATATGAGTAGTTGCGCAAAATAGAGTCTTGTTAGCAGTGGCTTTAAGTTGCGGTAAGAACTGGAAGGGGCTAACATCACTTGAGATGTATATTTTTGTAGTAGTTTGATGAGGTTTCCGCGACCTTGGCCTTTACGGGTCAGTCGTCTCCAACGACAGTGAATGAGGAATACCAAAAAAGTATCGTATTTCAATACCAAATATTGCAATACCCAGCAAAATGTCTTCTTCTTTGATTCATCTCAGCTTAACACATTCGACACCTTGTCAAGACAGCTAAACTGATGACATAAGTGTTTATTTCAAGCAATTCGATGAATGTATACTGTATCATTTATATATATATATATATATATATATATATATATATATATATATATATATATATATATATATATATATATATATATCGAATTGGTTGATTTTTTAAAAATTGCCTATGCCGAATGCCAATGGGATACAGGCAAAGGCTAATCTATGACTGGAACAAAGCCCAGTAAGTTGAGTTTAACAATAGTCGATACGATTTGGGAAAACATTGTCCACCTGATGCTATATCATCATGATGTTACAACTACTATTTCCAGTTATCCTGCTTATTTTCATGTGTTTCAAATGAATCATTGTCCAGGTTGAAAAATCAAAAAAATATTTTGGGAAAATTTAAAAAGATCACTATCTCACATCTATAAGTGTGCACTCAAGAACCTGATTGTGTATGTTCCACATTTCTCATTAGTCTTAATCCCATGCAGACTAATAATTTTCTTGGCTGAACTAAATTATGGTCTCCCTTCTATGTTCGTTTTTTGGAACCCTCAACCTAACTTCCAAAAGGGAAAAAAAGCTCCTTCTTTATTACTTGGAGTTTGCTAGCATCATTTTCAACCGAATTTCTTCTTCTTCTTCCATTGGTGCAACAATCCATCACTGGATTTTGGCCTCTTCAGAGAGCTGCCGCCAGTTTTGCTAAACTCCAATTCTGAATTCCGAGCAGGGCCCTCGAACCATCCACAATCCACCCATCGAACCTTCGGGCAACCTCTCGGTCATGCACCATAAAGGTCTTTATCTAGAAGTTTTTTTTATTATTTCGCAGGGCCTCATCTAGGCGACATGGCCTTCCCATTGAAGCTTACTGCAGGCTTCTAGGTATTATAGAAACAATATTTTAATCATATCGGCAGAAATATCGATATTATAAAAATAATATCCTAATTATATTTTAAAATATCGATATTTCTATGCCGTTAAAATTAAGATTTCGTTTAAGTAATATCGATATTTCTGTGCCGATATAATTAAGGGATTGTTTTTATTAAGTTTAATAACATCGGAATTTAAATATTAAGAAACAGGTCACCTTATAAGTTCCTTCCAATTCGTTTAGAATTTTATATTTCCCCTCCCTCCTCCATTTGGTTTATAATTTTCAATATTGAACCTTTGTAATCGATCAAGAAAAAGAATTTGTAACCCTCCGTCAAAATCTGAGGTTTTACATTTCAAGATACGTAGAATTCCGATTTCAGCAAAGACATTAACAGCAGAATAATGACAGGCAATAGAGCTTATTCGCAAAACTGAAACTTCTCAAGTTTTAAATGTTGTCTTAAACAAATAAATTTAACTTATGTCTCAAGACGATTGCCGTAAACTGAGAATGTTCGAAAGCAACTGTATTAAAGCAAGTCGGCTAAGATGGGCAGGACATGAATCAGAATGGAGGGTGAAATACTACAGAGGAAAATACTGGAGGCGCACATCAGTGGGAAAATAAGTTGACAACCAAGAAACTAGTGGAAGTGGAGGATGGATCCAAGGAAAAATGAAGTGGAGAGAGATACCTAGGAAGCTTAGAGTTCGCAACTGAAAACTGAAGAGAGCAGGTACGCTGACCTGTAGCACCTGGCAGTTAGTCTAATACTGGACCGATTCCAATAATTTTTGTTTTGTTTTGTGAAGCATTTTATTACCTTTCGATTGGCTATGAGAAAATAGAAAAACAAATTTAATTTAAAAAATTTTTTCATGTATTATCGATCATATCGTGAATAAAAATCGATATTATCGGAAACCAAAATTTGATATTATAATATCGAATATTGAAGGAAAAATATCGATATTTCGATAATGTCGATATCGATATCCCATCCCTAGTTGCGTAAAACTCTCTACAATCAAATTTTAAAAAAAGAGGGGAGCATTGAGGCCTTTCTTTTATTTATAACAAATATCTGGATGCGTCGTACAGAAAAATGTGTCCTATCCAAGATATCGAACATAAAGGAGGAGGGGAAGGGAATTTGACGTCTGTAACTATTAGCTCCCTTCTGACTCACTACCCACCGTCCATTCCACTCTCTCCAGTCTCTTCCTCTGCAGCTGCGTGAGGTGTTGGTTCCACGCTGGGGATCCATACCTCAGGGATACATACCCATGACCGCGCATTTGTAAATGGTCATTGTAGCGGGATACCTGAGGCCCCAAAACGCTCTCCCGATCCTGCTTAAACCATTCATAGACAGGGTCACCCTATCCTTCAGATAGTCTAGGTGAGGGGTGACGTCGAACTTTCTCCTCATTTTCACTCCGAGGTATGTCACCTCCTCACCCATCCTCACTCTCTCTCCTTCTATATCCAGTATGATAGGGTGAGCCCTGCTGTGGAGCCCCTTACGAGCATGGCCTGGGTCTTAGCCGCGGCCATGCTCAGCTTCCTCCTCACGCACCATTCCGACACGAGACTGGCGCACCTCTCTGCTTGTGTTTTCACTCTGGCTCTGCTATCCTCGGCCACAATGACCGCCAGGTCGTCGACATAGGCCGTGGCAAGGGACCCTCTCTCCTCTAATTCCCCCAGTAACTGATCGAAGACCAGTTTCCATAGGGCCGGGCCCAGAACCGAGCCCTGCGGGCAACCTCTTTCTATTCTTCTCTCGACCTCGTATTAGTTACCTCTGATCTTCACGCTCCTGTTACTGAGGTAACTACTAACGAGGGAGTACAAATTGCTGGGGGTCGAATTCCTGCTGCCGCTGGAGGACGTAGAGCCACCACACGCTGTCGAAGGCGGAGGAGATGTCGAAGAGTATCTACATCACGTACTTCTCCTCGTAAACCCCACGCACTCTCTGCAGCGCATCTGTGGTTCCCTTGCCACGGGTTGAGCCGATTAAAGAGAACTAAACAGGATTGTAATTCCTGAACCACATCCATTTCCCAGAATAGGAAAGGATGACCTTATTGTCAATGTAGGAATGTAATAACCCCCCTTGTTCAACGACGCACCCCCCTTAGTTGAGGACGCACCCCTCCCTCCTCTCTAATCTCCTACTGCTCTTTAATGTGAATCCCTTTTTATTATTATTTATGAACATATTACATTTTTTTCATTTTTATTTTATAATAAAATATGTGGAAAAATAGTGGAAAGTTTTTTCGAAGTCGTTAATTCTGCTTCACCCCATTTTTTTGTGTCGCTAAACACGTATCTGAGTTTTGCTGACAGATATTTTGACTGGCACCTTGTTTTTGTTACAAAAGACTTTTAAAAAAATAATTATTTTATTTGTTAACCAATATCTCGGAAACTTTTAGTTTTCGAAACGACCACTTTATACGAAATTAAAGTAGACACAATTTCTACATTTTATGTCTACAAAAAATGTCTTTACGATCATCCGTTAAGCCGCTATAGCAGGCTGAAGAAGTATAAAAAAAGTGGCTAAAAGCTATTTATGGCTCTTTACGTCCGATTTCGAATAAAACTGTCCCAGTTATCCTACTTTTAACCATACATTCTCTTACACTTCATTAAATACATGAAAAGTGCATATTACCTAAGTACACTATGCTTGTAGCGTGTTTCGAAGCAAGTGTTTAAATCAAAGTGAAAGAGAAAATGATCAAATTAAACTTGAGGGTGTAAACTACAGAACTCATTACTTCCATTTTTTATTAAAATCGAGATTGCAATGGTTATTATTACTCACTGATTGAAGAGTCTAAATACGTCTAAACTATCACCTTATTTTCTTACTTTTAAAAATCAATAGTTACAAAACTTTCTTCATTCAGCAACCAGTGGACTGCAAAACTACTTACCTACATCACAGTAAGGAATTTTACCGTTCACACTCTCACTTATATTTATTAGTTTTTTGTTTGTAAAAAGTTAAGGTGTCAGTCAAAGTAATCTGTTGAAATTCTCTGGCCCGTCCTTCTTCATACTCGGGTGCTGCTCAGAGTCATCTGTTGTATATATAGAACAGAAGGAATTAATAAGGATGGAATTAGTGGGCTATTTATGGATACTGGTAGTCAGGAATTAGATTTGGAAAATAATCTTATAGATAAACGACTTAAGAAAGAATCTTTTAGTACGCATGCACATGATAATAACCTTTTGATATTGAAATAAAGATCAACTTACGAATTATGCTCGAAATTTAAAGAATGTTAAACCAATCAAAATGTTCAAAAAATGTTCAAGATCGTTTATTTGACAATGAACTTTTTTTAAATTTATTTTCATATTCGGCAGCAATCCGTATAGCACTGATGTCAATTTTCCGATCATTTATACATGATTTCTTATCTTTCTTATCTATGCAGTGCAGCCTCCATCCTCCAACGTTCTTAACGGTACTGGTCTTCTTATATTTCTATTACCTGGATTGTAGTGAGGTAATCCCGCCGTATTCTTCCAGCCATATATGAATCCCTTGAACCGCGTGAAATTCTTTCTCAGAGGGGACGTAGATTCCCGTGGTTCTTATCATCTTAGCCCTTAATACTTGAAATGCGATTCAGATCGTGATTACATGCCCAACTGTCAGCAGAATATTTAGCTCTAATGCCGTCTCTTTCAAGAAAATATTTAAAATTGGATGAAAATTTGTTTTGAGGATTTCTGATGCAGACTTCAGCTCGATATATTTTTCATAATCGGAAGTGAATTGTTAAGTTTTTGAACCTTTTAGGAGCAAGATTTAGCTCGTTATAGTACATCCCTTTCCAAGAAATTTTTTAACAATCTGACGTAAATTCGGGTATTTTGTTACTGTCTGCAGCAGAATTCAGCTCGTTTTAATCTCACGATGCCATGCTACGCTTTTCATCATCGTGATCTTCAAGTACATGCTCGCCAATGATGTAGAAGTTCATGTGAGAGCTGTTTGGCTTTCTGACGATATCGCTTCTGCCGGGATAAAATTTTTATTTAATGCATAATATTTCTGTTCGTTAAAATTGTTGATTTTTATGTCATTGGTATGTTTTAGTTGAATCTAAGGCTTCCATTATAGCTCGAAATTAATAGTGGCTTTCAAAAGGCATCGCAAGATCCTAAAACTCTACTAATACCCATAAATTGAAAACCATAAGATTGACCAATTTTAAAAATTAAATTCATGTTTTGAAGTAAAAATAGTCTCCCCACCCATTTTTTTCTAATTTGATTTTCTTTTTTTCTCTTTCTCGCGTTCTCTTTTCTAAATCGCGTTTTTGGCAATTTTTTGGAATTTGGCCTTATTTTCAGCGGGCTATAGCGGCTTTTAGTGTACTTTTTTTCTATTTCTTCTTCAAACAACTCCCCCCTCCCTCTGGGAGACCCAAAAAGGCCAATTTTTACGACGCAAACTGCGTCGTAACTCCCCCTCTCCCCTCCCCCCCCTGTGGGCACCCCTGAATGTAGGTGATTGTCAATGGTATACAGCATTGGACTGTTCCATTTAACTTTTTAGTATATTCCAGTTAGGATAAAATATCGCAAGAAAACAGACTTTGTAACTCAAAAAGATCACTGGCAATGGAAGGTTCTAGCTTTTGCTTTCAAGAATCCACCAGCTGTATTTCAGAGAGTACCTGTCAAACATAATTAGAAGATCTCATTTGGATAAATTTTTTGTCAATTATATAAATGACATCTTGATATTTTCCAAATCTTTTAATAAACATTTGAAACATATCAAACCATTTTTTGAGGCGGCTAGGCTAGAGAGAATTAAATTGAAATTAGGGATATGTAGTTTTTTTAAGTATTCCCGTAAGTGCTTGGGTCATGCACCTGAAAGAGGCAAGGTTTATCCAATCACTGATAACGTTACTGCAATTAAAAATTGTAGAAACCCACAAACAAGGAAGATAGTTCCTCAGTGGTTAGAGAAAATTAATTTCTCTAAAATTAAATTCGTTGATCATTGTTTCGAGAGGTTAGCCCCATTGCACTGTGGTACATCTAAAATGATTTAGTCAGTTGAATTAATTAATTTCTTGATGTCATTTCTATTGATTTCTTCTTAGTTGAGCATGCCTTACTTAAAAATGCACTAAAGATCTTCTTTGTTTTTGGCTGTTCATGCCATACTTTGGTGCATCTCTAATGATTTTGTCAATTAAACTAATTAATTACTTGATATCACTTCTATTTTGAATATATCATTTTTGTTAATTCACCACACCACTTCTTTGATTACTCGAGTCAGTCTCTTAAGTGAAGAATTGTTTAATGGGGTTAATAATAATGGGCTGTTTTTTATTTCACCAACTTTATTTTATTATTTTACAACGTTTCCACTGTCCATGCCATCCTCATGTACATCTTAAATGATTTTGTCAGTTATATTAACTAGTCCTTCATGTCATTTCTATTAATATCTTTGTTGTTTAACATATCCTTCTTGTAAATGCACCACACCCCTTCTTTGTTTATCCTAGTCAGGCTCTTTTGATTTATTTTATTCATTTTTCTTATGATTTAGGTAAAGAAATGTTTAATTTAATTAAAAATAATGGACTGTATTTAATTCACCAGTTTTATTTTATTGTTTTTCAACGTTTTGGATGGCATTCCATCCTCAGGTATATCTCAAATGATTTTGACAGTTAAATTACTACCTATGCTTAATTCCTTATTATCGTCTCTGTTGATTTCTTCTTTTTTGAGCATACCCTTCTTTAAAATGCACCAAACCTCTTCTTCGATTACTCCAGTCCGCCACTAACTGGTGATTTTACTCAAAGAAATGTTAAATTCAATTAATTATGCTGTGTTTTAATTGAGCTGTATTTTACTTCTTTGCCTCAAAAACCAAAGGAGTGGTACGGCATCAAATCCAATCACTGGCAGAAAGATGGGTGAAAGTAGTTGAAAACAATGGACTTTACTTTGAAGAGTAGTATTCAATAATGTTTAAAATATGTAATCTGAAATAAAGTTTTACTGATGCACAAGGACTTTTGTAACAACCTAGTAGGTGATGAATTCTTTAATTTGATTAATATTAATGGGCTGTTTTTTACTTAACCAACTTTATTTTATTATTTTAAAATGTTTCAGCTGTTCATGCCATCCTCATGTACATCTTAAATGATTTTGTCAGTTATATTAACTAGTCCTTCATGTCATTTCTATTAATATCTTTGTTGTTTAACATATCCTTCTTGTAAATGCACCATACCCCTTCTTTGTTTATCCTAGTCAGGCTCTTTTGATTTATTTTATTCATTTTTCTTATGATTTAGGTAAAGAAATGTTTAATTTAATTAAAAATAATGGACTGTATTTAATTCACCAGTTTTATTTTATTGTTTTTCAACGTTTTGGATGGCATTCCATCCTCAGGTATATCTCAAATGATTTTGACAGTTAAATTACTACCTATGCTTAATTCCTTATTATCGTCTCTGTTGATTTCTTCTTTTTTGAGCATACCCTTCTTTAAAATGCACCAAACCTCTTCTTAGTTTACTCCAAAAGCCTCTTATTGCTCATTCCATTCATTTTTCTTATGATTTAGGTAAAGAAATGTTTAATTTGATTAAAAATTATGGTCTGTATTTAATTCACTAGTTTGATTTTATTATTTTTCATCGTTTCGGCTTTTCATGCCATCCTTTGGTACATCTATAATGATTTTGACAGTTTAATTAGTTAATTCCTTGATATCGTTTTTGTTAATACACATCACCTCTTCTTTGTCTACTCCAGTCAGCCTTTCACTATTAATTTTTCTTCTGATTTAAGTGAACATTTTTTTTATTATTTAATTAATACTAATGTTTTTTTGTTTTTTTACCTTACCAACTTTATTTTATTATTTTATCACGTTTTGGCTATTCATCCCATTCTCTCGTACATCTATATTGATGTTGTCATTTAAATTTATTAATTCCTTAATATCGTTTCTTTTGATTTCTTCGTTTTTGAACATTTCTTACTCAAAAATACACCACACCTCTTCTTTATTTACCATTTTCAGCTTCTTAATGGTCATTCCATTCATTTTTTTTTTTATTTAGATAAACAAATGTTTAATTTGATTAAAAATAATGGACTGTATTTTACTTCACTAGGTTTATTTTATTATTTTTCAACGTTTCGGCTGTTTATGCCATCCTTTGGTGCATCTCTTTTAATGTTAATTAATAATTAATTTTACTTAATTAATTAATTAAGTTAATACTCTGTTAATTCCTTAATATTGTTTTGTTAATTTCTTCTATTTTTACCTTATCATTCTTGTCAATGCACCTCACCTCTTCTTTGTTTACTTCAGTAAACTTCTCACTGCTCATTATTTTCATGATTTAGGTAAAGATATCGATTAAATACAAGGGCGGCATTTTACTTCACCACCTTTATTTAATTATTTTTCAACATTTTGGCTTTACATTCTAAGCTCTGGTACAACTTTATTTTTTTATTTTTCATTTGGACTGTAAACCACTCTTATTCACATCTCTAATGATTTTGTCAGTTAAATTAGTTCATTCTTTGATATCTTTTTTTTTTTTATGCCTTTTTTTTAAACATAACCTCCTTATAAATGCACCGCACCTCTTCTTAGGTTGCTCCACTTTTCCTTATATTCATTTTTCTAATGATTTAGTTGATAATTTATTAAAGATAAAAATGGGACCATTCTCCGAAAACAAGAAGAAATTATGGAAAGATGGAGAGAATATTTTATGGAGTTACTTTAAGGAGAAGATGTAAAGACCCACTACTAGAAGAAGATCTGGATAATAAATGGAAAGAAGACGACTATATTTCTGAAGACGTACTAGAGGAGGCGACAGCGACAATGAAGCTTGGAAAGGCAGCAGGACATGATGAAATAGTCCCAGAAATGTTAAAATACATGAGAGTGAGAAGGAAAGAAATTCTACTTCACCTCCTAAATTTGGTATGAAAGAAAAATAATGATGGAAGATTCCTAGCGGTTGGGAAGTTCCCACATTAATCCCTATATTTAAAAAAGGGGATAACAGAGAATGCCAGAACCACCGAGATATCTCTTTTGAGCATCCCGAGCAAAATATACTCTATGATCCTGGAGAAAAGGTTAAGAGAGAAAGTGGAACTTTCCGGAAAGTGGAACTACAACTTCAAGAAGAACAATATGGTACGAATCTTCACTTTGAGACAGATCACGGAAAAAGTAATAGAAATTGGCAAGAAACTGAGTGTGCGCTTCTTGGACCTCACACAAGTATTTGATAGAATTAAGTACGAGGCCATCTTTAAGGCACTAACAGATAAAGGTATTACAAAAGGACTAACACTGGCAATAATGAGTATATATATATATATATATATAGATTCTGCTATCTCTCAGGCCAAGGCCTAGATGAGAAGTTACCTCTTGGAATATAGATACTTATGACCAGTTAACTATTTCTTGATGGCTTTTGCCGATGATACAGTAGTTCTTGCCAAAAATGGCAGATACTTGATATATCTCATTATATATATATATATATATATATATATATATATATATATATATATATATATATATATATATATATATATATATCAGAATTCTCCGAGCAAAACTAGAAAAAATTAATATGGAAATAAACTCCGATAAAAAAAAGATGATGAGAATCGGCAGGACGCCTTGGGGAGAGAAGAGAATAATAAAAATAAAGAACAAACCCATCGAACCATCGAACAGGTCAAAAGTTTCAAATATCTGGGAGCCCATTTGGATGATAAAGAAGCCATCGATAAGGAAATCAAAGAAAGAGTGAGTTCGGCTGGAAAGATGTTATATGCTGTAAATAGAAAATTTCTGAATAGATGAGAAGTAAGCAAGGACACAAAATTAAAGGTTTACAAATCTACATTTCTCCCCATACTAATTTATTCTTCGGAATCATGGACAGTAACCATGAAATATATATAATATATGATATTATATAAATTATTAATATATAAATATATGATAGCAACATACAAGCATCCGAAACGAAATTCCTTAGAAAGACAGAGGAGAAAACCAGAAGGGACCGAATCCACAATACAACCATTCAATCAAACCTCGTTGTCGAACCTGCAGAAAGGGTTGTTGAAGAAAGCTGTCTAAGGTGGTTTGAACACGTTTTAAGGGTGAACAACAATGGTTTTTCTAGGATGACTTATGAAGCGAAGGTTGACGGTAGAAGGCCAGTTGACTGTTGTAGTACATTACACTAACCAACTAGAACTACAAGATAAATGGTACGCATTAAATAGAAGAACTATTACTAAGAACTACTACTCAACACTTGGAAGCCAAAAATACCGATTGAATTAACTCACTCCCTAATATTTTTCATTCATAAGATAAATTCTGGGGTTTGAGGTGAAAATAAATAATGTTGAATTTTGACTAAAATGAAATAGGTGGAGCAATACTATAGAAGTATATGCCACAACCCATACAGTCCTCTAATGGAAATTACCTTTGGAATCCACGAAAGTAATGCAATTTTTGTAATATAATACATTGAATGTTTCTAATGGATTTTGAATACATTCTTAGCAGTATTGAGAGATTTTGACATTGTTTGTTATCGCATTAAGTCATAGAAGTTATATGTTTTGTCAATGGGCTTTAATATTACTCAAGTGACAGTGATTTTTTTTTACAGCTCGGTGTCGCTGTCGGTTTTGTCCTCCCGCCAATGATAGTTTCTAATGAGGACAAAATAGACGAAATAGGTAGCAAACTTGGCCTCATGTTCAAAGGTGTAGCAGCATTTACCTCGCTGTTGCTCATCCTTATAGTCATTTGTAAGTAAATTTATTTATATATTGTTTCAAACATCCTAGACATCCTTCTAAATATATAAATACATCTGATACCGATTATAATACTTTTCTCTTTGTATTAGTTCCTCCTAATACCACTAATTTTCTGTTTCTTTTATTTATTCTTAAGCTATGTCCAAACTGTACGGCGAAAGTCGAAGAGTGTTTGAAGAAAGACGTAGCTTTCCCCTGTCTAAACCGTTCGACTTTCGATTTGACATCGCATGCTACACGCTCACTTATCCGTTCATTTAAAATCGAAAGTCGAACAATGTGAACATAGCTTGAGGGATAATTGTTCCATTATAAAGATTATTTCTTCTTCTTTACTGAACTTGATTTTAAAATACGAAGGCGCCTGCGGTTGATTCTACCAATATACCTACCTACTTACTAAATAATCCAAGGTACAAGGGTCTTTTGGAAACCGTTTGGAAGAATCTTCGCAAGGTTTTAGGAAAATAGTTGTACTTGTCCTTGATTGTATCGTCCACCCTATAAAGAATGAAAAAATATTCTGGTTTAGTGGATTCCCTTCCAGTAACCTCGCTTCAAATTCAGAAAGTAACACATTAGCACTTTTAACTTCTAAGGAAACAAACATCTTATGTGATATAAATGCATCTATAAACTTGACAAATAAATCTTATTTTACTAAAAAAAATATTTAATTTTAAAAAAACTGACAAGAAAATTACCCTATCTTGTAGCCCTATCCTCCCTAAGTGATGGAATGTAGTTGCGTATCTACTTAAGCACATTGGTGGGTTGTTAGTGAAGTTGATGTCTATGAATTTTGAAACTTGGTATAGTAATTGGATGATTTCCACACCCGAACGAAATTCAAGACTCTTCTGACAATGCACGCATTTCCTTTCCGCATATTTCCATACCCAGAAGCAAGGAGATTTATGTATGTTGACAAGCACATACATGCACATAGATGCATGATAGGTACATAGATGAATGTACCTACTTGCAAGGAGCCGTAACGTACGTGTACTGGACGGCACCCGATCACTACCAAGCTTCAATATTATAGACGTCAATTGTATTAACAACCCACCAATGTGCTTATGTAGATTTGCTAGCACATTCCGTTCCAAGGGTTCGGAAAAAATTGAAATTTGTTTGGCCATTCCGGCAGTTGAAATTCATTTTGATGACACTATTATCTCAGGAGAAAAGGAAAAAAGAGCACGATGAAAATTGAATTAAGGTTTTTAATAAAGCACTTGAATTTGGCATTAAATTTAATATTAATAAATTCCAGTACAAAAAGATTGGAGTTAAGTTCTAGGGCCAAATAATATCCGGTGTAGTCCAATAAGGGTGTTAGGCCAGATCCCAAAAATGAAGAAGCAATTGTTAAAATGGAATTTCTCAAAAATAAGAAAAAATATTGAGAGTCTTAGGCTTAACAACATTTTTTTAAAAATTTGTTCTCAATCTGTCCAGAAAAACAGCTTCATTGTGGGAATTGACTGAAGATACCTCTTGGAACTGGACTTGGGCTCATGATACTGAGTTTTCGGATTTGAAGCAATCAATTGTTGAAGCCCCAGGATTAGTGATTTTTAGTTCTGAGACCCCAATTGTGATTCAAACTGATAGTCTTCAGAAGGCATTGGATCTTGCCTTCTTCAGGTTAAGCCAGTCATTTATGCTTCAAGAGCACTCACTCCCACTGAAAAACGATATTCTCAGATAGAATAGGAGTTGTTAGCAATTCTGTTTGCATGTGAGCGATTTCGATACTATATTTATGGGAGACATGTAACAATACATACTGATTGCAAACCACCAATTACTGAGGTACAACATAACTATAGTGCATATTCCAAGAAATACTTTGTCTAGGCCGTTTCTGCATGATCCTGTTTCTGATGACCTAGCGCTATAGCATGACGTTCACTCAGTGGCTAATATTCTTGAGACTCCTGAGGCAAAAAGGGTCCATTATGAACAGGCTACTGACAATGATTCAATCTGGAAATTAGTAAAACAATATTTTTTAGATGAGTGACGTCTTCACCTCCTTTCCCCAAGTTAAAACATTATTTTAAAATTAGGGATCAGTTATGTGTATCTCAAGGATTTTTATTGCATATTCATAAGTTTGTTGTTCCCTCTTCATTTTCTTCAACTAATCCATAATGGTCACCTGGAAATAGAAAAGTGTAGTCAAAGTGCAGTCAGACTGTTTATTGGCCGAAAATAAACGTTGAAATAGAGGATTATGTTGATACATATGCTTTATGTCAACTCAATGCCCAGAAGAATAGAAAAGAAACACTAATTTGTCATCCAGTCCCTAATTTTTCTTGGGTGGTTGTTTCGCAGACTTTTTAGATTTTGACCTTAAGCAGTGTTTAGTTATTGCCGGTATGTATTCCAACTGGGTAGAAGTATCATAAGTAAAGGGTAAGACTGCTGATGATGCGATTTAGTTCTGTTCTGATATATTCTCACGTTTTGGTTCCTCATTAGCTTTCTATGCAGATAATGTAATGCACAATTCAAAAGTAAAACGTTCAAAAAGCCGTACGGTATTTTCATCACTGTTTGGCTGTCCAAGTGGAGTTACCCTAGTATCATATGTTGTTAGGTAGAAATTTTGCTATGCTTCTAAACTATAGATAGGAAGATATTTTTTTTTTTTATTTTAATTATTAAGAACCACTAATTGAGAGACTTAGTGAGGACATAATATTAGAATGAATGTATATAATTGTAAATTACATTATGGATTTAATTACGATCCCTGAATAGCTCTGCTATGCTCTCTCAGAATACCGTTCGATCGCTCTACTGTCCATAACGACTCTCTCTCACTCTCTCTCTATCTTTCCCTCCCACCCTCTCTCTCACTCTCTCTCTCTCTCTCTCTCTCTCTCCCTCTCTCTCCATTTACTCCCTCTTCTTTCTTGATTTTCTTTAAATCAATATCTGCATATTTCCTGTATTCTTCTTCCCTTTGACTTGATTTGATTTCTCCTTCCTTCCTTAGGTGCAGAATTCAGTGAATTTTTACCTTCAAAAAGCCGTACGGTATTTTCATCACTGTTTGGCTGTCAAAGTGGAGTTACCCTAGTATCATATGTTGTTAAATAGAAATTTTGCTATGCTTCTAAACTATAGATAGGAAGCCATTATTTTTTTTTATTTTAATTATTAAGAACCAGTAAT